>OU898282.1:75539165-75931665 GCA_918026665.1 Diabrotica balteata | reverse complement strand
TTGTAATACAAAAAATGCCAAGAGTTTTAAAGTTGCAGTTGAAAAGTTTAGATCTGACATTGATAATAGTATTTTTGATGATGTTCATGTAAATGTAGTAAACTAGAAAAATGTTTGTGCCCAGCTCCAAGAAAAGTACCAAAATTAGAACATGCATTCTTGACAGACCAACGGAACTTAAGGATGATGATTATCAGAGGTATTGACCAAGCAGAGACTAAAAATGTTAAAAAACGAAACAAACGGAAGGAAAAGTCACTGCAATCTAAATTAAGTAGTAATGTGGAACTAACTACTCCACCTGACTTAATAAATGTGGATATTCTTAGTAGTAACTCTGATGATGAATCCATGGAAGAAGAATCAAGTAGGCCTGATGAAAAAGTTCAAGGTTCTAAAATAACTACTCCAAGAAACAAAATTGAAAGTCCAAGCATGAAAGTAAAACAAGGCCTGCCAGTTAGAATCTGTTACATTTTTTAGGGCATATGATCGCAGAGGCATTTCAAACAGAGCAGGTGCTCAACTAGCAAGTGCTCTTCTACAAGATTTGAATGTCATATCACAAGAAAACCAAGCCGCAGTTATTGAAAAGTCCAAGATTTTTCGTGAAAGGTTAAAGTACCGCCGAAGTATTAATTCAACTCGTACAAACGAAATAATTGCTCTTTACTTCGATGGTAGGAAGGATGAAACCATAATCAAAGAAATTGTACGTGGAAAATCTGTCCTCAAAACCATATAAGAAGAGCACATATCTTTGGTCAAGGAACCAGGTTCAGCATATTTCGATCATGTAACCCCAAACAGTGGATCTGGGAAATATTAAAGTATCCTCAATATTAAGTTACATGAGTGATAACTCCATTGATATCTCAAATATCTAAGCGCTTGGATGTGATGGTACTGCAACGAATACTGAAACATCGCAACGAGCAGTTTTGTTATTTGAACGTGCATTGAAACGTCTGGTCCAAGTAGTAATATGTATGTTACACTTACACGAGATGCCTATGAGGAACAGGACCAACATCATTCAGTGGGCCAATAGGCAAAGGTTTGACCAACTGCCAAGACTTCCCGGTTGTTAATTATGACAAAATAGATAGCACCTTCCCAGAAGTCAATAGTAAAGACTTAAGTGCGGATCAGAAATTCCTTTAGGATATATGTCAGGCTGTAGTCAAAGGTAAATGTCCCTCTGAGTTGGCCAGTAGAAACCCCGGAAACTTGTCCCACGCCCGGTGGCTGACATTAGCAAATAGAATCTTACGTCTGTATATTTCAACTATTGAACCAACCCCACACCTTAGAAAGCTTGCTGAGTTCGTCATGAAAGTCTATGCTACCTCAAAGTTTACCATAAAATGTCGTTCTAAAATTATCCACGCATCACAACACTTTTTCTTTATCGAACAGTGCACCAAGTTTTTAGACAGTGAACTGAAGGCTGTGGCGCAAAGAAACGCCTTTATGGCTAATCCTGAACACATCCTTTTAGGGATGTTGTTTGCCTCTCGAAAACATGTAAGAGCTTTGGCAGGCAAAGGGATAATAAAAGCTCTACAGACAGAAACAAGGAAACATCGAGCCTTCAGACCACCACAAGTTAATTTTGAGGCAGAAGACTACATCGATCTCATTGACTGGCAATCCACCACAGTTACAGAACCACTACTTATAGCTGACTGCAGCAAAGAAGAGATTAAGATGATTGTTAATTCAGGAAGCAGTGAGAGAAAAGAGTTCAAAATACCACTTCACACTCAAGCGGTAGAACGAGTTGTAAAGAAAGTTACTGCAGCTTCTAAGCACGTTTGTGGCGTTCAAGGACGAGAAGGCTTTAAAAGATCAAGATTATTGAACAGAAATTATCTTTCCAAGTTTGAAACTAAGCGACAATACACATCTGCTACAGCTATATTGCAAAAATAAATTACAGGTAAGATTTATTTGATACTTATTTAGGATTACATCACAGCATTCTATTTTGAATAGTAACTTAGTATTAGTACTATAATTACAATCTGACACTCGCCCTAACAAATTCATTGGTTTTAGATTGAAGAAGCATTACAATACCTGTGGCTTTAAAGGCTAACTGGATTTGTTTAGCCAACATCTTCAAGATGAAATAAAGAACCATTTTAAAGATTTTTCTTTCTCAACTTTTTATCGGTAATCTATAAGTAAACTTTTGTATTTCCTTAATAAATTTCGTACCTCAACAACAGTCTTTTATTGTTTTAACATAAAATATCCTACAGTTTAAATAAGTAAATATGTAATTTATTGTTCATTAATTATGTTATAATACTAATAATCCTACTAACCTAAGTAGAAGCAACAAACAGGTTTACCACCTAATCATAATAAACAGAAAAGTGTGAGTGTGAGGAGAACTTAGGAGTTCTCCTGAAACATCAAGACGAAGCAGAACTAATGTGACTTGACAATGACAAGTGTGATCCGAAACATCGTCAAAACAATGGTTTTTCTAAAAACCAAAATTACTTAACGCGGAGTCAAACCCGGAAAACAAATGAAATCATACATATATATATATATATATATATATATATATATATATATATATATATATATATATATATATATATTATATATATATAATATATATATATATATATATTATATATATATATATATATATATATATATATATATATATATGTATATATATATATATATATATATATATATATATATATATATATAGTAAACTCTTAAATATTGGGGAATTGCAAGAAGATTTCCCCAATATTTGAACAACTATTATTTACTATACTATATTACTATATTTATTATTTAACTTATCTGCAAAGATTAAATTCATTCTCTCTCTCTCTCTCTCTCTCTATATATATATATATATATATATATATATATATATATATATATATATATATATATATATACATATATATATATATATATATATATATATATATATATATTTATATATATATATATATATATATATATATATATATATATATATATATACATATATTATCAGGATCACTCAGACGAGCGGTTAGTTCTTATATCGGTGTCAAGGTGGAGAAATAAAAGACAAATTTGATAGGCTACTTTATCCAGTTTGAAGACGTTTCGCTTTCGTATTCTGAAAGCATCATCAGTTCATCTAAAAAGTACAATATGAGAACCACACAATCATGGAGAAGATGTTATGTGTTACCTTAAAAAGGTAACTAACTATATATATATATATATATATATATATATATATATATATATATATATATATATATATATATAATAGTAAACTCTTAAATATTGGGGAAATGTGCAAGAAAAACTCTAATGTGTATTAATTGTTTCGCCTAACGTTTTCGCCAAAGAGAATTAATTTGGCTTTTTTAGGGCTAAAAGAGAATAAATTATAATTAGCTACCGTATATTATCTATTAGAAAACATTATTTATCTTACCGTAACTTATTAAAAATGTTGAGTTAGGATGTTAAAAAACTTTGCTAGTAATAACATAGTGGTGTTTTTTGTAACTATATGCAAAAAAAAGTTTTTTTTTAACGTTGGAAATGTATGGTAGCTTTGAAGTAAAAACGCAAAGGTTTACCAAAGGTCAATCGAAAAACCCAATGTAACTACATTTAAAGGAAGTAATTCTTTGAATTGTCGGCAATAACTAAATTTTTCAATGTTACAAAGTTTAAATGTGAGGTTCTGTTTTCTCAGAACGCATGTGCTGAACAATTACAAGTAGGCCTTTTGAATATTCATGTCGTCAAGGTTCATTGGTAAAATCGATGAAGTTAAATCCCAGTTTGGGGAGATATTATTATAGAATTTTCTTAATTGAAATTTTTTTTTAATTATAGTATATTGTTCATGTATTATTATAATAATATCTTATTAAGATGTATCTAAGAAAAGCAAGGGAATATTGTCTCTTTTAGTTAATGAAAATTATTATTAAAGTAGGTTAGTTGTTAATGGATATATCAGACAAGTTAGTTATCTGTGATGTTGTATTGTTCTTGGTATCTGATTTAAGTAAGAAATGGTAAATATCGCTTAGATTCTTAATGTCACTCTTAAAATTGATGGAGAAATCGTTAAGGAAAATATAAGACATTTCAATGAACTCTCTTTTAGATTTATTGTTCTTACGGTGGAGAATTGTAGTATTAGTATAGTCCATGAGATGACCAGTGGAATAGACATATTTGGCTTATGCACAGCGGTCAGAATGAAGTGAGAATCACTTTTCTGAAATGTAATACATGATTTCAATAATTGAGATGTTTAGCCGATGTAGGAATAGCTGCAAGAGAGGTATGGAATGTTGTAGACAATGTTACTAAGCCTATCTATGGGAGTCGAATATTTTATCTTCGAATAAAGATTATTAATTGTAAGTGCTGAACTACAAGCCACATTAAGTTTAATGTTTTTATTATTATTCCCAAAGCTATTTTCAACACTTTTTTAAATCCTTATTAACCACGGGGTAATATCTCTGAAATATGGTAGTGAAAATATTTGTTGATAGGAGTATTCGAGATTGGATTCCCACTTAAGATATCAGGATTAGCATTGTTAGTCAGGAGAGAAGGTGAAGTATCTTTGTTATGGTTAGTGTTAAACAAAATCCCATTCACTAATGGTGTTGGATAAGCGTTTGAAATAAAAAGTTTCTGTAGGATTTGTAGGTTTTTTGTATGAAATGAAGGATCTGATAGTTTAATTACTCTATTTTTCATCTGTTTGATTAAGTTGACTTTGGTAGAATTATTATGGTAAGAGTGGTAGTTAAGGTATCTACCAGAATGGGTCTCTTTTTGATACCAATCTATTTTAATGTTGTTGCTTTCCCTAATCATCCTTATCTCGAGAAAGGGGACGGACCAATTACCATCTTCCCTCTTTATAGTGAACTGAATGTAGGGGTCATAACTATTAAACGTATCTAATAGTTCATCTACCTTGTCACTGGGTATAGCAAAAATTATTTCATTAACATATTTTTTAATAAATGGAATTTGAAAGGATAGTAAAGAAAGGACTGAGTCTTGTCATGATGATGTCATTTGGATGTTGGCATTTGCTGGAAATTGCCTATTGAATAATAAAGGACAGGTGTGTCAACCGTCAACTTAAAACGATGTCTTGTTGTATTTCATTTATAATAATTAATTAATTAATGCAAAATAAAATAAGTAAGCACACAAATATTATATGGCGCAGTCATATTTCGATATGTTCGCACCCTAAGGAGAATTGATAAGTAATATTTTGAAAATTGTTATGTAATTGTAATTTCACATAACCTCCAAAATGAACGAGCACGTTGTTCCAGTAACAGAACTTTGTTTTGATGGTAATATGGCAGATAATTGGAGCTTTTTCGAACAAAAATTTAAAATATTTTTGGAAGCCAGCAAGCTTAATGAGGAGAACGACAGTTTGCAAGGCAGCGTGCTGTTGAATCGAATTGAAGACCGGGCTCTTCGTATTTATAACAATTTCGAGTGGTCTTCAGATGAAAGTAAAACTTCTTGTAAAGTTATTCTAACAAAGTTTAAAAAGTACTTTACACCTTCCAAAAATGTCACATATGAACGATACTTATTTTTCACTCGAGACAAGATAGGGCTAGAGATATACGACTCATATGTAACAGAACTGAGACAACTTGCAAGTACCTGTGAATTCGACACTCTAACTGACAGTTTAATACGTGATCGTCTAATCCTTGGAATCTCAGATGTTTCATTAAAGGATAGATTGTTACGAGAACAAGGTTTAACACTGAGCCGTGGATTAGAAATATGCAGAGCTGCTGAGGTGGCAGCAAGACAGTTGAGTGTTATTAGCGGAGCCAATAGTAGCCAATCGTTAGAAGTTCTAGAGATACAAAAGCAGAAAAAACATTATTCAAATAGAAGCCAGCAGCTTAAACCTGTTCCTCAATGTACATCTGATTGTGGTCAGTATTACCGAAATCATCCCCAGATGTCAGGAAATCAACAGATAAGTAATAATTTTATAAAAAACTGTTATAAGTGTGGTTCTAAGCATAAGTTAAACAAGTGTCCTGCTTATGGATTACGGTGTAAAATTTGTAATAAATTTAACCATTTTGCAAAAGTTTGTAATGCTAATGGTTATAAAAATATAAAAATGTCCATCAAAGTGATACTGATTCAGATTATGATTTTTCGCCAGATAAAATTTTTCTAAATAATATAAATGAAAAGTCTTCAGAAAAGTGGTATGAAGACTGTTTTATAAATAATAAAATAATTGTATCCTTTAGATTAGATTCAGGAGCAGACTGTTGTGTTTTGCCATACACTTATTTTAAAAAATTAAATATTCAAACTTCTGAACTTTCTAGTAGCACCATTAAAATTACTGATTATAATGGAAAAATAATAAATTCAATAGGAAATCATGAATGTGTTGCTTGTGTGAGTCCATTTCAAATAGGTAAAGAAATAATAAATAAGACTTACTCACAATCAATTTAATTTAACTATCAGACGACCGGTTTCACTTTCTACAATATGCAAAGCATCCTCAGGTTTCGATACAAAGTTAAACAAATGCTGAAATAATAAAAACCCATATTAGGGTGTTGTCTAATAACGATAAACAAAGTAGGTGTTGTAAATTACAATATTTATGCCAATATTACATGTCTGTGGTTTTATTTAAATGAGTAAGTTGAATAAAAAGGTATAAATTTTTTTAAAAAGTTAAACAGACAAGGTAAGGCCCACAATTTTACTAACTATTTTATAACAAATTGTTATAGAGAATTTCCCAATTTCAAATTGTAAAATTAGAGAGTTTCAAAAACAAACTGCAGAAGACCCTCATTTAATACAACTCATGAAATTAATTACAGAGGGATTCCCTGATAGTAAATACATAAAGAAAGAATTTCAAAAATATTTGCCATTTAAAGATGAACTAAGTATAGTTCAAGGTATAATTGTAAAAAATAATAAATTGTTTGTACCTAAACTACTAAGGGAAGAAACCCTGGATAAGTTACATATGTCACACCAAGGAATTCAGAAAACAAAATTATTAGCTAGACAATATTTTTTTTGGCTAGGAATGTCACAAGATATAGAAAATGTTGTGAAGTGTTGCAATGTTTGCCTATCAGAGAGAAAATGTAATCAGAAAGAACCTTTAATGCCTCACACCATTCCTGACCTCCCTTGGGATAAAGTTGGAATTGATTTACTTGTTTTTAATTCACAATATTATATCTTAGTGGTTGACTATTATTCAAAATTTGTGGAAATGTCTGCTTTAACGTCACAAACTAGTAATAGAGTAATACATTTCTTAAAACAATTTTTTTGCAGGCATGGAACCCCTACAGTTGCCTTTTCTGATAACGTTCCTTGCTTTTCTTTTATGGAGTTCAGTCGTTTTGCTGCAGAATGGGGGTTTTCTCATAAAACATCTAGTCCCCATTTTCCTCAATCCAATGGTCAGGTAGAAAGATTTGTACAAATTGCAAAGTCAATGCTAAAAAAGGCATTTAAATCTAATAAAGATCCTTATTTGTGTCTACTAGATCTAATGAATATACCAATATCAGATAAAGTTCCAAGTCCTGCTGAATTGCTATATAGTCGCAAAGTTAGAACAACTTTTCCTGTGTTGAAATCAAATTTGAGACCACAAGTGGTAAAAAACAATGTACGAAAGGAATTAACAGAAAGACAAAATAAGTATAAAAAGTATTATGATACAAATACTAAAGAATTGCCAGTATTAGAAATTAATGATCAAGTTAAAGTAAAAAATTTTAATGAATTTAGCAAAGAAAAATGGCTAGATGGTATAGTAGTTGAAAAACTGTCTAATCCGAGATCATATAAAATAAGATTATGTGGAACCAATAATATTTTAGTAAGAAATAGAGCTCACCTAATAAAAGTAGAGTTGTAAAATGTAAATTCAGGTGAAGCTTCATGTAGTTATAATCAGTTTCAATATGATAATGCACCTTCTGCAAATATTACACACATATGTGACACTCTTGAAAATTCATTAAATTCAAGTGTAAGTTCTAATCACTATTCCAGCTCTAATACAGATTTATCAGATCATGAAATAAATAATTCAACTGTAATGCCTGAGCATACACCTTATAGAACAAGATCTGGGCGAATTGTTAAACCTCCTATTAGACCTAATTTATAATGTGTAAACAATGTATTTTGTATTTTGGTAATAGTAATTAGCTTGTATATTCGGGTTAAACTTTAGTTATAGCGTATAAACTATATATACGTGTACATATAATGTGTGTATGGGTGTATATGGTTTTATTATTGTATTAGCTTCTAAGTTCTTTAAGTGTCCCTTTCTAGCAAATGTTGAAATCTTATCTTAGGAAGAGAGATGTCATGATGATGTTATTTGGATGTTGGCATCTGCTAGAAATTGCCTATTGAATAATAAAGGACAGGTGTGTCAACCGTCAACTTAAAACGATGTCTTGTTTTATTTCATTTATAATAATTAATTAATTAATACAAAATAAAGTAAGTAAGCACACAAATATTATAAGTCTAACACATAATCCATAATGTAATTTGCAATGATAGGAGAAATCTTTGCTCTCATAGGAGTACCAAAAGTTTGTTGATAGAATTTACCATTAAAAGAGAAGTAAGTGTTATTAAAGAGAAATTCGACGATGCTGATGAATCTGTCATAAGACATGAAACAACAACCTCTAATATGGTCCCAGTTGATCTCTATTGATGTCAAACATATTCCTAGATGAACGTTGCTGAATAAGGATAAAACATCAAGGCTAACGAGGACATAATTTGATGGTAGTATGTAACCATTATATGTATTTACCATCTCAAAAGATTCTTTAATGTAATATTGAATTTCATAATTATATGCATTAGTAAGTATGTATGTGTAAAGAAAGCTAAGATATTTTCAGTGGGAGTTCCAATGGAAGCTACTATGGGACGAACCGATAGTGTTGGTTTGTGGGCTTTTGGGCAAAGCATAAAACTTTGCAATGTTTCCATTGTATGTAGTTAGTTTTTTCTTTGTGTTACGGTCAATCTCATTAGAAGAGGCTAAGGATGCGATTAATGTATTGCATTTCTTTTGTAGAGAAGAAGTGGGATTGGATGTAAATGAAATGTAAGATCTATCATTCTCAATGAGAGAAGAACACAGTTGTAAGTAGTGAGTTTTTTCTAAGATGACTGTAACATTACCTTTATCTGTTTTTGTCACTAAAAGCTCAGAATTATATTTAAGAAATTTTTTAGTTTTAGTGTATAAGTTATGAAAAAAAGTATTAGATGATTTAGAAGTATTTAAAATGTGATTAGTGATAATGTTGGTGGTTCTTGACCGGATTAAGTTTTGCTTTAATTCAGATGCCAATGATGAAATTATGTATTCTAAGTCTGCTAAAAGTGTTTTTACTTGAAAATCTTTTCCTAACTTTGGTTTGATGCTAAATTTATTTCCTAATGCCAAAAAACCTAAAATATCATCAAAAATAGTTGTGGTAAATAAATTTTTTATCCATTTTGGATTAGTTTTAAGAACAGATTTACAACAGAACTGATAAAGTGAGTTAATTTTTTTGATATTGTCTGATTTAATTGAATAAAATATATTATTGTATCTAATAGATTGAATATGTGAAAATTGCATCCAATCATATTCCAAGGTTGATCTAATGATTTCGGTTTTTTTGTTCAGTGAGTGACTTTTCTAGCTGTTTCAGAACTCTATGATTGGCTGCAATCTAAACATTAAAAGTTTGTCATCTAACCTGACAAGTTGTTGACATCCCTGCAATTGCCAGAAACTATTTCTGTGAATATAGTTTTGAACAGTGGTGGTGGCATGAACAATGCGTTTTGGTGGTATACCTTTGAAAAGACATGACAACAAAAAAGTCTCCGATTCCTTTCTTTTGCTGACCTGACATTAGTTTTTTGGTAATCCTTGAGCAACCTCAATGCCTCAGCACCATAATTAACCCGTATGTTGTTATAGAACCGTATTTTTCTCTAAAAAAAAGTTTAATCTTTGCAGATAAGTTAAATAGTAAACTCTTAAATATTGGGAAAATCTGCAAGAAAAACTTGAATGTGTATCAATTATTACGTTTAACGTTTTCGCCAAAGAGAATTAATTTGGCTTCTTCGAGGCTGAAAGAGAATAAATTATAATTAGCTACCATATATTACCTATTAAAAAACATTATTTATCTTACCGTAACTTATTAGAAATGTCGAGTTAGGATGTTAAAAAACTTTGCTAGTAACAACATAGTGGTGTTTTTTGTTACTATGTGCAAAAAAAGTTTTTTTTAACGTTGGAAATGTATGGTAGCTTTGAACTTAAAACGCAAAGGTTTACCCAAGTTTAATCGAAAAACCCAATGTAACTACATTAAAAGGAAGTAATTCTTTGAATTGCCGGCAATAACTAAATTTTTGAATGTTATAAAGTTTAAATGTGAAGTTCTGTTTTCTCAAACGCATGTGCTAAACAATTACAAGTAGTCTTTTGAATCTTTATGTCGTTAAGTTTCATTGGTAAAATCAATGAAGTTAAATCCCAGTTTGGGGAGATATTATTATAGAATTTTCTTAATTGATATTTTTTTTTTCAATTATAGTATATTGTTCATGTATTATTATATTAATAATACTAATATCTTATTGAGATGTATCTAATAAAAGCAAGGGAATGTTGTTTTTTTTAGTTAATGAAAATTATTATTACAGTAGGTTAGTTGTTAAGTTAAGTTAGTTATCTTTGATGTTATATTGTTCTTGGTATATGATTTAAGTAAGAAGTGGTAAATATCGCTTAGATTTTTAATGTCACTCTTAAAATTGATGGAGAAATCGTTAAGGAAAATATAATATATTTCAATGAACTCTCTTTTAGATTTATTGTTGTCACGGTGGAGAATTCTAGTGTTAGTATAGTCCATGAGATGACCAGATACGAAACCGAAACGTCTTCTAAATAGATAAAGTAGCCTATCAACTTTGTCTTTTATTTCTCCACCTTGAGACCGGTATAAGAACCCACCACTCGTATGAGTGATCCTTATCTTCTTTTTCTTGTAGTGCCTATCTGTTTCGAATATTGGCGAACATCATGGCAATCTGCACTTTGCACACTGTTACTCTAAAAATATTTGTGGTTGTTGTGTTAAACCAAGTTCGTAGATTTTTCACCCAGGAAATCCTTCACCTTTCTGGTCCCCGTTTTCCTTCTACTTTTTTCTGCAAGATTAGTTGCAGCAGGCCATATCTTTCGCTGTTCCTCATGATGTGACCGAGGTATTCGATTTTGGCTGTTTTTATTGTGGTTAATAGCTATTTTTTTGTGGTTATGAGTGATCCTTATAATATATATATATATATATATATATATATATATATATATATATATATATATATATATATATATATATATATATAACAATGTGTTTTGGTGTTATACCTTTGAAAAGACATGACAATAAAAAAAGTCTCTTATTCCTTTCTCAGCAACCTCAATGCCTCAGCACCATAATTACCCCGTATGTTGTTATAGCACCCCATTTTCCTCTAAAAAAAAGAAGTTTATTCTTTGCAGATAAGTTAAATAGTAAACTCTTAAATATTGGGGAAATCTGCAAGAAAAACTCTAATGTATATCAATTGTTTCGCCTAACGTTTTCGCCAAAGAGAATTAATTTGGCTTCTTCGGGTCTGAAAGAGAATAAATAATAATTAGCTACCATATATTATCTATTAAAAATGACAAGAATGATGTCTTTTTTAGGTTATGAAAATTAATATTAAAGTAGGTTAGATTTTAATGGATGTATCATTCAAGTTAGTTATCTGTGATGTTGTATTGTTCTTTGTTTCTGATTTAAGTAAGAAGTGGTATATATCACTTAGATTCTTAACGTCACTCTTATCATTGATGGAAAAATCGTTAAGGAAAATATAAGACATTTCAATGAACTCTCTTGTAGATTTATTGTTCTCACGGTGGAGAATTGTATTGTTAGTATATTCCATAAGATGACCAATGGAATGGACATGTTTATCTAATGCACAGCGCTCAGGTTTGTCCCATACTTCGTCCCTTAGTAGCTTCCATTGGAACTCCCACTGAAAATATCTCAGCTTTTGTTACAGACATACTTACTAATGCATACAAATTATGAAATTCAATATTACATTAAAGAATCGTTTGAGATGGTAAATAAATCTAATTGTTACATACTATTATTAAATTATGTCCTCGTTAGCTTTGATATTGTATCCTTATTCAGCAACGTTCATCTAGGAATATGTTTGACATCAATAAAGATTAACTGGGACCGTATTAGAGGTTGTTGTTCCATGTCTTATGACAGATTCATCAGCATCGTCGAATTTCTCTTTAATAACACTTACTTCTCTTTTAATGGTAAATTCTATCAACAAACTTTCGGTACCCCTATGGGAGCAAAGATTTCTTCTATCATTGCAACTTTCGTTATGGATTATGTGTTAGACTCAGTCATTCCTTCACTATCCTTTCAAATTCGATTTATTAAAAAATATGTTGATGGTATAATTTTGGCTATACCCAGTGACAAGGTGAATGAACTATTAGATACTATTAATAGTTATGACCCCTACATCCAGTTTACTATAAAGAGGGAAGATGGTAATTGGTCCGTTCCCTTTCTCGAGATAAGGATGATTAGGGAAAACAACAACATTAAAATAGATTGGTATCAAAAACAGACCCATTCTGGTAGATACCTTAACTACCACCCTTACCATAACAATTCTAACAAAGTCAACTTAATCAAACAGATGAAAAATAGAGTAATAAAACTATCAGATCCTTCATTTCATAAAAAAACCTACAAATCCTACAGAAACTTTTTATTTCAAACGCTTATCTAACACCATTAGTGAATAAGATTTTGTTTAACACTAACCATAACAAAAATAGTTCACCTTCTATCGTGACTAACAATGCTGATTCTAATGTCTTAAGTGTGAACCCAGCCTCGGATACTCCTATCAACAAATATTTTTCATTATTATATTTCAGAGATATTTCTCCGGGGTTAATAAGGAATCTAAAAAGTGTTGAAAATAGCTTTGGGAATAATAATAATAATAACATTAAACTTAATGTGGCTTGTAGTTCAGCACTTACAATTAATAATCTTTATTCGAAGATAAAACATAAGACTCCCATAGATAGGCGTAGTAACATTGTCTACAACATTCTATGCCTCTCTTGCAGTAACTCCTACATCGGCTAAACATCTCAATTATTGAAATCATGTATTATATTACACAAAAGTGATTTTCATAGTTTTTATAGTTTTAATTTATTGTCGTTATTCTAATTTATTATAACTCACGATAATTTATTATCAATTTGTTAAATAACGTTCGTACATTTTAGACCACGTTCCGCGAATTTCTTTTCTTCACTAACTGCTGAATGAAAATCTTCCGTTATTTATTTGAAACCATCTATTAAATAGAATGTTGTGGAAAATACGGTGCCGTTCTCAACGTAGACACAGCGGCAATGATCTAAAAACTCGTATCAGTGCGATTCCAGAAGGCTCTTATTTGTTGTTTTTATAGCGAAGGGAAACCTATGGTGTGGCAGGTAGACTTTGACCTAGAAATTACGAGAATCAATAAAAAGAATTAGTCATAAAATATTTACAGTGTCATACGCCATAACATTTTATCATAACAATACTTTGGATGTAAAAATAAATATATTATTAACTTAGCCATCGAGTAAAGACATGACTACCACAATACGCTACAGTAACTCTGAGACAGAAATGCTGTACATGAAATGATAGAAAAAAATGTTTAAATTCTCTGATATTGAAACACGTAAGGCAGAAAACATGGACAATAATGATGTAAAATGAATAAAATATCTGACACAGAAACACGTAAGACAGAAAGCATGGACAATAATGACAGAAAATTTGTAAAAATATCTAACATAGAAACACGTAATTCGGAAAGCTTGGAAAATAATAATGGAAAATGTATAAAATATTCGGTATAGAAACACCATCGCGAAGCGACCCGACCTAACCTAATAAATTAAACATAACTACACGTCTGTCAAGTAATACCTTACACTTAATAAATCCCGTGACGATTTTGACATGACGTTAGACATTTTAAAAGATAGAGACACAATAAGAGGGTGTAGCAGAGGGTATCAGAGGGTAGCAGAGTGCATCAGATGTACACATAGGGTAGCAGAGGTACACAAAGGGTAATAGAGCATCATAACAGAGACATACAGACGCTTTCAGTGACACATGTGCAGCGGCACAGAGGGTTACCAGACATCATCAGATAAACGCTAACAGAAGGCATAGGCGAGAGACGCGAGAAAATTACCATAACTACGAGTCTGTCAGGTAGTACCTAACCCCGGTGACTTTTTTACGTAACGTGTGTCGTTTTGACGTGACGTTCGACATTTTAAAAGACAAAGACACAATAACAGAGTGTACCAGAGGTTAACAGAGGGTAGCAGAGGGTAACAGAGGATAGCAGAGGTACACAGAGGGTAGCAGAGGGTAGCAGAGGTACACAGAGGGTAACAGAGCGTCATAACAGAGACATAGAGACGCTTTCAGTGACACATATGCAGCGGCACAGAGGGTTACCAGACATCATCAGATACACGATAACAGAAGGCATAGGCGAGAGACGTACAGACGTCATCAGAGACATGCTAACAGAAGGTTAGATATATAAATACAAGGACTCAAAGTCGAGAATTCATTTGCTAATTTGTCTTTAAACAGAGCGGTTCAAGTAAAAAAAACTTGTTACAATTGTAAGAGCGAAGTACAAAGATCTTAAAAGAATGCAGGCTAATGAAAAATAACTACTCGAATCAACGTTTAAACCAGTAACTACACCTCTTAATGAAATATGTACCTACCATGTAAGGAGGTATTCCAGTTTGCAAAATACAGTTATAAATATGTAGTAGTAGTCCTTTAGCTAGTACACCCATTTTTTGTAACATAATAGAAGAAATCTGATCTGGACCTGAAGCTGTGTTTTTGGATATCTCGATAGCATATTCCAGTTCAGATGATGTAATTTCTTTTAATAAATAATGTTCTTCTGGATTTAAAGCCATGTAAGGTATATGTTTGTCAACAAATGGTGGACATAACTTCTAAAGAATATCTTCTGCAACTGCGGAAGGAGCATGTTTGATGTTTGCACTTTTGTTGTTTAACTTGTTAGCCATCTTCCATATTTGAGTTGATGGGCAACTAGAGTTAAGACTGGAGCAAAATTTAATCCATGTTATTTTGGCTTTATGTTTAAACATTTTTTTAGTTGTAGCTTCTATCTTTTTATATTCAAGAAAATTATTCAGTTTAGATGCGGTTTTGTATTTTTTAAGAGCATTCTTCTTAAGCTGTAGCTGTGTATTACATTCATCATCCCACCAAATTGATTTTTGTCTATGTTTAGGACTGAAAGGTACGTTTTGGCGGATAGAAGCTTCACTGCTTGTATTAATTGCTCTATTCAGATTAAATGCCATTTCATTACAGTTTTCAGAGTATACAACATTCTTCAGTTCCATTTCAAGAGTGCTATGAAACAATTCCCAGTTGGCCTTCTGTAATTTCCATTTCCTTGTTGGATAGACAACAGAAGAGGGTACATCAATATTCAACTTGATGGAGATAATATAATGAACAGATCCAAGAGTTCTATCCAATGTTTGCCAATGTGCTAGTGCAATTAGTCCAGGAGTTATTAGCGTTAAGACTAGAGCTGATTTTGTAGAGTTTGGAGGGGTAATTCTAGTCGCCGAACCATAATTTAGAAATATTAAATCCATATCAGTTAATGCATCAATTATTCTATTGCCATCAGTATCATTTTTTGGAGAACCCCATACAGCATGGTGGGCGTTGAAGTCACCTCCTAGTACCATCTCTCCTTCGAGTGAGGAACACTAATTAAAAAGCTGTTCCCATTCTCGGGTGCTTATATTCTTGTCAGGTTTATATAATGAGAATATGTTAATTATTCTGCCATTAAAATCAATTTTTACACCACACATTTCCAATGTTCCAACATTTATAATATCCAATATCTTATACTTATTTATTCGTAGGCCTAAAAATATAGCTACACCTCCAAATCTACGATGTTGACGATCTTTTCTAATAATTTGGTATCCCTTATAAACAATGTTGTGTTTTGTCTTATAACACGTTTCAGATAAAATTGCAATATCAATAGCATTCGAATACAGAAATTGTTTAAAAGATTGCGCATTAGATACAGTAGAACGACTATTCCATTGAATTGTATTTAAATTATTTGAACTGTTATGATCCATTGGATGTGGATAAATTTTCCAATAGATTTGAAATATGTTTTTTAATTAAATTTTGATCATTGTCTATATAATCTTTGCAATTTAAAACATCAGAGAGAAAGCTGAATATTATATTAGTAATACCTTCAACTATTTTTTCTTTATGTCTCATGAACTCATCCCTGTAAGGATTTGTTAAGATTGACGAACTGACTGTACTTTTCTCAACTCTTTCATTATCAATATGATCGCTCTCATTCAGTTTTCTTTTTTTTAAAGATTCCGAACTGTTACTTGACGTGGAATTTCTTCTCACAACTTTCGGTTTAGAGATACTGCACACTGAAGGTACATTAACATTTTTGGAAGGTAGTGGAGGAAAACTACTAGAATCATTAGCTAGTAACGAAAATCTATTATTAGTTAATATGTTTGAATAATAATTTGGATTGCTTTGAACTTTTTCAGCTTCCTGAAACGAGATATTTTTTGTTGCCATAATTTCCTTAATTTTACGTTGTTTAATATATTCTGAGCCTTCTCTTGATAATGCCGAATGTTTCTAACCACAGTATAAACATTTAGTTCCCACAGAGCAGTCCTTATTATTATGATTTTTACCACAGTTTTTACAACGCTCTTTCCCATTACATTGTTGTGTTATATGTCCATATCTTAAGCATTTCTGACACTGTATAACAAGATATATGTACGGTTCCACTGGAAAAATACAACTATTAATTATGACTTCTTTTGGTAAAGAAGCTCCGATAAATGTTATACATACAAATTGTCTAGGTACTAGTTTCGTTTCATTTGTTTGTGTAGTGACTCTACGGTTTAGTCGTTTTATTTCTTTAATATTACTATTTGGATTCTCACTTTTAAGTTTTTCCAGTAGATATGTTTTTGTAGTCACTACAGAAACAAATGAAACGAAACTAGTACCTAGACAATTTGTATGTATAACATTTATCGGAGCTTCTTTACCAAAAAAAGCACTTTCTTCTTGGGCAGCAAAGCGGCTGCATAATATATCCTTGTTTCTTGTGTCTCTGGGATAGTAGGGCCCGAAAAATCACTAGATATAAAAAGAGTGGCCTAAGAGAAAAACACTTCAAGCAAAAGAGCATTATTTACCATTCTTTAGTAGAAGCAGAGAAAATAATCTTACCACCCCATAGCAGTAAGCTAGGAATAATGAAGCAATTCTTTAAGGCACTTGATTATAATGAACCATGCTTCGCCTACATAGAAATAAAGCTGGCCCAGATAAGTACAGAAAAACTTAAAGCTAGATTCTTTGATGGACCACAGATCAGAGTTCTTACAAAGGATCCGACTTTGGTGGGGTCAATGAATGAGGTAGAGAAAAAAGCTTGGTTTTCGTTTGTGCACAATATGAAGAATTTGTAAATAAAATAACAAAAATAAAAACTATGCTGAGCTATTAAACCGTTTGCTAAATAACTTTAAATCCCTGGGATCTAATATGAGCATAACAATCCACTATCTTCACAGCCCTCTAGACCGTTTCCCTAAAAACTTCGGTGACACAAGTGAGGGGCAAGGTGAGTGATTTCACCAACACATAAAAACCATGGAGAACCCCTACGAAGGAAGATGGATACCCATATGGTGGCAGATTTTTGCTTGAGTTTGAAGAGAGACTTTTTAAAAATTCATTTTAAAAAATGACGCAAGCAAAGCTTTCGTTACGTCAAGTAAAGTTTTTCTGTTAGTTTTTTTTAAACTAATTAAATATCTGTTCCGTTATACAAAGGGTTTTATTGTAGTTAAATGTGTTTAACATTTATGTGTTTAAGTTACATGTTATTTTTATTGTGTGATTTTCATTTTAATTTAGTATATCCATATTAACATATTCGTATTTTAATGCATAAAAGCTTGAATGACCTACGTTATCTTAAATACTAGAGGTGGGAGGGCAAAACTAAAGCCATATTCGACAACAACAGCTCAAATATAACTAAAAGCAGCTCTGAATACTATGGCACCAAAAACACTGTAGGCCTGTGTAATTGTTTGTTATTTATATCTTACTTGATTGAGGTTAACGGCAGTGTGATTTTTTTAATAACATTAAGTACAATGGTTTGTGGATACAATGTGGAGTGCAGCTATACTCGACAAGTATAACATTTAGAGTGTAACATTTAGATTAAAAGGTTGTATAATTTACTATAAAATTTAAAATATAATCACAAACACAATTCCAATTAAAAACAAAACAAACACAAAGACGTTCAGTTGGGCAACTGTCATTAAGGTTAAGTGCCAGAAATACCAAATATCGAATATTACTGACTGACTTATGCCAGAAGATAATTATTTTCATGTCGTTGACATCGTATTTGTTTGTTTGATTAAGATTTACTGTAAAGGCGTGTTATAGTTGAAAAATTTTAAAATTTCATTTAGTACTACTAAACAAAACAAAAAAAATTCCCAGAGAACATCCAGAACTTTTAGTTACTAGATCTGATAAAGCGAACGTTGCCGTGATCATAAAACAAAAACAGACCACACAAAATTATCACAACAGATCCTTGATAAAAATAAAATATATTTAGAATTAAATTCTGACCCTATACTTCCCACTATACAAAACTATTCCCACTATTCTGACCCACTATACAAAAATAAAGTAATAAACTAGTAGAGTATGCCAGTAGAGTTGGCATGCCAGTAGCTCGCTTGCTGATACTAACACGACGAAAAAGCAGGATAGATTTTTACACATGCCAGTGCTAGTAAACAATAAGTGGTTTTCATTTGAAACCAAAGTACTTGTTTTGTAATTAAAAGGCTTTGAGTTTCTACCAAAAAAATGGGATTCGTGGAAGGTATTCGGAATGAATTCAAAGAGTAAATAATGCTGATGACCACAGATATTGTTAGAAATTTAATAATGAATTCGAAGCGAAACTAAAAAAAAATTTGGGTGAGAAATTGTATTGGTAGGCGAGAAAATCTTTGGAGCAAATTTTTATTTTGGCCGTTAGCTCCTTTATAGTAATAGCTTCACCCATTTCTTTTTGAATTTTTGTGTAAGCATTGTCACGGTCTATTTTATTTTTATGTAAACATAATTTAGAATTCAAAAGACACTCCAATTCTCTGTATATAGCGATGCATTTGATGGTTTTTTCATCACCCCAACGAACCATTTTTGTAAATTAACAAGTTTAAAAATAGGTTAATTTTTATCATCAATACAACAAATCTGACAATTCTGTGCTAGCTACCGGCATGCTCGTAGTGGTAGCGCGCGTTTACACATGTCAGTCACACGTTCCACGCATGCGCCTTGCATCTCACAGCATTCTACTAGCACGAAAAATCAAATTCTTTGCGATTAGCTAGCATGTCAGGAACTAGCATATTAGTTAACATACACACTTGCCAGTTTGGTGACAGTACCTGATTCTTGCTAGGTACTCCGTGCCTAGGTAGTGTATCTCCGGCTCTGAACCCTTTTTTTGCGGTACTAACACTGAGATCACGAGATAGAGCATACTTTGCGTCTGTACACAATTTAAAATAGTATTTGTGTTATTCTTCGCGTAACTAAAAGCGGAAAAGAGATCATTAGTTAGTGGCAGTCGACAGTAGAGAGTGTCTCTTTAGGCGATAGATAACAGCCAAGAGACCGACTGTTTTTCTTGATAAGCAAAGAGTAAGATAGAGAGAGAGTGGTCTGCCTAGCGAGACTCAGCAGACGGAAGAGAGCGACTGTCCTCAACCATAGTCAACAGACAAAAGATAGTCTTTCTTCTTTGCTATCGTACAACTGTCTGTATTTGTAATGGAGTGTGGTTAAATTGTGAGTAGCAAGGGTTGAAGGGTGGGAAATTATTTTTAAATTGTGGTAGAATGGTAGTTAGTAATACAGCGAAAAAATGACATGATTTTTCGTATGTGAAAAAATTTAACATACTGGGGGCTAGCGAGAAGAGTTATGCCACTGGTATAGGGTATCAAATAGTTACTTCGGGAACGAGGGTAAACCGGTATCATAATCATCAATCAGATAATCGCGTTTACTGCTGGACATAGGCCTCCCTCCGTTCTTTCCAGTGTTCTCTACACTGGGCCGCTTGTAGCCAGTTTCCCGCTACGCGTTTTATATCATCGGTCCATCTAGTTGGTGCTCGTCCTCGGCTTCTTTTATAGTTTCTGGGCCTCCATTCCATAATACGTCTTGTCCACCGTCTATCATGTGTTCTGGCTAAGTGCCCTGCCCAGTTCCACTTAAGCGTCGTGGTTTTTTCGATGACGTCTTGAAATCCTGATCTTTGCCGGATTTGTTGGTTTGTTATGTAGTCTCGAAGGCACACGTTTAGCATTGCACGTTCCATGGCTCGTTGTGTAACTCTGAGTTTATTCGCAGATTTTTGCGTGAGTGTTAAAATCTCTGCACATGGGAATTGAACTTTTTAGAATATGGCTTAATTTGCCAAATGCTGCTCATGTTAGGCCTATTCATATTTCATGTGTTTAATTGCCTCTGCTTATTTTTATTTCATGTCTTAGATATTTGTAAGTGTCTATTTATTGTATGGTATTATTGTCAATAGTTATATTTCCACCCATTACGAGATTTGTTATAGGTTTAGTTTTCTCAAAGTTTATCTTTAATCCTGCTCTTTCAGACAAACTTTTAAGCGAATGCATCATAGAAAGTGTATCATGTAAGTTATCTGCGATTAATACAACATCATCTGCAAACCTTAGGTGATTTAATCTTTCTGCATCTATATTGATGCCAATATCTTGCCATTGAGTGCTCTTAAATATTGACTCTAGAGCTGCCGTGAACAATTTTGGAGAAATATTGTCTCCTTGTCTAACTCCTCGACCTAAGCTAAATTTTTCTCTGTCTTCGTCTAGTCGTATACTTGATGTAGCGGTCTCGTAGATATTTTTGATAAGTGTCGTGTACCCGTAATCTATTCGGCTTTTATTGAGGGCTTCCAGTATTGTTTCAAACTCTACAGAATAAAAAGCTTTCTCGTAATCGACAAATGCAAGAACCAGTGGTATGTTATACTCGATGCGCTTTTCTATTAAGATTTTTATGGTATGCAAATGGTCATTTGTGCCATATCCTGCCCTGAAGCCTGCCTGTTCTTTGGACTGATAGAAATCAAGTTTAGGTATTAGCCTCTTTGTTAAGATTTTCATAAAGAGTTTGTACATATGTGTCAGGAGGCTGATGGGTCTATAATTTTCTTATTTAGTAATATCGCTTTGTTGTGTAACAAGACTATTACTGCATTGTTCCAGTCTTTTGGAATCGTATCCGCATGTAAGCATTTATGAAACAGTTCGCTTACTGATTTTAATAAAATTTCTACTCCTGCTATCATTGTCTTGATAACGAGTCCATAATCACCAGGCGATCGATGGTTCTTCATTTCCTTTAAAACTGCTCTTACTTCTGACACAGTAATGGGTAAAAGTATTTCCGATCCCTGATTTATGAGAATCTTTACTCGTGTCGGAAAATTGTCTTGTGGTCTTTGGCTGGTGTAGAGGTCTTTATAAAACTCTCTGGTTATTTTCAGAATGTTTTGTTTATCTGTTGTTGCCTTTCCGTCTTTATCTCTCAGCTTGTATATTTCTTTTTTACTTTGTTTAAGTTTTATTTTCATTGTCATTAAACTTTTATTCTCTTTTACTGTTTGAGTAATTACATGAGTATTATATCTTCTTAAATCATTTCTAATTTCCGCTGAAATTCTTTTATTTAGTTTTTTATATTCTTCTTTGTTTTCCTTTTCGTTCTCGCTTAGGTTTCGTCATATTTCCATGAGAGCTTTTGTATCTTTGCTAATCTTTTCACTTTTGGTGTCATTTTTCTTGCAAAGTTTGAGTTGTGCGTTTCTAACCGAGTCTGTTATTAATTTATTGTGATCGTCAATTCTTAGAGGTTTGGGATTATTACTCTGTAAAGTTTCGGCTATATTTTTTATGTATACTTCTGGATGATTTAGTGAATTCCAAACTATGCGTTTGCAACTGTTTATTATCTTTGCTCTTTTATTTTGTAGATTTATCATTACTCTAGCTCCTACTGGTCTGTCGTCGCTTCCGGCTGATAGTTTATTGAGTACAGTGACATCTTCAATAATTTGCTTTTTGTCTGTTATTATATAATCATCTTCGCTTTTAGTTCTTCCGTCTGGACTAACCCACGTCCATTTTCGATTCCGTTTCTTCTTATAAAAGGTGTTAATTGCATACAGTTTGTGTTGCAGTAGAAAGTTGGTAAGCATTTTGCCTCTTTCGTTTCTTACTCCGATTCCAAAATCTCCGATTGCCACTTCTTGTTCGTCCTTTTTCCTTCCGAGTTTCCCGTTAAAATCTCCCATTATCAGATTGTAATGAGCCGGTTCCTGCTTCTTGCTTTTTCGATTTTCTCATAAAAGGCTTCGAGAAATTCATCTTCGTAATCGCTGGTGGGGGCGTATACCTGGATTATTTTTAGATTGTATCTCTTATTTAGTCTTAGATTTATATACATAACTCTTGGGGAAATGCAGTCAATGCTCTATATATTTTTCTGTAATTTTTTGTGTACTAATAAACCTATTCCTCCAGTTGTCGATTTCGTTTTTCCTTTATAGTAGAATATGTTTCCTGATTTTAGTTTGACCTGATCTTCACCTTGCTGAACAACTAAATATATATTGCAACGATTATGGACTAAAAATCAATTTGAAGAAAACCAAGTTCATGGTATTTACAAAAGCACAAAACATCAAAGTGCTAGTACTAGATAATACAGAAATTGAACAAATATCTTCGTACAAATACCTTGAAGCATGGATCACAAAAGATACTGATCAGACAAAAGAAATAAGATGCCGCATTGAAATTGCGCGGTCAACTTTTAATAGAATGAAAAAACTTTTTTGTAATCGCGATATCAACATATCGCTCCGGATAAGAAAGCTTCGATATTATATTTTCTCTACCCTTTTGTATGGAGTTGAAGCTTGGACACTTAAAAAATCCAACATTAAAAATCTAGAAGCATTCGAAATGTGGTGTTACCGACGTATTTTGAAAATATTATGGATGGATCGCAAAACAAACGGACAAGTTCTCGAACAACTAGGAAAACAATGCGAAGTTTTAAATTCCAAAAAAATCAGGAAATTGGAATACTTGAGGCACATCATAAGAGGTGTAAAGTACGAACTACTAAGGAATATAATGCAGGGTAAAATCAAAGGTAGGAAGACGTAAAACCTCGTGGCTACGCAATCTCCGTGAATGGTTTGGATGCAGTTCAATTGAACTATTCAGGCGAGTAACCAATAAAATTATAATTGCCAGAATGATTTCCAATCTCCGATAGGAGTGGAACTTGAAGAAGAAGATCTTCAACTCTTCTTTTGACTTCGGTAATTCCAATAATATCCCACTTCACACGTTTGAGTTCTTCCTCCAGTTCTGTCATTTTTTCATCCTTAGATAAAGTTCTTACATTATACGTAATTATGTATAACTTTCGTCGTTCTTGGTAGCCTCTTACGTTCCGGGGATTCTTTGCACCCTCTACCCGCTGTCCGTGAGTCCTACCGCTACCTTCGTCGGGAACTACCGAGCTGCCGGGGACTGAGAGCCGTTTTCTTGAATGTTCATGCTGAGGGGGTTTTGGCATTTAAACACCACACTTGCCAGGCGGGTTGGTGAGTTGGTTTGGAAAATTGGTAGGATAGTAGGTATTGGGTAGGAATGGGTTAGGACATGATTTCTCCCCACAGGAGTTGAGAGAGAATCAAGGCTCGAGTAGGGCAGGCTCGCATCCCTGAAGTAAGTCTATCCTCCACTGGGATTGTGGAAGAGTACCTACCCGCTACCCAGTATATCCCCTAAGTATACGTTAGGTATACGTTAAGGATATTGCTGTAAAAACTAAGATAACTAAGAACTATTAAAAATCTAGAGAAACTAAAGTCTAGAGAACTATATACATATTTGGCTGAAAGCGCCACAATTGGTTAAAGAATAACTTAGCTTTCTTTAGTAACCTAAGGTATTACCCATTAGGTTTAAATACACCTGTTTGAGTAAGAGAGTCCTTGCCTGGGAGCAATTCGATTACCTTTGTCAGAGGCCAGATTAGTCTCTTCTTCTTTGATTATTACCACATCACCTATCTTTAAAAGATCGGTAGCAATGTTCCATTTGATCCTTCTTTGTCGTAGTAGCATATTCGATAAAAGCAGTGGAAGCGTCAGGCATCTGGGAAATGGAATTTTATATATTGAGTGGAATCTGTCCAATAACGATTTCCAAGCTGAGATCAATAGGTCATCCAGTATTTCACTGTTCCAGTCTAAGAGTAATGACCAGAGACGTTGTAAGAAAGATTTAGAGTGTACTCTAAAAGATAAGAGTTTGCCTAAGGAGTTATACATTCGAGAAACATAGACACATAATTTTCTTTTTGTTAAGGGAGGCGCCTCTTTGCAAACAGGCAACTTACAAGGAAAATCGTCTTGATAAGGTAACCAGTTAATACCTAGGACATTAGAGAATCTATTAACAAGGTCAAGATTAATTTTTGAAGTGGGGACCATATTATATTCATTTGAATAGGCACGAGAAGTTGAATATATTTTATAGGGTTGGAAACCGTGAGTGTTCAGAAGCGAGTATAGTTGAGAATAAAGTATGTGTAACCTTTCCAAGTTATTGGCGCTGGCCACGATATTGTCGATATTTGCAAAACTTTTTAAAGTATGAGAAGCCACTGAGTGCGTGGTTTGGTTAGCAAAAGTTTAAACCTGAGAGACAGTAAACAACGGAGTAGGGCACGTTACATTAACGTTTACCCTATCAGGCGGCGGCAATACCGACTGAGCCTCCAGAAACAGAATATTATTGGGCACTGCAGGACCTGTTGTTACTTGGCCCTCTACGAATGGTACGGCTACGGCAACATAAAAAAGGCAGGTTCGTCTGAATCTAATCAATTAGATTGTGGGGTGGTATTTATAAGAACAGGTTGTCTTAGGAGAACTCTGATCGCAGCCGTGTTATTACGATGCTGAAAGAAGAGTAATTGATTTATGTGTATTAGTGGAGGAAGTATGGACATAGTCGGAGGAGAGATGATTTTCAAAAAATCATTATGTAGATTACCTTCTTTACAAAGTGTTGCAATTGATAATAAGTCGATAGATTTTTGTGTTGGAATTTTATTCAAATGTAAGCAAGTGGAAGCGAATATATTTTGAGGTTGAATATAAAGTTTATTAACCTGTCGTATATTTAGAGCATTTAAAGTTTCAGGTTGAGAGATATCTTGAATTTGTATATGAGTTGAAGAAGGCATATTTGCCAATTTCACTGGCACACAGGAAGAAGGCAGTACTAGAGTTAAGTTTTCATTAACTAATGAAGACAAATTGACAGTTTTTAGAATTGGAGTAGAGACTAAAACATTTTGTGTATGTGGGGCCTGACTTAAAACCAAAGTATTGGATTCTTGCAATATTTATGGGGAAGAAATGTTAAGAATTACAGGCGATGCAGATACTACAGTTTTAATAATCGTATTTTGTTCTGGAGTATTTTGAAAAGAGACTGTTTATGTTGGTAACACGTTTTTTAAGAGAGGCTGGCCCATTACATCTTGAGTACTAATGTTATTAGAAACGATTTTATAAGTGGTCTTTTGAAACTCTTGTGTCTTAGCTTGAACAACTGTAGAACTAAAAAAAGCACTTATAGTTATTTCTTTCATCTGTTTGAACTGATTTGGAAGGAAGTCAGAGTAAAATGTATTTTCAACTTCTTTTTGGCCATTTATATTTAAATCAGTACTTTGAACAATGTACTTACTGGACGTGTTTGCCTTAAATTTTTTATCAAATTTAAAAACCTGTTTAGCTTTGTGTTTTTCTTTTAAGAACCATAAAGCGTCCATATATTTTTCATTATGTGATGATAGATATTATTTATCTACTTCATCACTTTCGAGAATAGTTTCGTCGTCAGCCAGGTTTTCCAAAGCATCCAAATAGGATTTATAAGCTGCCTCAAGCTGAGCAATATAATTTTTTTTAATTGGAGTATATTATAGTTAAATAGAGTATAATAAGAAATTAATAGTGTACCAGACAGAGATGAGTGATAAAGAGAAAAAAACCTAACGACCCTTGGAAAGAGTACAAAGAGCAGAGAGAAAAATATGTATAAAATGTAATGAGTGTATCAATTTCTTTTTTTTTTAATGTGTGAAAATTCATGTGTGAACATTGATTTAATAAAGCAATTAATACACAAATACTTTTTAAGAGCAGAGATTATTGTAAAAATTTAATTTGTGTCACTAAGCGCTTTGAATGAAGCAACTATTATTCTTCTTCTTGCAGTACCGTCTCCTATCGGAGGTTGGCTACCATCATAGCAATCTTTACTTTGTTGGCTGCGGCTTTGAACAACTGTATTGAACTGCACCCATACCACTCCCTTAAATTTCGCAACCAGGAAATCCTCCTACGTCCCACATTTCTCTTTCCCGAGATTTTTCCTTGGATTATGAGTCTATATAGTTTATATTTATGTCCCAGCTGCATAGGAACTTTTTCATTTTGACAAACGATTGCCTCGCTATCTCTATTCGCCTCTTGATTTCTCTTGTCTGGTCATTAGTATCAGTGAAGCAAACCCCTAAATATTTGTAGGACGTAACACTTTCAACTGGCTGATTATTTATGGCTAAATTCACCTTGGTGTATAGCTTCTTTGTTACAATCATGAATTTAGTCTTTTTGACCTTCAGTTTTAGACTATACTTATTAGAATGAGTGTTTATGTTTTCCATCAAAAACTGTAAATTTTCTAGGTTATCTGTTACTATTAGCGTGTCATCAGCGTATCGTATATTGTTAATTAACTCTCCGTTAATGTTCATACCAATGTTTTGCTCTAGGAGCGCTTCCTGATATATTGATTCGCTATATATATATATTGAATAATAGTGGAGGAAGCACACAACCTTGATGAACACCTCGACGAATCTCAATTTCTTCGGTTAACTCATTATCAACTTTGATTTTTGCTGTTTGTCCCCAGTACAACCTGGTTATAATGTTAATGTCACGACTGTCGATGTTTTTGCTTCTTAGGATTTCATACAGCTTTTGGTATCTGATTTTATCGAAGGCCTTCTCAAAATCTATGAAACCTACGTAGAGGTCTTGGCTTACATCCAAACATATTTGCATTAACACACTCAGAGCAAACAAAGCTTCCCGTGTTCCCAGTCCCCCTCTGAATTCAAACGGTGTGGCGCTTATGTCCTCTTCTAATTTATTAAATATTCTTTTGTGAATTATTTTTAAAAATACTTTTAGTGTGTGGCTCATTAATGCTATAGTTCTGTGGTCTGAATACTCTCTGGCGTTATTTGTCTTCGGGATTGTGACAAAATTAGAGAAGAGCCATTTCTTTGGTATGATGCCTGTTCTATAAATTGTGTTAAAGGGGTTCATCATTATTTCAAGTGCGTCGTCGTATATAAGTTTCAACAATTCTACAGGAATTTCATCTGGTCCTGCAGCTTTACCCCCTTTTGTGTCCCTTATAGCATATTCTACCTCGTTTTAGGATTTCAGGCCCTGTTGTGTCGTCTGAAGGTTCTACCACTGCTATTTCTGGTCTTTCGTCTGCAAAAAGTTCTTCAATGTATTCTGTTCATCCTGCTAGTTTTTCATTTAAATATATAATTACTTTACCTTTTTTGTCCTTTACGATGGATGTCTGTTTCACTTTTTTACCTGTTATTTCCTTAATATTTTTATGCAAGTTAAAGCTATCGTACTTTCTATCATATTCTTTTATTTCCTTGCAGTCGTCCAGAACCCAGTTTTCTTTGGATTCTCTAATTTTTCTCTTAATTTCACGGTTCACTTCTTTGTCTTTTGTCTTGTTGGTTTTATATCTTCGCCTTTCCTTCATGAGATGCAAAATTTCGTTTGTCATCCATTCCGTTTTCTTAATTTTGCTTGGAGCTAAGGAGCCTTCACCAGCTGTCATAAGGGCCTTTTCTATCTTCATCCATTTATTCTCTACATTGCCTGTGTTTGTATTTTTTGCAGCGATGTTTCTAAGATTGTTGTTTACCTGTTCTCTTGTCCTTTCCAATATAGTTGCGTTTTTCAGTTGCTTAACGTCTATCTTTTGTTTAGCTGCCCTTTTCTGTAGTTTTTTGAATTTTATATTTACTGTAGCCACCACCGGATTGTGATCCGATTCTATATCAGTGCCTGGATAGGTTTTTGTTAACGTGATGGAGTTTTTAAACCAGCTTCTGATTAGTATATAATCGATTTGATTCCTGACGATACTGTCTGCATTATCCCTTAGTGATGTCCACGTGTACAATCTACGGTTTGATAATCTGAACATTGTGTTTATTACTACACATTCTTTTTCTTGGCAAAATTGTACGAGACGTTCACCTCGGTCGTTTCGTTGTCCAAGTCCAAATTCACCAGTGCATTCATCAGTTTTCACCTTATCAACTTTAGCGTTGAAGTCGCCTATGATTACGGTGACCTCTTCTTTTTTGGTCGATTCCAGAATGTATTCAAATTGTTTGTAGAATTCCTCTATTTCTTTATCCCCTTTCTCTGCTGAATAGGTGCATAGACGGTGCATAAACTTGAATAATGTTAATTTTTCCTTTGTTCGACTTTAGTTGGATTACTATGATTCGTTCTGAATATGGGGTAAAACTTAGTATCGATTTATTGACTTCCCTTTCTACTATTAGTCCGAAGCCATAACGGTGATTTGTAATATTAGTTTTTGAATAGTAGAACGTGGCGTTTCTAGTTGGACATTTGCCAAAACCTTTCCACTGTACGTCGCTGATACCAAGTATTTTCACACGTAGTCTTTCCATTTTGTTTCCCGGCTGCATACGAGCTTTTTGCATTTCAAGTAGCTATTCTCATACCTTTATTTATAAGTTTCACGATTTTGTTTGCCACTGTACCCCCCCCCCTCCCACCAGATAACCGATTGGGGAACTTTTTACTCCGAAATATTTCGTTTTGAACATTGCCATTGATGGTTTTTCACAAGGGCATCCATTTGGATATTTAATGCAGTGGTTTCCCGTTGCCTTCTGCATCCTGATGCCGTTGACCACTGTCCTGGTTCCTCTGCGTTAGAGACCGGTTTCTCAGTCTCAGGACAACAGAGTGCCCTGCCATTTACCAGCTAATCCGCCCGAAGCCGTTGGCCGGTAGATGGGGGATTACTTTTACCGGTATTAGCAATTATTATGCTAAGGATTAATGACAATAACAGTGGAGAATTCTTGTAAAAATTTAATATTCAGAAGAATAGGACAAATTCTCAAATTATTTTCCTAAACATGTACCTAAAGGAAGAAAATTGCCAGTGAACAATAGAATAAGTTGATATTATAATGGGTATTTTTGGTTGACAAAAGTGGAATTTTCACTACGTCACAGGTATCTAATTGGGTAATTTTACCCGACTTTCTAACGTTCTTGAACAGTAGAAATCATAAAATTGGATTGGGTTTACACAGGTAAGAATTAATAAACAACGATTTATCAATGTATGGATTTATAAATACATACGTATATACATATATATCAAAGAACATATACCCAAAGAACGTATATGTTGAAATATATAACTGCGAAGATAAGAAAATCTAATGAGATTTTTAGCAGAGATAAAGATTTTGAACTAAATTGGATCAAAATGTGTTAAATCGAGAATAGGATAAAATCGAGAGTTTAAATTGTTAAATTGTGGTACAATAGTAGTTAGTAAGACAGCGAAAAAATGACATGATTTTTCGCATGTGAAAAAATTGAACAACAATTATCATTTCAATTTTTCGACAAAGTAGGTCCACTGTGTACATATGTCTCATCGAGGTAAACAATGGGTCTATTTTCGTTTCTGTAATGTTTGATATGTCTCAAGTATTTGATTCCCCAAGCCCTTATTTCCGTCTTTTCAACCAACAATTCTCTGTTATCCCGTGCTCTCCTCCAACGGAAATTCATATTTCGAAAAATTCTTCGTAGCGAGACTTCTGACACTTTAATTTCCAAATCTCTCTTAGTTTTGGTCTTCAATTTATTAACAGTAACACGACAATTCTCTGTTCTATGAAAATCGTGTATTGTATGTCAAATATCTGTAATTTGATATTCTGGTAAATCTGTTACAGGTGACTTTCGTAAAGGTCTCTTAAAAAAAATTGTTTGTTTTTATTATCTAGAGACCGTTTGCTTTCTTGTTGTATTCTGGATTCGTTCCGGATTAGGAAATGTCTAAAATGACGTAAGTATAATCAGCGTATAAGTAAAATGAAAGATGCACGAAGAGAAGATCTGGAGAAAATATAAGTGAGATAATGGAAAATAGTAGCACAGGACCGACAAACATGGAAGGCAATTAGTAAACGCGGTTAATACTCACAAAGAGTTGTAGCACCATTGGTAATGATGATGATGTAAATAATAATTTAAATTGATTGGTATGTTGCAGGAATAATTCTTAAAATTTTAAACAGACAACATAAAGAAACAAAAAAGTACATTGAGAAGTAACTCACAGCGATAGCGGTAAATTAAACAAAATAAATAAGTGCTTTCTACGAAAACGAGATCCTATGAACTCTTTCTTCACGTTTGAAAAATAATGAAGATTTATTATTAAATGAACCAGCTAGGTGAATAATGACAATTTGGCAAAATTATTTTACAGTAAATGTGGTTAATATTTAACAAAAAATTATAATAAATAAAAATGAAGTAGTAATGAAAACATACCATGAAATTGTAGTGGATCACATAGTAATAGAACTACCTACAGACCAAGACATAGTAAAAAAAAATAACGAAGTAAACGTAATAATAGCTAAAAATAACGACTGTAACGAAAGTGCAGTGAATACGATATTTAAGACACATCGAAGGAATGAAAAAAGAAATATGTCGAAAATGGTATTCTCGACACACCCAATACAAAAGAGAAGCGAAGGTAGTCAAAATGGGGTACAAGAGCATAGTATAAAAGATTGACAAATAAGTAACATTGGGAACTAAAAGTAAAAAGTGTTGGAACATTTAATTTTAATATCAAAAATTAATACTAAATGCATTATAGCTCCTTCCTGTTGCTTTAGCAGTCTTATTTTTTACCATTAGCAGAGTGTCCATTTTAATTATCATATTTTTAAAATAATTATACACAATAAATATTATTTGACGACCCTGCTTTTTAATAATGCTACGTGTTTTCCGTCCATTTTCAGCAAGACTGTTTGAAAATAAAATTATCTAATATTTAACATACACAACTTGTTCTCAACTGCATTGCTGCACTACTGAGTATTGAAATAATTTACTGTTAAGGCATAGCTTAACGATTAATATATATATATATATATATATATATATATATATATATATATATATATAATATATATATATATATATATATATATATTGTTGTGATTTGCTCAAACTGTATGTTTATATCATGAATGTGTTGCTTGTGTGAGTCAATTTCAAATAGGTAAAGAAATAATAAATAAGACTTACTCACAATCAATTTAATTTAACTATCAAAAGACCGGTTTCGCTTTCTACAATATGCAAAGCATCCTCAGGTCTCGATACAAAGTTAAATAAATGCTGAAATGATAAAAACCTATATTATGGTGTTGTCTAATCAAGATAAACAAAGTAGATGTTGTAAATTACAATAATTATGCCAATATTACATGTCTGTGGTTTTATTTCAAAAAGAGTAAGTTGAATAAAATGGTATAAAAGTTTTAAAAGTGTAAACAGACAAGGTAAGGCCCACAAATTGTTATAAAATAGTCTATTACTACATACATACAACATTACTTACATGCCGGTACTCTATTCATTGATGGATGGTAGAACATGGTTGAACATGGTTGTTTGACAGTAAACGGGAAGTTCATGAGGAGATAGATTTGATCCAATGAAGCAGAGATATGTGTGTGATTGTTTGTTAAATAAAAGTGATGTAATATACCATTGTATTATTAAAAGTTATTTATATTTATTCGAGAGATATATTTATGAAATGTGTGTTATTTATTGAGTAATAATTGTTTTATGAAGGTGACAGTTTTATGACAATGAATATATATATAAATTATTAATAATAAAAAATAAATCACAATAAAGAAGAAATAATATTTTACTTAAGTATAAATTTTAATAAAAAGAAAAATAATTTGAAATGGTGGAAGCTGCTAATTGAAACATTGTGAGAAAGAAAAACCAGAGTCTGATAACTGAGACATTGAGTGGCGATTAAAACCTTTTGGATTTTGGATAGAGTTTTGTAAGGAAGAGGAAGGCATTGTGAATTGACGAGTATACTATCGGGCGAGTATACTATGTTTTTTTTGTGGAGACGACGTTGTTGATTAGACAAGTTTTTGTTTTAAAGTCTAGATTGTGAAAAGTTGTATTTGTGTTTGGTGGAAAGAGTTCCAATTGTGGTAGCAGACAGAAGAAATAACTAAAATGCTGTATGTAATAAACAGATGTATAGTTTTATACTGGACCAAGTCGATTAGTTAAGATATCCTTTGTGTCTGGAGAGGAGGAGTTTATTCATTTAGTAAAGAGTTGGAGCAGAGGAGTTTAGCAGGAGTATTCTGGAGAAACTGAAAGGTACGAGCGAGGTGGACAAGGCACAATCAAAGGAGAAAGAGCTAAACTTATCAATTGTGGGAAAAAAGGGTAGTTTCGTCCTTTTTAGAAACAGAGACTTTCAATCACTACCACCTATTTAAATTAGGGTTATTCGTTTTTTTTTTGTTGGTTTTATTAAGAATTATAATACATTTTAATTTATCGGGAGTCACTAAAATTGAGAAATTTTAGATTTGCATATAAGCTTAATTATTTTGTAATGATAATTGTAGATGTATGATTTGATGGATGTTTAAGGTTTTTATTCTAATCATTGCATATGGTATATTTATGTTTATTTAAAATTTTTACTTTTAATATTTGATATTTAATATTTGATTTTGAAGCCACGTTTTGTTTTTAATAAGTAAAAGACCCCTGAGATATCATATTAATTTGTTAAAAAATAAATATTATAAATATAAATACAAATAGGTAAAGAAATAATAAATAAGGCTTACTCACAATCAATTTAATTTAACTATCAGACGACCGGTTTCGCTTTTTACAACATTCAAAGCATCCTCAGGTCTTGATACCAAGGTTAATAAATGCTGAAATGATAAAAACCGATATTAGGGTGTTGTCTAATAAAGATAAACAAAGTAGATGTTGTAAATTACAATAATTATGCCAATATTACATGTCTGTGGTTTTATTTCAAAAAGAGTAAGTTGAATAAAAAGGTATAAAAGTTTTAAAAGTTTAAACAGACAAGGTAAGGCCCACAAATTGTTATAAAATAGTCTATTAGATTGTAATAAATTAATAAATGAGCAAACAAATAAAAATAAACATTACTTACATGCCGGTACTCTATTAATTGATGGATGGTAGAACATGATTGAAACTACTATGTATTGTTGAATGGAGAACTCAATTCTGGTATTGTAGTTGTTTGACAGTAAATGGGAAGTTCTTGAGGAGATAGATTTGATCCAATGAAGCAGAGATATGTGTGTGATTGTTTTTTAAATGAAAGTGATGTAATATACCATTGTATTATTAAAAGTTATTTATACTTATTCGAGAGATATATTTATGAAATGTGCGTTATTTATTGAGTAATTGTTTTATGAAGATGACAGTTTTATGACAATGAATAAGTTTAGATGTACAAATTGGGTGGGTGTGCAATTATTTTATTATTTTTTTTTTCTCAACTATTTTTCAACTTGTATTTATCAAATTACTTTGATAAAGTTTTAACTTTAAAATAAATTAAATTTAAGGCATTTATTAGATAGTGTCCATTAACAGTTTACAAATTACAAAAAGTAGTTTAACTGACCGTTTATTGATTTATATTATTTCCAATAAATTAGATAAACAAAGTTATAGAGAATGGAAGGAATGTCACATTAAAAAAGAGCTTCCTATTTAGACTGAACTTTTTAATTTTTTAAAAGTAAAAGTAGACACTTTGGAAGAAATTCAAGACCAAGGTAGTCAAAAACCTAATAACAATTATAGTAATAATTCTGGTTTTAATTATAAACATGCAAACCGTGATAATAGAGGTGACTATCAAAAGAGAGTTTTCAAAGTTAATGTAGCAGAAAGAAAGTCTTGCGTTTTGTGTAAAGGTAACCATTTAATATATTCATGTATTGAATTCCTAAAATTAGATACGAAAACTAGATTGTCTACAGTCAAGAATTTAAAGTTGTATCATAATTGTTTAAGACATGGATATAAAGCAGCCGAATGTACTTTAATGCAACAGACCATGTATAAAATGCAATTCCAAACATAACTCATTAATACATTTTGAAAATAGTCAGCAACATTCAACTGACACTGCTTTAAATTCTCCGTCATTAGATTCATCATCAATTAATTGTGTACACAGTATTGAGTTGCCACCAACGGTAACCCATCAGTTTTATGCACAAACAATGAATGTTAAACATACCCAAATTCTTTTTTCAACAGTGGTTTTTATTATTAAATCCAATAATAATAAATTAATTTCATGTAGAGCAATTTTAGATAGTGGTGCTCAAACAAACTTAATAAAAGAAAGTTTTTGTAAAAAATTGAATATGCCTATGATTCCTACTAACCTAGCCATTAGTGGTATGAATCAAACAGTATCAAATATTACCAAAAAATGTCAAATTACAATATATTTCAGAGTTAATAATTTTAGTATTTCATCCATATTTTATGCTGTGCTAGCTATTTCAGATCAAATTGCTTCAACCAGTTTTGATATTAAAAATTTTAATATTCCATGCAATATTCAATTATCTGATCCTTTGTTTAATGAATCTGGTAGCATTGTTGCTATTATTGGTGCCCATCTATTTTGGGACCTCCTTTGTGATGGAAAAATTAACCTAGGAAAGAGTTTGCCAAGTTTACAAAACACTAAATTGGGTTGGATAGTGAACGGAGCTATCCCCTATGAGACAGCTCATGCAGTGTGCCATTTCACTAGAACTATAGCGAAAGATGAGCAGTTAAAACAATTTTGGGAAATTGATTCAATCCAAGATCCCATACCACCATCAAAAGATGATATTTGCTGTGAGCAAATATTTGAAACCACCACCACTAAATCAGAAAATGGACACTTTATTGTTCAGCTTCCATTTAAGTTTTCACCTGACTTATTAGGAGACTCTTTAGATACAGCAATTAGCAGATTTTTGTTGCTCAAAAAAAAGATTTTCGAAAAATAAGGAACTTAATGATTTGTATAAACAATTCATTAAGGAATATCAAGAATTAGGGCATATGGTTAAAGTTAACCCCACTATTAGATTACACCCTTCTAGAAAATCCTATTTTTCACCTCTCCATAGAGTCCTAAAATAAATCAATCATACTACAAAACTAAGAGTAGTTTATGATGGTTCATGTCCTACTACATCTGGATGGTCTCTTAATGACCTACCGTATACAGGGCCAAAAATCCAAAATGATATTTTTGACATCCTCATTAGATTTCGGCAGTAAACATATGTGGAGTCTGCAGATGTATCAAAAATGTACCTACAAGTAATTGTACATAAAGAGAATAGACCACTACTACAAATTGTCTGGAGAGACAATCCAACAGATAATATTGATGTATATCAATTAACAACTGTAACCTATGGCCAAAAATCAGCTCCATTCCTAGCAATGAGGTGCATGCGTCAATTAGCATCTAATCATGAATCTCAGCTTCCTTTAGATACAAAATCCATATTGGAAAACTTTTATGTAGATGGTCTGTTGACAGGATCAAACAATTTACAAGAGTTGCAAATGAGATGCAATGATATTTTTAAAATTTCAGAGTCTGGAAAATTTATTCTGAAAAAATGGATTTCCAATAATTCTAAAACCATCCTTAACATTATTTATTGTAATGATATATCAAACAATGTTATTAATGTATAAGATTCTGATAGTTTTAAAACTCTTGGAATCCAATGGATGAGTCAACAAGATATTCTTAGCTTTAAAATTTCTCTTAATGAAAATTCTAATCATTTATTTACCAAACGCCAAATATTATCTCTCATTTCCAAAATTTATGATCCTTTAGGTCTGTTAACTCCAATCATATTATTGGCTAAAGTAATAATTCAAATTCTATTTCGAGTTCAAAAACCATGGGATGAAATAATTCCTCCAGAATTAAATAACAGTTGGACCAAACTGTATAATCAACTACCACGTCTAAATAAATTACACATTCCAAGACGAGTACTTGGATCAGGTCATAAAATTACAAGCATCCATTGCTTTTGTGATGCTTCAATGCATGCTTATGCAAGTTGCATTTTTGAATGCGGCATAGATGCAGAAAACAAATACCATTCCCACATTCTGTGTTCAAAAACAAAGGTCGCTCCTATTAAATCAATAACAATACCTAAACTTGAATTGTTTGCAGCTTTGTTAGGTTCGCAATTAATTGACTTCTTCTTCTTAACATGCCATACACCAAAGTGCGTAGGCGACTATCTCATTACTAGAATTCTGTTCTTGGCGGCGTGACACAGCTCACCTGTATTGTGTATTCCTGTCCATTCTTTAATATTCCTTAACCAGGACAATTGTTTGCGGCCGGCTCCTCTCCTACCTTCGATCTTCCCTTGTAGGATTAACTGTGGTATTTCATATTTTGCTCCTCTCAATATGTGCCCAAGGTAACCAATCTTGCGTTTTTTAATTAATTCAAAGAGTTCTCTTTCCACGCCGGCTCTATTAAGGACGTCATCGTTTCGAACTCTATCCACCCAAGGTATGCGCATCATTCTTCTCAATGACCACATTTCAAATGCTTCAAGTTTGTTGATAGATGTTTTTTTCAAAGTCCACGTTTCCATGCCATAAAGCAAGATGGACCATATGTAGCACTTGACCATTCTGTAGCGTATTTCGAAGTTTAGGTGTTGATTACATAGGAGCGGTCTGAATTTCACAAAAGCTTGTCTTGCCATTTGTATTCGGGTTTTTATCTCGTGTTGTGGATCCGATTGGTCATTGATTGTGGTGCCAAGGTATTTAAAAGTTTTCACGCGATTTATACGATTGTCACCTATGCATAATATCGGGTTTTCTGGAGGGTTTCTGCTAATGACCATATATTTCGTTTTCAAAATGTTGATTTTGAGGCCATATTTTTTACCTATGCTATTCACCCTATCAAGTAATAACTGCTGATCTTCCAAATTATCAGTTATAATCACTGTGTCGTCCGCATAGCGTAGGTTGCTAATTGGTATGCCGTTCACCTTAATGCCTAATTCCGTATCTTCTAATGCTTCCGCAAATATATTTTCAACATATAAATTAAAAAGCATCGGAGAGAGTATGCAGCCTTGGCGGACACCTTTCCGGATTTCAAATTCATCCGTATATTGGTCTTGATCAATCCTCACCTTTGCCATTTGGTTCCAGTATAGATTCTGAATAATTCTGATCTCCTTCTGGTCAATGTTGGCCCTATGTAGTAGTTCCATCATGATATCATGTTTAACATTGTCAAATGCCTTCTCGTAGTCGATGAAGGTGAGGTAGACATCTTTTCGTTGATCTAAGCAGTTTTGTATTAAGGTGTTCAAACATAAAATTGCCTCTCTTGTTCCTAGTCCTCCCTTAAAACCGAATTGTGTTGACCCGCTAAGTTCTTCTAGTATCTTATACATTCTTGAGTGTAATATCCTAAGGAAGAGTTTCAACAAGTGACTCATTAAACTGATTAAGCGGTGTTCATTGCATTTTGTGGCATTAGCTGTTTTTGGGATCATCACAAAGGATGACTGCAGCCATTCTCGCGGAATGTAACCAGTATCATAAATTCTATTGAACAGCCTTACCAAGATTTCGATATTCTCCTCGTCTAGTAGTTTTATTGCTTCTATATTAATTTCATCTGGACCTGTTGCTTTATGCATCTTTGTGGTTCTAACTGCATATTCTATTTCACTTCGCATTATTGATGGCCCTGATAAGTTTTCGGAAGGAAGTTTGCGCGTTGGTTGTGTTGGTCTTTCGTCATTAAAAAGGCTTTCTGCGTATTCTTTCCACGCCATTGCTATCTCTTCTTCTGACTCTATGTATTCGTTTCTGTCGTTGCGTATTCTTGTTCTGTGGTGGCTTTTGTGTATATTCGATATTTCTTTGATCTTCTTATGTAGTCCAAAACTATCTCCTTTTTCCTGCAATTGTTCTATTTCGTTGCACCTTTCCACCATCCAACGTTCTTTTGCTTTCTTAATTTTCTGACGGATTTCTTTGTGTATCTGTTTGTATTTGTCTTGATTACGTTGTTGTTTATGTTGCCTTCGCTTTTCCATTAGATCCATAATTTCGTCCGTCATCCATTCGTTATGCTTTATCTTTCTGATCTGTGTTTTAACTTCCCTGTTTACTGCCAGAATCGTTCCTTTAATATCATTGACCATCTCTTCGATATCATAATTTTGTTCTATTACTCGCATTCTTTCATTAATTTGATTCGCATAACTCTTCTTCAGATTTTCGTCTCTCATCAGTTCTCTTGTATTTATAGGTGTGCTGGTATTTGTATTTGTTCTCTTAATTTTTGCTAGTTTTAACCTCACATCTGCTATTAGCGGATTATGATCGGATGCAATATCAGCACCTGGATATGCTGCGATTCTTTTGATAGCGTTACGAAATCTTCTGTTTATTAAAACGTAGTCAATTTGGTTTCTAATTATTCGATTTGGACGGTCTCCTGGTGATCTCCAAGTATATAACTTACGAGGTGGGAGCTGAAACCATGTGTTCATGACGACAAAACCGTTCTCCTGGCAGAATTCACACAGCAGGTCGCCTCTTTCATTTCTAACTCCAAGGCCGTACTCTCCAATTATGTCTTCATATCTTCCTTTACCCACCTTGGCGTTAAAGTCGCCCATTATTATGTTTATGTCCTCTTTCTTTGTTAGTCTTATTGCTTTTTCCAGATCTTTATAGAACTTAGTTATTTCTTCTTCTGACTTATCTGCTGTTGGTGCATATGCTTGTGTCACATTTATGTTTACTGGTTTGCCTGTCATTTTGATCAACATGACTCGTTCGGAAATTGGAACAAAATCTGTCACCGATTTACTGGTCTTCCTGTCAAGAGCAATAGCCACCCCATGTCGGTGATGTCTATCTGTTGGGTCACTACACGAGTAATACATAGTAATCTTATCTTTCGTAAACTGTCCAGATCCAGACCATCGGACTTCACTGACTCCCATTATATTTATTTTCAGCCGATTCATTTCCTTTATAAGGTTGTGTAGTTTTCCTGGTTCGTAAAGACTATTAACATTCCATGTTGAAATTCGTTGGATATCATCTATTTGGCACCGGGAGATTCTTCGCACCCTCTGACCATCTAAGGCCTGCCCGGGACTGAGGGCCATCTGAGTTTTGTTTTGTTCTGCCATAATGAGATGAGTTATCCTGGGGAAAAGGTAGTGTTGTAGTATCCCGTTACTTTCAACACCGCAGTACCACAGCCATTCAAACTGTCCTAGTCATGCCTGTGGAATTCCAATAACAAGCCGGTCCAAGATAATTTCTTTTGCGCCTTGCGTTGGTACTGGTGATCGCTGCTGCCGTTCACCAGGGTTGAGGACTAGGAGGGATAAATATGGAGGGTGTAGGATAAAGGCTCTGGGACATGAGATTCCACGGTGTGAGATGGTGGAATATCATGAGCTAGCGTGGGCAGGGTCGCTAATCCCTGAAGTAGGTCTGTTTCCACCGGGATCATGAAAAGTACCTACCCGCTACTTGCGGGTAGGTACTTTTCATGACTATTTTTTCAGTATTAATTGACAAGGTAACCAAATCTTTATTAATTCTAAATGTGCCAATGTACATGTGGTCTGACTCAAAAATTGTATTAAGTTGGCTAAAACTGGAACCTAGCCAGTTACAAGTATTTGTTGCCAATAGGGTAACAAAAATACAATCACTCACCAGTAGTGATAGTTGGCATTATGTCAATACAAAGGAAAATGCCGCAGATATAGATAGTCGAGGAATATTTCCTGAATCCTGTCTTGAAGCACAACTGTGGTTCCAGGGACCGCAGTTTTTAAGACAACATCCCGATTTGTGGCCTAATGATTCAACTGATAACGTAATTGAATTACCAGAGCTTAAACGATCTGTTCAAGTATCACTTCATTCCACTGTTCAGAACAGCTGGATTACTAATTTTATTATTATTTTAATATTATTATTAAAAATGAAAAGAGTTTTTTCATATGTAATGCGTTTTATTAGAAATATTAAAAAAAACAAGAGTCCTTAGCTTACTTTTAACTGTGCATGAAACCAATGATTCATTTCTGCCATTGATTAAACTTGTGCAAGCAGAATCCTTTCATGATAAAATTTTATGTTTGTTAAATGATAAACCATTGAGCAAAAAATCCAGATTGCTTCATTTGTTTCCCATATTAGATTACGGATTACTTAAAGTAGGTGGTAGACTCATGCATTCAACATTGCCAGATAATGTAAAAACACCAATCCTATTGCCAAAGTTTCATGTATAAACCAAGTTAATTTGTACATACTACCATGTCAGATCCTGGACCACAGCTTTTATTGTCATTAATCAGACAACAATATTCGCCTACATCTGGCAAGGTTTTAGTAAAGCAAATTGTAAGACAATGTATTAAATGTTTTCGTGTAAAACCTCCTTACAACTATGTTAAAAAGGGGACCTTTACGCAATGAACGCATTACTCCTGCCTATCCTTTCGAAAATGTAGGACTTGATTATGCAGGTCCATTTCCACTGAAAGAAAAAAAGGGTCGTGGAAGTAAAATTTTAAAATGTTATGTTTGTGTATATGTTTGTTTTGTAACAAAAGCTGTACACTTGGAATTACTCACTGATATGACAACTGAATGTTTTCTTGCATGTTTTAAGAGATTTTTATCACGAAGAGGAATTCCTAGTAATGTTTACTCTGACAACGGTTCAACCTTTAGAGCCGCTAGTAAAGAGTTAAGGTCTATCAAAACCTTTTTATATGAAAACCAAAATAAAATTCATGATTTTGCTTTGACAAAAAATATAATTTGGCATTTTTCCCCACCTTATAGCCCAAATTTTGGGGGTTTATGGGAATCAGCAGTGAAACAAATGAAGTTTCATATGAAAAGAACGCTTAAGAATATAAATTTGACATATGAGGAATTTCTCACCTTGCTTACCCAAATTGAATGTATTTTAAATTCGAGACCATTGTTTGCCAAATCAGAAGATCCATCTGACTTGGAACCAATAACTCCTTCCCACTTTTTGACATTACGTCCTTTGGTATCCATTCATGAACGAAATCTCCTACTTATCCCAGTGAATCGACTAAGCAGATTCCAACATGTTCAACAGCTGCATCAGAGATTTTGGAACCGCTTTTCCAAAGAATATACCAGCCAGCTACACCAATCCTATAAATGGCACCACAGTTCAACCAACAAAATTGTACCCGGATCCTTAGTTATCATCCGTGATACAAATCTACCTCCATGCAAATGGTCTATGGGAAGAATAATTAAGTTATTTCCTGGTAAAGATGAAGAAAATCGAGTAGCTGAAATCAAAACGTCCAATGGACTCATCACCAGATCTACACGACATTTGTTTCCACTGCCAATAGAAGATTAATAGTGTCGCAGTGTTTTATCTCTGGACTAAGTGTTTTTTTTTGCTTTGATATTTACTTTATTTTATTAAATTTTGAAGCATACTTCAACGCCGGGAGTATGTTAGGATATTTTTATACAAATAATAATAAGAAAATTACTTTAGTGCGGCAACATAGAGTCTCTCACATGTCTGTACGTTTTTTGTTCCAACATACAATCTGACAGGATCAAGTCGGCAAGTGAAATAATTTTGACATTATTCAAATAATTTCCAAGAAGACGCCACGTTTTCATTATTTACAAATTCATATGTAATGAGTAGTTTGTAAAAAGGTTACTAAATAAAATTCTATCTATTTACACACAAATAATTTACAGTCCACACCAGAATAACATTTATCTACCATAAGATAATCCAACAATATATCGTCGGTACACAGCCAAAGTGGCGTATCTGAAAATTTGACGTTTTAAGAAAATTGGATTTGAATTTTGTTGTAACTTTTAAGCTTGCTTTTTTCTTCTCTTAGTTGGGCGTATTCTATTAATTTGTCACTATTACACAGGTACTATTATTATAATTAAATTTTATAAATCAAAAACTTAATCAAAAAAGACAAACATTTTAAAATTAAAAAAAAAAACTGGACGTTGTGTTAGATACGTCAGTTTGGCTTTGTAATGTAATTTTTGCCAAGGACTTAGGTCAAGTATTTAGGGATCAAAATAACAATTACTACTTTATAAAAATATGTTTATTTTAAAAATGAGAGTTATTTAGGATACTATTTTCACAAATTAATAAGTAAAATAGAATATGCATTTAATCTTCATGATCGGTGTCTTCAGTGGCATCTGGTTCTGGCAGACAGTCTCTCTCATTAGCAGCAACGTTTAATGAGTTGTAAAAATTTTCGTAAATCTTTGGAATTGTTCCAGACGCACACATGCTCAACAGATCTTTTTGTTTAGCTACTGATATTGGAAGGTTTCTGTCAAATGCTTTCGCAATATTTTTATTGTATTGTCGTGATGGTTTGACGATAAATCCCTTAGTGAAATCCAAACGGAAATCAGTTTTGTATGACCCCTTTGCTCCTTCCTCAGACTTAAAGTACCTCATGTGGTATATTTTTCTCCAGGCCTCGTAATTTTGCCTTGTATAATGACTTGAAGTCCAAAAACTCATCAAACCTCATTTCTGTTACCTGAAAAGGACTGGGTTTATTCCTCGCACTTCGAATTACTTGGGCCCATCCTTCCGGAGTGTACACAGGAATGTGTTTGGACTTTTTCTCTATTTTTGAGTGAATACTGTCACACTCCATTTCAGTATGCCCAGTTTCAAAAAATTTATGGTTTATCATTGTTAAGTCATTACTTTCGCTCAATAAATTTATAATCATTGTGGAAAAAATGTAGTTTTTTTGTTGCCCTCCGCAACTATCCGACATCATGTTAATAGTAGTAATATTTTCTTGATGTAAAATATATTTCCTAATGCAGGTTGCGATTTCGTTGGCTCCTCTTCGTCCATTACTCTCGTCCCATACAAAACACATAACTTCTTGGTTACCAAGATTATAAACTGTTAAATTGTAAACTGAAAACTTTCGAAGATAAAAAATCTGACCTGCTGGTCCTTTTGGCGTATTCAGTACTACCTGTAAATCAAAATTAAAAGAGAGAGTTCTTTCTTCAGATTGAGCCATTTTTTTATCCTTATCCCGTTCACCTCGAGTATCATCTCGTTTTTGGAGTTGCAGTCTGAATTCCTCCTGCATCTCTGCAGTGTTTTCACTCGCACTATGAAAATTTAAGCACTTCCTGCACTGGTCCTTTTTTGGAACGAAAAATCCAAGATTATAATCATTAAAAATCTGTCGGTATTTTTCCAAACTGACAAGATTATTTGGCTTCTTTTCTACAAACATTCTGTACATTATAGAAATGTTTAAGGACGAATCTAAATATTTTTTGGAGCTACTTTTGCTACAGTAGTGTGACTCCATGACAGAAAATGAATTTATATGCATTCTGATCATTTTTTCCGTTGACGAAAGCTTATTACCAGGAGTATGTTTGCCTCTTTTGTCAGATTCTACTAATACATTATTCTGACTCTTTTTTAATTCTGTTCTAACAGATCTCTCAGTAGCGTTTAATGTTTTATGAAAAAAGTCTCTACAGACTAGTCTTTTTTCACCACCTATCAAAAAGTAATATAAGTTACTCTGATTGTCTATATTCTCGAGAGATCTATATTCCTTGTAAATCTGTTGTCTGACTTCTTCAGGAACGAGAATAGAGCAGTTGTGCTTTTTTGAAGCACAACATGCAGGTAGTATGGGTCGAGCACGTTTTAATGAACCTCAGCTTCCTATGCATTCCTCACCCCTCAAACGGCTGGATTTTCTAATATTTTTCTTCCAAAGCGCCGGATTGCACTTCTTTTTTGACGGAAATTCGTTACCTGCAAAAAACAAAGGACAATATTTAATTAGAACAAACCTCTACTAACAAGAAATAAAATTGCGCATATTTTATCAACTTTCCATACCTGATAATTCTTTGGATTCATGTATTATTGGGTTGTTCTGTACCTCTTCTTCCTCTCGTCTTTCCTTATTTTCTAGTTGGATTGTGTAAGCACCATTTAAATTAATATCACCTAAACTAATCTCATCTTGTTTGTCGCATGCTAGTTGTGCATTAGATTCCTTACATTCCAGTATTGTTAAAATACTATTATCTATATTGCTATTATTTTCTTCTCTACTAAGAATCCCTATCAGGTCATCTACTACGTAAATCTAAAACAAAAGCAAATTAATTAGATTTAAGGATATTAGATCACAATCAAACAATACTATTATTATTAGATAACAAAAATAAACCAGAATGAAGCGTAACAAATATATTTACCGCAGGCTCGTCATCTTTATTATCGAGTAAAATATTTGTATCGATGTCGTCAGGTTCAATACTTGTAATTAGATAATCTTCCTGGCCAAGTTCCTCCTCTGTAAAACTACCTATGGCAGACTCCTAAAAAAGTAGGTATCTATAGATACATTGATTTCAACTTCACCTTGAGTTATAACTTAGAAGTAATAGTAAAATTACCTTACCTTTCCTTCGATTTGAACTGGTAGTTGTGTAATGTCAACTGCTTTGTTTTCCATTTCGTTTAGTTGGGCTTGTAAGACAGATTTATGATGACAGATGTTATGTTCTCCTCTCTCTGACAAAGGAACGTCCTGTGTGTGTGTGTAGAACATTCCAGATTTTCCAAATAAGTCTACAAAGTAGCAGTCGCAAATTAATTATTAAAAAGTCTACATTAGATGAAAAAAAGTGTATTATCTTACATTTTCCTGGCTCCTACTATTACCCTGTTGTAAAGTCTGAGATTGTACAGTATTTCTTTCAGCTAAAACATTGGCATAATTTGATTTTGTTTTATCTAAGTCAACATTGTTAGTGTCCATATAATCATTATCTGTTGAATTTTCACATGATTTCTCCAAAATGATAATTAATTTACTTATTTTATTTAACAATATTCGGAATTAGGAAACTTTTTAATATGTACTCATTTTCTTTCTACAAAGTTGAAGCATAACCTCTGATCTTCTTTTCACCCCACCATGCATTGGCTGGTATCTTTTCATTCTTACTAATATGAATTAATACGTAAAGGTATTAAAAAGTAATATTTTTTATAGCCACTAAATAATTCTCACTAATTCTTACTAATTCTCACTAATTCTTACTAATATGAATTAATACGTAAAGGTATTAAAAGTAATATTTTTTATAGCCACTAAATAATACAAAACCAACAGTAAAACACGAAATAAAATTAACAAATTTGTACACTGGACAAAATCAACCGTTAGATACGTCGCGCCGACTTAACAAGACTATATTGTTACACAAGGTTGCCGTGTCAGTTACAATGACACAATGGCGCATCGATACATACGCCACTTTGGTTTTGAAAGGAACCTTGAGTTATCACTAGACTGAAATGGCGTATGTATATGTGTCATTTTGGTTTTGAAAATCACCATTCGTTTTGCTATACGCCAAATGAGAATTAAGGTTTAAAATAATGTTCGTAACTAAATTCAATTACGCCGTTCTGGCATTGCAAAGAAAATGTAAAATCATGTAAACATGCAACAAAACCCCAAACTAGCCAAATTTGCAGATACGCTACTTTGGCTTTGTACCGACGATATATATATATATATATATATATATATATATATATATATATAATATATATATATATATATATATATATATATATAGAAAAGAAATTTAATCTTTGCAGATAAGTTAAATAGTAAACTCTTAAATTTTGGGGAAATCTGCAAAAAAAACACGATGGAAGGTGAAGTATCTTCGTTATGGATAGTGTTAAACAAAATCTTATTTACTAATGGTGTTGGATAAGAATTTGAGATAAAAAGTTTTAGAAGGATTTGTAGGTTTTTTGTATGAAATGATGGATCTGATAGTTTAATTACTCTATTTTTCATCTGTTTGATTAAGTTGACTTTGGTAGAGTTATTATGGCAAGAGTGGTAGTTAAGGTATCTACCAGAATGTGTCGGTTTTTGATACCAATCTATTTTAATGTTGTTGATTTCCCTAATCATCCTTATGTCGAGAAAGGGGACGGAACAATTACCATCTTCCCTCTCTATAGTGAACTGGATGTAGGGATCATAACTATTAAAGGTGTCTAAGGAATAAATGGAATTTGAAAGGATAGTAAAGGAATGACTGAGTCTAACACATAATCCATAACGTAAGTTGCAACGTTGCAACGTTGCAACGTTGCAAGTTGTGTCTTATGACAGATTCATCAGTATCGTCGAATTTCTCTTTAATAACACTTACTTCTCTTTTAATGGTAAATTCTATCAACAAACTTTCGGTACCCCTATGGGAGCAAAGATTTCTCCTATCGTTGCAACTTACGTTATGGATTATGTGTTAGACTCAGTCATTCCTTTACTATCCTTTCAAATTCCATTTATTAAAAAATATGTTGATGATATAATTTTGGCTATACCCAATGACAAGGTAGATGAACTATTAGACACCTTTAATAGTTATGATCCCTACATCCAGTTCACTATAGAGAGGGAAGATGGTAATTGTTCCGTCCCCTTTCTCGACATAAGGATGATTAGGGAAATCAACAACATTAAAATAGATTGGTATCAAAAACCGACACATGCTGGTAGATACCTTAACTACCACTCTTACCATAATAACTCTACCAAAGTCAACTTAATCAAACAGATGAAAAATAGAGTAATTAAACTATCAGATCCATCATTTCATACAAAAAACCTACAAATCCTTCTGAAACTTTTTATCTCAAATTCTTATCCAACACCATTAGTAAATAAGATTTTGTTTAACACTATCCATAACGAAGATACTTCACCTTCCGTCGTGACTAACAATGCTGATCCTGATGTCTTAAGTAGGAACCCAGTCTCGGATACTCCTATCAATAAATATTTTTCATTACCCTATTTCAAAGATATCACTCCGGGGTTAACAAGGATTCTAAAAAGTTTTGAAAATAGCTTTTCTAATAATAATAATAACATTAAACTTAATGTGGCTTGTAGATCAGCCCTAACAATTAATAATCTTTATTCGAAGATAAAAGATAAGACTCCCATAGATAGGCTGAGTAATATTGTCTACAACATTCCATGTCTCTCTTGCAACAATTCCTACATCGGCCAAACATCTCAATTATTGAAATCACGTATTACACTACACAAAAGTGATTCTCGACTTCACCCTGACCGCTGTGCATTAGCCAAACATGTCCATTCCACTGGTCATCACATGGACTATACGAACACTACAATTCTCCACCGTGAGAGCAATAAATCTAAAAGAGAGTTAATTGAAATGTCTTATATTTTTCTTAACGATTTTTCCATCAATGTTAAGAGTGACATTAAGAATCTAAGCGACATATACCACTTCTTACTTAAATCAGATACCAAGAACAATACAACATCACAGATAACCAACTTGACTGATATATCTATTAACAACTAACCTACTTTAATAATAATTTTCATTAACAAAAAAAGATAACATTCCCCTGCTTTTCTTAGATACATCTCAATAAGATATGATTACAATAATACATGAACAATTTACTAATTAAAAATAAAAGAATTTCAATTAGAAATTCTAAACTAATATCTCCCCAGACTGAGATCTAACTTCATCGGTTTTACCAATGAACCTTAACGACATTCATATCAAAAGAACTACTTGTAATTGTTTCGGCGCTTGCGTTCTATGAAAACAGAAGCTCACATTCAAACTTTACAACAATTAAAAATTTAGTTATTGCTGACAATTCAAAGAATTACTTCCTTTAAATGTAGTTACATTGGGTTTTTCGATTGTCCTTGGGTAAACCTTTGCGTTTTAAGTTCAAAGCTACCATACATTTCCAACGTTCACAAATAAACTTTTTTGCACATAGTAACAAAAAAACACCACTATGTTGTTACTAGCTAAAGTTTTTTAACATCATAACTAGGCATTTCTAAAATTTCACGGTAAGGTAAATGTTTTTTATTAGATAATATATGGTAGCTAATTATAATTTATTCTCTTTCAGCTCTGAAGAAGCCAAATTCTCTTTGGCGAAACGTTAGGTGAAATAATTGATACACATTAGAGTTTTTTTTTGCAGATTTCCCCAATATTTAAGAGTTTACTATATATATATATATATATATATATATATATATTATATATATATATATATATATTATATATATATCAGTAGCTTGGTTCTAAATATATATATATATATATATATATATATATATATATATATATATATATATATATATATATATATATATATATATATATATCAGTAGCTTGGTTCTAAAAGGGCCAAAGTCATAAAACGCTGTTTTTGAGAAACTGCTTTAGAAGATTCTTATACAAAATGATTTACAGTTATTGCTAATATTTTTTATATTGCAACACTGTTTTTTTTGTCTTGTCATTCTTAGATAGATTACGGAATATTTGGCATCAGTAAAACTGACCCACATTTGTTTTTTTTTATTGGAAATATGACATTGGCCCTTTTAGAATAACAAAAAAATACTCCAAAATGTTACTTTGGCCCAATTAAGGAATAATAACATTGCAATAATTTGAAGAGATTAATGTTTATTTTATAAAATCATAGTCACAATCAGTAGGATTACAATGGTAATATTACATCTCATCATCTTGATCGTACTCCTCATCTGCAATAAAATTATCCGTTGCAGATGGTGATATAGTCAAAGTATTGAGAAACTGAAGGTAATATGGACGACTACTCTCCTCAACGTAAGGTAACATGTCTTTCAGATGTTGTGTTTTATTCGCTGGTATGCCCAATGGTTTATCAGAGATTGGTAACAAACGAGTAGTTCCAGAATTTCTAGTTCTTGTTTTTAATAAGCTCAATGTTTTATAAGGCTCATCGTCGGTAAAGGAGTTTTTGTATTTCATCACGCCAAGATTTTCACTTGAATAGTAAATAAGTCTTATTTTAGACCACACCACTGGTTGTCCTTGAGTATTGGTTTTTGCATGCTGAAATTTGCCAGATAATAATGATTTAAAACAAAGAAATTCTTCTTGCTTCATTTCTTGAACAAAAATTGGTGGTTTTCTGGGTGTTAGACGAATAAGGTTAGCCCAGTCTCTAGGAATATCTATCCTGGCAGTAGTAGAATTTTTAGTTTTTTCTGTTGCAGCATGTATAGTGTCTGCTTCCATGTGAGTGTGTCCGGGTACTAGAAATTTGTGATAAATATCAATCTTCCTTCCTTGGTGTTTGAAATGTTCAATAACGGTAAGAAGCATAACTGATAGTAAAATATTTCGATTTTGCCCAGGGCAGCAATCGCTATACATAATGATTTTATTTATATGAGAGGGAATACTATTTAGGTAGGTGTATAGACAGGAAGCAATTTCTTGTCCACCTCTTTGAGCTATAGTTTCATTCCATAGGTAGCATTTAGCTAAGTTTGTAGTTCCTCGCGTCTCAAAAATGGTAAGGTTCAGAGTCCATAATTTTCTTGTATAGAATGAAATGCTGCTTTTTAAGTAGGAAGTGGGCAAACATTTTTGTAGGTCAAAACTGAATACCACCAAATTTGGATTAAGTTTGCAAGCCAGTCTATCTTTCTTTTTCTCTTCATAAGCAAACTCTGCTAAGTGTTGATGTTGTAATTTTTCACTTTCAAGTTGGGCTCTTTCATTTTCATCTGTAACGGATTTAAGAAGTAAAGAAAACTTATCGCAAGTAGTACACGTATCATTATACGGTTTTTTAAAACACAAGTTAAATTCTTCCACGAAAATTTGTCTGTACAGTCATTCGTTTCTAGGTGTTATATTGTTTTCTTGGCAATACTCACAATATAGCCTATACATTTTTGAAATAGAAAGATCGGGAGGCAAATATTTCTTTGCAGTTTTCTCTCGAGCGTAGTTTTCTCTCAAACGAAGGAAACATCAGAATGTGTTGCCTTATTACATCTTTCTCCTCTTCCTTTATTTTTGGATGGTTCGTATGTTTTCAACGACCATCGCTTGAGCAAATATTTTATGTTGAGGAACGCTTTTTGTTCATTATTACCCGAACTTTTTTTAAGGTTTATTCTTATTCTTTGTGATGCCTTCTCTCTTTCTTGAATGTGACTGGCAATAAACTGATTTTAAGCTTCCCAAGCAAGATTATAAAATTCACTAAAAATGGTCTGCCTTTCTTCATTTGATAATTTTTCAAAACATTTCTTTCGGCATTGACATGGATTTTTTAATGATTTCTCTGAAATCTTTTTACCTTAAATTGTAACATATTCTTTTCCAAGTATTTTTAAGTTCTTTCTTTTATTCTTTTCCCAATTATTTGGATTACGCTTCCTTTTTCTAATTTGTTCTCCGTCCAGATTTTTTTTCTTCCTCTTCTATAAGAAGTTTCATTCCAGACAGTCAGCGTATGTTCTGATTCTGCAGTAATATGATTGTCTTTTTGTATTTTACTAGGTTCTGAGTTGTCCGAGTCAGAAGAGTCACTATCATAAGGTTCAAATTCATCACTTGAACTTCCATCAAAAGTCTTAAATCGTTCTGAGTTATCATCTTCTTCTTTATATATCACAGAAGATTTCGACCTCAGTTTATTCTTTATTGTATTTTTCGATGATGATTGTTCAGTTGTTATATCTTGTAATTTATTGTCTGAAACAAAGAGAGCAAAAAATTAATTATCTGAAACAAAGAACTATTTACATTGATTTATCTACCTGGCGAAATGCTTAGTCCAGGATCATAGTTTTCTTGTAAAACAGTCGAATCATCCTGTTTTGGAGGTAGCGGCACATTATCTAAAATTTAAATAAAAATTGTTATTAAATTGCACTAAGTGTTTTGAAAATAAGATTTATAGGACTGAAATGTCTTAGCATAAGTTACTAATATTCATACAGTCGTATAGTCACTAAATTTGTCCTACATGGTACATTTTTTGAGTATACAATTTTTTACTTAGTTATCATTTCCTCCTTACATCTAAATCTTGTAATATTACCAATTTTTAAAATAAAGTTAACCTATTTACTTACCGGCTTGTTTATTTGCTTCCATTTTGTCTAACTTACACAAGTTAACAAGTTTCTTTCCACGGTATAACTGCTCCATCACCTTTTGTATTTTAAAACACACACTCAGAGGCCTCAGAGCCACTGTCGATTTTTTAATACAAAGATTAGGTACTACTTTTGCACTCACGATAACGTGTATAGACAGAAACCTAACCTAGAAATAAGGGGCCAATGTCAAATCAAATCGAAGAAGGTTTTGTTAAAAAAGGGCCAATGTTAACATTGGCCTGTATAGAAATAACATTTTTAGAAGCATTGAGGCTGAAGTCTACATTGGTCCTTTTTGCTTTAAAAATTAGTGTTGATTAGAGATTGACATTGGCCCTTTTTACACAGTGTTGTTTATTTGAAATCTAAGACAAAAATGCACTTATGCCCAAACAGTCTAAAATTGACATTGGCCCTTTTAGAACCAAGCTCCTGATATATATATATATATATATATATATATATATATATATATATATATATATATATATATATATAATATATATAATATATATATATATATATATATATATATATAATTATATATATATATATATATATATATATATATATATATATATATATATATATATATATATAATTCTTTGGAGCGTAACTTTCGGGAAAGCGTCAAAACAAGGATCAGCTAGAGATGATATAAGCCAGTTTGGTGTGGAACTTTATTCGAAATGTGAAATTTTCGGTGATATGTTGTCACCTTCATCAGCACCTAAATGGAAAACCTATTTTAGTACAAGTGGTGGAAATCAACATTTAAAACCTACATTGAAAATGTTCAGTTAGTCCTAGTAGTGAAGAACACTGTCACAAACATGTTAAAAATATTAAAAAATACATTTAAAATTTTAAATAAAAACATTGTGAATCTGTAGGGAGTTTCTTAATACAGATTCATAGAATTTGCAACGTTCAAAAATCACAAATATCATTACCAACCACATCAAAACCAACCGTTATTACATCAGTCCATCCATGGCCATTGAAACAAAAACGAGAAAATTTCTGAAAGACAACCCTGATATTATAGTAACAAGAGCAGACAAAGATAACACTACAGTCATAATGGACAGAAACGAGTACATCACCAAATCTTTTGAACTTCTCAATGACCCACATTCCTATAAAAAAATCCCCAAAGATCTGACTCCATCAGTAGAAAGAAACGCCAACTTACTAATAAAACAACTACATGAAGAAGGATATATTACCACCAAAGCAAAAAAAGAATTAACCAACTATACCGGTAGCACCCCAACATACTATGGACTTCCAAAAATTCACAAAGAAGGGTGCCCTCTACGTCCTATAATTGCCTTTAAGAATGCCCCCACTCAATCCTTGACTAAATATCTGGCAGGTATTATTGACACTTCTTTTTCTTCTCAGAATACCTACAAAATTAAAAGATTCGTTTGAATTTGCAAATCAGATCAATGGGTTTTTACTACCTTTAGGATATGTCTTGGTGAGTTTTGATGTTACTTCCTTGTTTACCAACATCCCTCTTGAACTGGTAGTTTCTATTCTGACAACTAATTACCATCTTATTGAACAGAACTGTACAATTCCCAAAGTTTTGTTCCTGAAACTGATTATCTTTTTATACAACAATACATATTTCACTTTTCAAAATGAATTATATGTCCAAATAAAAGGAGCACCCATGGGTGGAGCTATATCCCCAACTTTAGCAGAAATTGTAATGAACTCCCTACTTCACTACTGTACTCAAAAAGTTGATTTCCAATTCCCCTTCATTTACCAATATGTAGATGACCTCATATGTGCAGTCCCTGCAGATAAAATCAACTACACTCTTAACATTTTCAACTCATATAACACTCACCTACAATTCACTGTTAAAACAGAAGAAAATAATAGTGTTCCATTCCTCGACACCTATGTAACCAGACATGAGGACAACACAGTAAGGTTGGATTGGTACAGAAAGAAAACATTCTCAGGTAGATATGTGCCTTTTCAATCGTATCATCCAGACGAACAGAAGATTAACATCATCAAAGGTCTGAAAAACAGAATAAAAAGAATTTGTTACCCTTCTAACTACAATAAGAACATCAAGTTATTGTATGAGATTCTTAGAAAAAATCACTACCCTAAGATGCTTCTTAATAAATTGCTATTCCAAGATATGCCAACAGTTAGAACACACCAAAGACAAACATTAGAAGGAGAAACAGTAGAAGTTTTCTATGGGAGATTGCCTTACATCAGAGGTTTATCACCACAGATCACAAACCTTTTCAGACAGTTCAACATAGTGATAGCAAATTCAGTGTACAAAAGATTAGGGACATACTTTACTCACCTGACAGAAAGAGTTAAAAAACTGGATAACTTCAATGTAGTGTATTCTATTCCATGTGGTTCCTGTTCAGAAGTGTATGTCGATCAAACCAGCCAGAAACTCTCAAAAAGAATAGCTTTGCACAAGAGTGATGTAGTGAGGAAGCCCACCAGCACAGCCTTTAGCCAACATATTAAGAATACTGGACACATTGCTAACTATGAAAATGTGCAAGTACTAAAGAGGGTTGACAACCAATTTAAGAGAAACTTCATAGAAATGTGCTACATCCATAACTGCAGTTCCTCTATGAACTGTAAGAAAGATGTTGAAAACTTAAGTTGTATTTATTCCTTTCTACTTCAACAGGACTTGACAAGATGTAACAAACTGGAGAATGTAGGGAACTTATCATAGCATACATAGATTGCCTACCTGTACTTGAGAAAAGACTTCATTTCCCTGCTGATTGTGTTTCCTTGGGTTCTTTCTTTTCATATCCATGAGGTTCAAATGTGAAAATTATAACCTCGTTACATATGACACCCGGATATTGACAGAAATCAGAAATATGTCATCAAAAAAGGAGAATAATTCTTCTTTTCTACCTTTAACATGAAATTGCAGTTTTTGTAGGTTGTAATTTTTAGATTTTTTGTTGTGTTTGTATTTGAAATAATACCCTGTGTGTTGTAATGTTTTTATTCAAAATTTTAAATGTATTTTTTAATATTTTTAACATGTTTGTGACAGTGTTCTTCACTACTAGGGCTAACTGAACATTTTCAATGTAGGTTTTAAATGTTGATTTCCACCACTTGTACTAAAATAGGTTTTCCATTTAGGTGCTGATGAAGGTGACAATATATCACCGAAAATTTCACATTTCGAATATAGTTCTACACCAAACTGGCTTATATCATCTCTAGCTGATCCTTGTTTTGACGCTTTCCCGAAAGTTACGCTCCAAAGATTTGTATTCTTAGCGTCGTTATACACACTTATACACTTATATATATATATATATATATATATATATATATATATATATATATATATATATATATATATCGCAAGAAGGAGTACGACCGTCTATCCAATATAAATAAGGATCACTCAGATGAGTGGTAGGTTCAATCGGTCAAATAGGTGGAGAAATAAAGACAAAGTTGATACTACTTCATCTATTTCGAAGACGTTTCGCTATCGAATTCTGATAGCATCATCAGTTCATCTAAAAATTTTTACATTATGAGTACCACACATTCATGAAGAAGATGTTAAATAGTTACCTTAAAAAAGATATGTAGTTGTCAATGGTATTAAAAAGGTAGTACAAAAACTCAAATAAATGGACATCGTATGGTGATATTGTATAAACAATTAAATAACTAACAACATTTAGAGACTTAGTAAAAATTAGCAAAGCAACAGAACACGTGGTCTAATAAGCATATAATATTTAATATAATATTAACTAGTGAAAAAGAACTAAGAAAATCATTGATTCACTTCCAACTAAGCAAAAAATTTTATTTTCACTTCATCTTAACTTTTGGTATCATTATTTAAGTTAACTACATTAAGATATAAATACATATTTTTTATATCTTAATGTAGTTAACTTAAATAATGCTACCAAAAGTTAAGATGAAGTTAAAATAAAATTTTTTGTTTATTTGGAAGTGAATCAATGATTTTCTTAGTTCTTTTTCACTAGTTAATATTATATTAAATATTATATGCTTATTAGACCACGTGTTCTGTTGCTTTGCTAATTTTTACTAAGTCTCTAAATGTTGTTAGTTATTTAATTGTTTATACAATATCACCATACGATGTCCATTAATTTGAGTTTTTGTACTACCTTTTTAATACCATTGACAACTACATATCTTTTTTAAGGTAACTATTTAACATCTTCTTCATGAATGTGTGGTACTCATAATGTAAAAATTTTTAGATGAACTGATGATGCTATCAGAATTCGATAGCGAAACGTCTTCGAAGTAGATGAAGTAGTATCAACTTTGTCCTTTATTTCTCCACCTAGTTGACCGATTGAACCTACCACTCATCTGAGTGACCCTTATTTTATATATATATATATATATATATATATATATATATATATATATATATATATATATATATTTATATATATTGAAGATTTCAATATGTTAAAAAGCATACAACTTAAATGGATTTTTATATGAGTCTGTTGTTCATGAATTTCATGAAGCCATCACAATGTGGGTTCGACTCTGAAATAAAAGAGAGAAAAAGATTAGTAAATTGTTAAATAAATTAATTTTGACTTACCTGGTATAGTGTTAATAATTTCTGAATAGTATAGTTGCCTAGTGTATAGGTGAATCGTCTAAACTTAAAAAGAAAAAAAAAAGAAGAATTTTTAAAAAATATTTAAACATAGAAATTTTAAAAACGTCAGAAATAAACTGTCAAGCAAGTCTGTGGGAGCTAAATTAATAGGGGTTTTGTTAAATAAGAAATTACAATGATGTGGAGATGAAAAGAATAAATTATACTAAGTTTTATATCTCAATTTTTTTTATAAATTCCCAAATTAGATGTGATTAAAGTGATTATGAGAAAGTAATGTGGCTTGACAAATATGTCAAACAGGACAGTTTTATGGTTTAAAATATTTAAATAGAAGACAGAAAAAAAATGAAGGTTGGTTGCTGTTAGCAACGGAGAAGAATTGGTTTTATTTTTGGAAGACGGCGACGAGAATTTTTTGACGAAGGGAGCCCCGAAAACTGTGGATAGTCCGAGAGTGTTTTTAAATCGTTTAATCAAAATTTAGTTTTTCCACAGCAGAGATATCCAGAATTTGTTCCAGAGAGTAAGAGAAACCATTTGACTTATAAATTATTATTGAAGTACAGAAATGTCATTTAAATTGAGAAAATTAAAATTCATGAATTAACATAATTGCGATAGGCCTTAAAAATTGAAAATATTAATGATCATTAAATTAAAAATAGAATAGTACGTACCTTAACTTCCGAAGAGAGGATTGATATTCCAGTTTCACCGATTATTTTGCGAGTAGTTAGTTTTCTTTAAAGAAATCAGAACTGTTTTAAAGTGAGGTTGGATAATAATTTTGGGGATCATTTGAAATTTTGATTATATTTGAATGCAAGTTAAAAGTCAGCGGAATAAAGTGTTCAGTTTTCTTTTTCTTTATAGTTCATTTAAACACTTTATAAAGTTGCAATATTTATTTAGTTTTTAGGTACTTGTAGAGAGTCTCCACATTTTGTAATAAATTTTTATTGTCACGCACTAAACACGTTAAGATTTATACGATTCCTATTTTTGTAAATTTTTAAAGGCAACCCAAGTTGCAGACGAATTTTATTGTTTATATTAAATTTGTTCAATATTAATAAATAACGTGCTTCATTTGGGTTAATTTATCAAAAGTCTAAAGTAAATTTTGGTTTAATTTCTTTTTGAACTCTACCAGGAGACTACAGAGTCGACGTCACACAGTGACAGATTGCTTAGAACACATAATTGAGCTAGCCGAGTATAATAAATATTAACGATATTAAAAAACAGAACCACATATTTTAAAAATTACAACATTTATTATAAATAAAAATAAAATTAATAAAATACAACTTTTTCAATTGACGCTAACAACGTGGGGCCTCTGGGAAAACAGAAATAAGGGTGTTTTTAAGCAGATTTATTAATATTACACAGATTAGAGTAAAAATAAATTGGTGTGATTAGAGTTGCAGAGATTCTGGGGCAGTTAAAGTTAAATTTGAGAATAAATAGATATTAGGATAAAATGGCAGACCGAATGACTTTAAGAAATGGAAAAGAAGTCGTACCGAAAGAGAGTAAAGGAGAACAGGTGTTAGAACAGGAACAGGATATACAGGTAGATGAAGAAAGCAGAGGAGGATCAGGAGAAGTTGTAGTATATTTAGAGCAAGGCATACAAGAAGCAGGACAAGGTGATAGAGAGGGAAGTCTAACAGATAGTTTGAGAGAGGAGTTGGATGAGACAGTGAGAGATAGACGTGATGAAAGTGAGGATGAAAGTAGAGTGCAGGAGGAGAGACGCAGGGAAGGAGATGTTGGAGAGTCAGGGATGACACAGATGGATATGAGGCAAATAATGCGGATGCTACAACAGATGGATCATAATATTAGGGGGGATATGCACAAAATGGATAGTAATATTAACAATATTAGGGGGGATATGAACAAAATGGAAAATAATATTAAAGGAGAACTTAGGGGAGAGTTAATTAAAATGAGGGAAGAAATCAAAGAAGAAGTGAAGATAGTCAGGGAAGAGATGCTACACATTACCCAAGGTTTAGAAGAGAAAGTAGAACAGGTCAGAGGAGAAAGTGAGAATTTTAAGAGGAATGTACAGGAGGAGATATCCAGAGAAAAGGCCATAATTAGAGCGGAAATAGGACAGGAAATTGGGAGCAGATTTGTAGAGTTGGGAACAGCCATTCAAGAGAATTTACCAACGGAAATAAACAAAGAAGTTAATAAGCAGAATAAAGAGATTGTTAGGGAGGTAGAAAGTGTTAAAAGGCAAACTCAGGATCATGAGGAAAAACTTACCATTATCAAAAACAATATAAAGATGGGATTGCAGAATTTGGAACTGGAAATGGGTAGGCATGCAAATCAGGCGGAAAAGGGAGATAGAGTATTACAGGGACAAGTTGAGGAATTGAGAGAGAAATTTAAAAATGCAAGTGAGGAGATTCAGCGTTTGGAATCAAATCTAGGACAAACAAGGGGAGTGAGTACTGTGATGCCGAGCTATAATGATGGGGGAATTAAGTTTGACGGAAACCTGAATCACTTACATCCTAGAATATTTGTAGATATCATCAAAAATAAGGTAAAGAATGTAAGGGATCCGATAGAAATGAAATTGAATATTCGAAACATGTTAGTGGGCATGCCATTATTATGGTTTTGCAATAATGAAAATTCCATAAATAATGTGCAGGAATTTGAGGCCAAGTTTATTAACTATTTTTGGGGAGAAAACCAACAGGCTAGTTTCAGGGAGCGGTTGTATTTTGGGAAATTCAATTATGAAAAAAGTACCAACTACAATCTGTACGCAATGCAGTTATTCCAGACAGCACAATACTTAGAACCGGCTATGCGAGAAGAGGAGATTGTCCTATACATCGCCAGGCAATATAACCATAACATGGCGGAAACAATAGCTCTCCACAATATAAAGACGATGGAAAGTTTGACAGGATATCTTCAGAGGATTGAGAGGAGTGTAGGGACGCAGAATCGAAATGGACAAGAGCAAGGGACATATAGGAATAACACAGCAAATAGACAGGGATATGTGAATCGAGGGAATAATTATAGGGAAAGAGAATTTGAGAGACAAAATAGAAGCAGGGATTTTACAAATAGGGGAGAGAATATGAACAATGTCAGGAGAGATATCGGAAGATATAACTGGGAACGTAGACAAGGGAATCCAAACAATGATAGAGGGAATAACTGGAGACAAGGAAATGACAGAGGCAATAATTGGAGACAGAACCAGGGAAATTATCCACAGGAGACGAGAAATAGGGAAGTTTACAGAGAAGGGAATCCAAGATATAATAGGGGGGAAATGAGGAGAGAAGACAGGTGAATGTAGTTAGAACAGAGGAGAATAGGGGGGAAGCAAGTGTTGATGCAGAAGGGAGAAATTTTGTTTAGACCGCTCCTATGTGCATAATATTGTCTACTTATCAAAGTATGAACATCCAAGGGAGTTTATTAGAGATACTGGGGAATTAAATAAAAATAATAACACTAATACTTTAAAGTTTATTGAAGGGTACATACAAGATTCAGTATACAAGTTATTATTAGATACAGGTTCAGAAGTAACTCTAATCAACAAAAACATTGTAAATAATTTAAATAAGGCAATATTATGACACGAATTTGGTATTATAAGATATAAGTTTTGTAAATAGAAGGATAATTAATAAATAAGCATATCTTGAGATAAATTTGATAATAATGATTAAATAATTTATTAGGAACAGATGTACAGAATAATGATGAATTTATATAAACAAAAAAGGTTGATTTATTTTCAAGTAGATTTATAGGAGTTACAAGTATAAATAAATGAGCAAAGTACTATGGACAAATCGATATTTTGTAGAAATTGGGAAATAGGGAATATTATAATGATAAATAGTATATGCGGAAATAAGATGAAAAATAGAATTATATGAAATATTGAAATATGAAATATAGAGAGTTATATGTAGAGATGATGAAATGAATATTATATGCGGATATAAAAAGAATAAATAATAATGCGGCAATGAATAAAGATACTGAAATAGTATATGGGAAATATAAATAAGATATAAATAAGGGGAACAATTATAAGAATTTCTACGAAAATAGTACAAGAAATAAATAGTACAGGAAAAGAAGTAAAGAAATTGGGAAAGTACTTGGAAATTTGATTCTGAAGTTGATATAATTAGTGAAAGATTTGTAGATTTTGTTTGGAAAATTCTGTATTTGTCATAGAGTAAATTATAAAAAAAAAATATTCAAGAGATATGCTTATTAATAAAAGTCAGTTTATTGTTATGTTAATATTAATAAAATATTTAAGTTTACCGGTAAGAATTTAGATTTAGTAAGTGCTGATAGTTAGCACTGAACAAAATCCAAATTGGGGGGAAGTTGAAATGATTTCAATATGTTAAAAAGGATACAACTTAAATGGATTTTTATATGAGTTTGTTGTTCATGAATTTCATGAAGCCATCACAATGTGGGTTCGACTCTGAAATAAAAGAGAGAAAAAGATTAGTAAATTGTTAAATAAATTAATTTTGACTTACCTGGTATAGTGTTAATAATTTCTGAATAGTATAGTTGCCTAGTGTATAGGTGAATCGTCTAAACTTTAAAAAGAACAAAAAAAGAAGAATTTTAAAAAATATTTAAACATAGAAATTTTAAAAACGTCAGAAATAAACTGTCAAGCAAGTCTGTGGGAGCTAAATTAATAGGGGTTTTGTTAAATAAGAAATTACAATGATGTAGTGAGTGATGAGTAGTAGTGTGTGTGGCATCATTTACGTTTCCCTGTGAATTATTACAAACTACAGTTGGTTATTGTTTGAGTTTAACGATCATTTTTATATCAGTTTAAACATAAGAATTTTCTAATGCCAGTGGTGTTTTTATTTCGTCATAAAGTGCATCAGAGATCCCGTATTTTGGATTATCTACAGATTGCAAGGTCAGTCTTTTTATTTTGTTTATATCTATTTACGGCGATTCACTCCCACTACTGCTCTGCTGTTCCCACCATGTCGACCTGCGCTAACTGTTCAAAGTCAATCGATGATCGAGAATCATCAAAACAACTTCAATGTGAAGCATGTAAACAGAACATACATTTAGCTTGCACTGATCTACGAGCCGAAGATCGCGTTACTAGGCATAAGCTACGCGGAATTAAAATTCTTTGCAACAACTGCTGCTCTAATATCGAAAACTTTGCTAATTTAAAGACGCTCTTAAAAGATCTAAAAGAGAATCTTCAATCAAAAATTGATCTAATAGACCAAAAAGCTAATGATATCAGTGAAAGACTTTTACAGATCGAAAACAAGTTATCTATTGAGGATCATTCTTCATCTCCAAAATTTACAGATACCATAGCAAATGAAGCAGTTGATCGCATTAACCGGGCTAAGAATATTTTTGTTAGGGGTGTACCCGAAATTACAGGAGACATTGAAACAAAGAAAAGTCACGATGATGGAATATTAAAAAATATTTTAGATACTGTAATATCTAACTCCACTCCTGTCACATTTTTCAGGACTGGAAAACCAAACAATCGCTTCCCTAAGATGATAAAGGTCATTATGCAAAACGAACATGAAGCCAAACATATTTTGAAGAACAAAAAGAAACTTTTACAAAACGTCTCTTTAAAAAACGTTTCCATTATCGACGATAAGACTCCAAATCAAATAGAATGCCTAAAAGAACTTAGAGTGGAACTGGAACAGAGAAAATCAAATGGAGAGGAAAATTTAACCATAAAATATATACAAGGTGTCCCGAACATTGTAAACTTTCGTCACTAATTCTGATGTTTCAGGTTTTCATAATTGGCTCTGTTTCTATACTAATCTAGCTACTTTAAATTCCAAATTTAATGAATTTTTATGCAACATTCAAAACGTAAATCCTCAAATAATTCTTATCACTGAAACATGGTTAACACCAAATGATCCTGACTCCCTTTATAACATTGATAATTATTCCCTTTATAGGTGTGATCGTCGTAATCGGCGTGGAGGAGGAACTTGTATCTACTTGTCTTCAGAAATTACTAATAATTTCTCTGTTACATCTCTTGATATTACTGTCCCTAATATGGAACTTCTTGGCTTAAAAATATGTCATAAAAACTCTTGTTTTTCACCTAGTATGCGTTTATCGGCCTAGTGATTCTAGATTAGCAGATGATAAGTCCCTTATCGCATCACTTGATGAACTGTCTAGGCTAGAGAATTTAATTGTTATTGGAGACTTTAATTTTAGAGACATTTCGTGGCCTATAACTGATCCACCTAGTGGCTTAACAACTTCCAAAAACGCATTTACAGATTTTGTACTAAATTCTAATTTACATCAATTCATAACGGAGCCGACTCGTTTCAGAATCAATAATTTACCATCTATTTTGGACTTGGTATTCTCTAATGATCCCCATTTATTAACACATCCCTTAATAAGCTCTCCAGTAGGTAACTCAGATCATGCAGTCATAGCGTTTCATATTCAGTTTAACTTACAGCACTGTACTCCTAATCCTAATGTTAATAAAACGGTATATGAAATAATTGATTTTGAAAATGCAAATTGCCAACTGACCGACATTGATTGGAATGATGTTTTCGGCGACACAAGCAATCCAGTTGTATTCTGGGATAAGTTCTTACAGGTTGTTAATTTATGCAAAAACCAAAATACCCTCAAAAAAACCATATACAAAAATAACATAAAACCTTGGATTAATGGGGAATTAATATATCTGATCAAGTATAAAAGAAAGTTGTGGAACAAATATAGACGTACAAATCGCATAGATGATTTACAAATTCATCGAGACTTTGCCAGAGATTTAAAGAAATCTTTACATGAAGCTCGTGTTGCCTACAAAGAGAGTATAGCCATGAGTAATAACTGTAAAAAATTGCACAAGTATATTAGATCTTCGTTGACAACAAAAGTTTCTATACCTTTACTGGAAAATGATAATGGGGATATATCCCAAAATAACTATGAGAATGCCGAACTTCTCGCCAGTACTTTCTCCAAGGTTTTCTCTGTTGAACCCACTAATTATCAGTTCCCAAATATTACTTCGTCACGAGTTTCTTCTTCTCTTGAAAATATAATCATTACTCCTAAAAAAGTTAAACATCATCTTCAAAGCCTAAAAAATAATTCGTCTCCTGGTCTTGACTTAATATCTTCTTTATTTTTAAAGAAATGTTCTGATGCTTTAGCTTATCCACTATATGTGATTATGTCCCTATCATTCACCACACATATTTTGCCTCCTATATGGAAAACCGCATCTGTAACACCGATCTTTAAAAAAGGGAACAAACTGGATCCTAATAACTATCGTCCTATCAGCTTAACACCTATAATATCTAAGATAATGAAAACTATTATTGCCGAGACAATTTCTAATTTTCTGCAAAATGAACTGGTTATACCAGAACAGCAGCATGGTTTTGTCAAAGGACGTTCTACAATGACAAATCTTCTCTGGTGTGTCAATGAATGGTCAAGAGCATTAGACAGAAAAGCCCCGGTGGACATTATATACCTCGATTTTGCTAAAGCTTTCGATAGAGTTCCAAAACGAAGACTATTACATAAATTGGAACACCTTGGTATCCGTGGTCAACTACTGAAATGGATCGACGCGTATTTAACAGATAGAAAATTTTGTGTTAGAGTTGGGGACTCTTTCTCAGTTGAGAGAACGGTTTTAAGTGGGGTACCGTAAGGATCAGTTTTGGGCCCACTCTTATTCATAGCATACTCAAGTGATCTACAATTTCATATTAAATGCAACAATGCTTTCTATGCAGATGACACGAAGCTATTTTCCGATCCCTCCGTAAATTTCCAGTTACTACAAGATGACCTTGATTGCATATCGGAATGGTGCTCTACCTGGATGCTGCCTCTTAATGTGGAAAAATGTGTAGTTCTTCACATGGGTAAAAATAATCCGTGTCTTCCTTACTCTATTAATGGGCGCGTGTTAAAAACAGTGAAATCGCATAATGATCTAGGCGTTATAATTAATAAGAATCTAAGTTGGTCGGAACACATTTTGCATATTTCTAAAAAAGCTAACAGTAGATTATATCTACTAAATAAAACGTTTGCGAAAATGTCATTTATGAGCTCAATTCATCTGTATAAACTGTACATTCGTCCAGTTCTGGAATATTGCGGAACTGTTTGGTGTCCAGTATTAGTGCGCGATCGTAATATTCTCGAAAACGTACAGCGGCAGTGCACCAGGATATCTTTTGGTCGCTCAAGACCTACGTATACAGAAAGACTGAATATGGCCAATCTCACTACATTTGAACAACGTCGACTTCGAGGCGATTTAATTATTACGTTTCGGATAGTAAAATACAACTTTGGAAATTTGGGGAATATGTTCATAATAGACAATGACAATCATCTTCGTGGCCACAAACTTAAGTTTAAAAAGGAAACTTTTTTAACAACAACCAGACAATTTTTTCTCTGTAATCGAGTGTTCTCGATATGGAATAGCCTTCCGGCTGAGATCATAGATGCTCCATCTGTCAATATTTTCAAAAATAAACTGGATGACCTTTTGTTCCATAGTTGAACATTTAATTTGTACTAAACACTTGCTATTACCTATGTTATTGTATATTCATTTAGTTAGTTAGTGCTTAATTAACTACTGTAATGTAACAATTTAATTGTACACTATATGACATTGTAGTCACATGGGCATATGGGTTTTGCAACCCCTGCTCAAATCTATTGTAAATAATAATAATAATAATGTGGAGATGAAAAGAATAAATTATACTAAGTTTTATATCTGAATTTTTTTTTATAAATTCCCAAATTAGATGTGATTAAAGTGATTATGAGAAAGTAATGTTGCTTGACAAATATGTCAAACAGGACAGTTTTATGGTTTAAAATATTTAAATAGAAGACAGAAAAAAAATGAGGGTTGGTTGCTGTTAGCAACGGAGAAGAATTGGTTTTTATTTTTGGAAGACGGCGACGAGAATTTTTCGACGAAGGGAGCCCCGAAAAGTGTGGATAGTCCGAGAGTGTTTTCAAATCGTTTAATCAAAATTTAGTTTTTCCACAGCAGAGATATCCAAAATTTGTTCCAGAGAGTAAGAGAAACCATTTGACTTATAAATTATTATTGAAGTACAGAAATGTCATTTAAATTGAGAAAATTAAAATTCATTAATTAACATAATTGCGATAGGCCTTAAAAATTGAAATATTAATGATCATTAAATTGAAAATAGAATAGTACGTACCTTAACTTCCGAAGAGAGGATTGATATTCCAGTTTCACCGATTATTTTGCGAGTAGTTAGTTTTCTTTAAAGAAATCAGAATGGTTTTAAAGTGAGGTTGGATAATAATTTTGGGGATCATTTGAAATTTTGATTATATTTGAATGCAAGTTAAAAGTGAGCGGCATAAAGTGTTCAGTTTCTTTTTTTTATAGTTCATTTAAACACTTTATAAAGTTGCAATATTTATTTAGTTTTTAGGTACTTGTAGAGAGTCTCCACATTTTGTAATAAATTTTTATTGTCACGACATTAAGATTTATACGATTCCTATTTTTGTAAATTTTTAAAGGCAACCCAAGTTGCAGACGAATTTTATTGTTTATATTAAATTTGTTCAATATTAATAAATAACACGCTTCATTTGGGTTAATTTATCAAAAGTTGTAACGATGATATTTTGCCTACCACATGGGGCATTAATACGGGAGATAGAAAATTGGGGAAAAAGCTATTGGGGATGGAGATAGGGCAAGCAAAATAATCGCTACTGATGCGAACGGCACTCAGGGTTTCGTAGGAGAGCTGGGGTCGTGGATAAGTAAAAGATAAGGGCATTGGAATGGGGCAACTACAAAAAAATGAAATAAAGGGCTCTTGGGATAAACAAAATAAAAATAAACAAGAAACACCTCAAGGAATTTAATATAGGGCGCCACTTGAGGTGCCTAATTATGCCTATTACAACCACTAGTTGTAACTAGGGAAATAATTAGAAAACAAAATCAAAACATAAAAAACATATCTTTTTCAAATAAGAATCAAAAAGGGTTAGCTCAAAAAAAAAATAAAATGTTAAGACAACAAAATTTAACCTTTATTTATGTGTCACCACAAACAGTTACATGGAGAAATACAAAATTCAAAAACTTACATGTGTCATCCATTAACAAACTCCATTGCTACAAAACTTACAAAATTGCATGGAGGTTAACCTTTAAAAAAAAAAACAAAACAAATCAACATCAAAAATACTAAAACGAGCTGTCATAAATTAACATTAAATTTCAAAAAAAAACTAAACACAAATTGACAGCTTTACTCAAAACCTAAAATTTACAATTTTAAATGTCAACGAAAGCAATTATTATTTTATAAAAAAATGTCTGTCTTTAGTTTAAAATTTGAACAAAATGTTACCTTAATTCACATGATCACACTTAAGTTTCTGAAACCATAACTGGAACCTGGAACTGAGGGCTCCACTCTCTCTGCATCACGAAAACCTCCATCTCCAAACTGCCAAAAGCCTTGGATAAAAGCAGGAACAAAAAAAAACAAAACGAGGATGTCCTCCAATCCTCACTCAAAACATTAATAATTGAAGCATTTACTGCCACAAAACCAATAACAAACTGCTACATATTCTTCATAACAAAAGACGAAAACAGAACACTTTACAAATTCGACGTGAATTTGGACATAACGCTGAACCACTCTTGAAAGCTGCTCCAACGAGAGTGAAGAAATTCTATTAAAATTGAACGCATACATACAAACGCTGACATAACAAGACACCACGAAACGACGTACATATCCTTTTGCGACGCATTAACTTGAAAAGAATTTGCCGAAGTAAAATAAATAAACAACTCTAAAATGGTTTATTTCAACTTGGCCGACCTAAGAAAGAAATGAAAAGATATTTGGGTTTAAATACGTACGAAATATTTTTAGATCTATCAAAAATATATAAGGTGATTTTAATATTTCATATACGAGAGGACTTCAATATACTTAAAAGAATCAATGAAATTGAAAATGCTACAATACCCCCACGTCAGAGCGAAAACTGGACTAACGGGAAATGTTTTCGTTTAGGGCGAACAACAATCAGGTTGGAACAACAGTAGCATTTTTCCTAACTACTGCAACAATACATAATGACTTCAATAACTCAAACAAAACAAAAAAACAACAAACAAAAATCATAACCAAAACTACTTATCATAACTGTTTATGGTTCTAACACAATATCATACAAAATACAACTAGATGCTCGATTTGACGAATCGGCACCAGGTTCAGTTCGTTGGCTCTTAAGCACAACGACACAATGGCAGATTTCTACAAAAATGGCTCTTGCCTAACCAAAACGTGGAGCAGACCAGTGTTGAAGTTGCTGGGAGCGAAAAGAGGGGTGCTTCCAGCTCAACAAAGGCGGGTGGCCAACAACACAGCTTAGATAAGCTTCGCTATGGTTATCCACATAATAGATAACCAAAACAATATCAAACAATAATAACACAGTTGACTGCGACAGTCAACCAATGAATTTCCAACCACTGGTTGAAAATCAAACCACACAAACAGAAGAAAACAGGATGGCCGATAGTTCCATAGAAATATCCTCTGGGATCGACACAGCTAAAAATTTCCAAGTCAGGAAACTCCCTAAAGGACAAAAGAAGGAAATAAATCCAAAATGCTAATACACGATCTTGGAAAAGAAGAAAGAACAGGGGCACATGGCATACAAGCCATAATCAATACACAATCAGTTCAGTCTCAAACTAAATACTTCCTGAAGAAACAAAAAAATTGTAACAGTCTTAAAAATAAAACAAAAGTTACGACAACACTCCAAAAGAAACAAAAACGTCATTACAAATCTCCAAGGGGACAGAATAATCACTATAATCTTCCAAAGGAACAAAAAAATCATTACAGTCCGTCAACAACAATAAAACTTCCAACTGGGAACACAAATCTCAAAAGCAGGGCAAGAAGGGTAAAGAAGAAGAAGATTATATATACATATATATACACATATACATATATACATACATATATACATATATATATATATATATATATATACATACATATACACACATATACACACACATATATATATTTACATCCTACTATCCTTAAGGACTCAAACCATAGCGCAACCTTACGGCCTCTCCTATTTCCAGGTGTATATAATATTTTAGTCGTCGTGTATATCGAAACAGGTAACAAAACATTCTTAATGCCCCAGTTTCTATTTGGATAAAACAAAATTTAACATATACTCTCCCCCTCGGTTCTCCTATCATTACCACCTCGTGCCGATTTCCGATTTTACAGCCTCATCAGTATAATTTTTATCCGTATTGTGGTCTTGGGGCCTCATATACACGACCTTATACGGTGTTGTCAATTCGCTCACTGCGTATTTCGATAATTCGGGGATTCCCCTCTTTATTTCCTATTTAAGCCAAGAAAGTTCTCATTTCGCGATTGTTTAAGTAATGGATACCTCAAAATAGATTTATGATCTTAAAAACGGTAAAAGTATAATATTTAAGTAACCTATATTTTAAACGGAGGCTTATAAATGACAAAATATTGTTATGATTTCTAAAAATTTGAACCTGATATTTATTGAAAGAAATATAATAATTTTGGTTATTTAAGTCAATGTAATACTTTTTTAAGAACATTTAACATAACTGGACACAAATCAATGAGATACCATATTCTTACAAATATAAATTAATAATACCAGCAAGTATTAGATGTAGGGAGCCTGATCTAAGCTAACGTAGGGACTGGCCATAATTTAGTTTTGGAAAAAAGTCATCTTAATTCGATTAAGAATCATAAACACAAACTACCAACACTAGAAACTAAAATTAATAAAGACAATTTTGACAAAAAACTATATCAAAGTAGGCTAGATCAAATAATTTAACAACAAAGCGTTACATGCGATGAAGATAACTAAGTTAGTTGGGAAAAGAATTAAAACAACATAAAGCAAACAAGCCTCTAGGAGGAATAAAAATAAACACAAACTTAAATGAAAGAAAACGTACACTATAATGTTTACCCAAAGTATAGAAATATATCTGAAGGAAAAAAGAATATTTATATAAAATATAGATCTGAAAGAACGCAGGGGACTTATGAATATAAGAGAGTTCGTAACACGGCACATGGGCAAATCAGGCCGAAGAAAACAATAAAACAGTAAGAGTTTATAAGAGGGACATATAATAGATATTAAGGAATTAATATAAGATATCAACATAAATAAAAAAATGGACAACATAATATTAGACAAATAAACCGAACAAAGGAAACTGAACATGCTCTTGAAACTCCCGATATAACATCAAATGAGTTAACGCAAATGATAAAAACATGAGATAAAAGAAGTCATCATAAAGTTAAAAAACAGAAAAGAAATTAATAAAATATGGCTTATACAACAGTTAACCATAATATTTAATAAAGGGTTAAGGTCATCAACAATACATGAGGAGTGGAAAACGAGTATTATGTTTTTTCTTTTACAATAGATGTAATGTGCGACCATAATACTGTAAAGGAATTGTTAAGTACTATTTTGAAATTAATATTAAAAATAATATCAAATAATTTGAAGAAAAGATTAGTATACCAGACTAACAACAAGTTTCTTGTGCAGAGAAGTATATAATAATATAATGAACTAGCCTAACTATGTTAAAGTTAGGCTAGTTCATTATATTATGTTATGCTATGTTACATATAATAAACTTAATTTAGAAATGTCCTACGACACAGTGAGACTATCGGATGCGATATACATCTGTACAACAGATAATCCAGATTACTTGATATCATAAAAATAATAGAGAACCGACATGTAAGAAACAGAACCGAAGTAAAAGTTCAAATAGAAAAAAAAAAGAATCTATAAACACTACAACTTGAATCAGATATGGAAGTCCAGTTGTAATATTTATTCTTTTATATTTAATATAGTATTGAGAGGTTTTAAGCTAGTAAAAATAAAAAAACAACCGGCAAGCAAGGAGATAAAGATAATATGCGATGTTTATGACGAGTTTTTGATAACAGAGAACGAAGATAATCTCCAATAAATACTACACCAGTTTAATATCAAAGCCAAACGATTTAATATGAAAATTTTATCACTTATTATGAAAAGTTTAATATTGTCAAAGGAACCAACAAGGTGAAAGAAAGTTCAGATTGAAAACCTACTGATAAAACAAGTATTAAAATTTAAATATATGGGAATAAACTTATCGACCAACAAAAATATTGAAGAGAAAGTAAGGGGATAAGTGCTACAATGACACAATACGGTGAAACAGACACTAGATCTAGACAAACAAGCATAAATAAACAAATCTGTAATCCTACCAGTCATGACATATACAGTACGAACAAGATCAGATACAAGCACAGATATTTGGAGACAAATGAGATGAGAATACTAAGAAAAATGACCGAAAAAGACTATTAGACAAAACAAGAAGCAATGATATGAGAAACCTATGCCGAATAAACAATATTAATCTATTTGTACAGACACAAGCATGGATATTTGAAGACAAATGAGATGAGAACACGAAGAAGAATAACCGGAAAAAGACTTATTAAACAGAACAAAAAGCAATGCCATAAGAAACTATGCAAAATAAACTATATTATTTAATTGGTACAGGAAAGAAAAAGAAAATGAATCTGTTATATTAGCAGAATGGTAGAAAATATCATAGTTAGATTAGCCCTGGAAATAAAGAGATAAAACGAAATTATCCACACGAATAGGAAGAAAACGGGCAATTTGCCTATATAAAAAAGAGGAAGAAGACATTATAGTTAATTGAAAAGTTACATTAATATTACATTTTTAAGAAGATGCAATTATCTTTTTTGATATGTGGAGTGTAATAATGTGAAATATAAACTTAAGTTTAAGTTTGTAGGGTCGCCATTCTTGTCCCCCGGTCACCTCTTTTAACTTTTTTCTGGTCATTTTACAATAAAATTACATTCAATCAATATTATAGGGGGTTTTTCAAAGAATAATTTTTACTACAAATTGGTTTAATTTCATTGATTTCTTTGGATTTTACAGAACTCCAATGTTTTTGAATACTCGTAAGAATACGAAAAAAAAACGATTAGGCTTAGTTTTCTAGTATAAGTATTTATATTTTTTTATTTATACAATTTATTATTTTGTTAACATTGTTTTGTGATTATTTGTTTATTATCTACTTTTTCCCGACCATGTATGAAGTAAAGTTTGAAGGCGCGTTTTTAAGTGTTATTCCCATTAGTCTTAATCCACAAACAATTTCTAAGTGAGATAATATTGAGCATAACTATATATTTAAGAAGTTATTTTCCAGCTACTGTTTGTTACTTTTCTTTGATAGTCGAGGCTGTGTTTCTAATTCAGTAGAGTTAGAATTGGCGTAATTGTGGGTAATTCATTTTCAAATTCTTAGAAACTTTTGATTAATTTTGATATTTCCATGATATTACTGCAGGTTTCACCAGAACAATTAAGGCACACTTTAGAGCATTTGAGTTCTGCGTTTTGGCAACCACACATACTTTCACAGTTTGCCTTGCATCTGCAGAAAATTTATTTTAGAAGTTCAAGGGAGCTGGAGTTTTGAAAGTTTTGATTGGTATCCAATTTTTTTTACGTTTTTTAGCCCCAAACTTCAGGATCGCAGTGTTTTCTGCTGATAAATTCTAAGACTTTCGAAACGTGCTGTATCTTGTGTTGGTGGAATCAATGATAAGTTAAATACATTTTTGGTCATTTTGGTCTCGGCAAATCGTTTGTATCTCATGCTGTCAGAGAATCATCTTTCTTTCCATTATATAAAGAGACAAAAATATATTCGCCAACGACAGTGAGCAAAGATAGCTGGGCCTTCTCACTGAGAAATATTGTTGTTCGGCTAGCGAATTAAGGGTGTTTCTGTAAAATTTTAATGAATTTTGCCGATCTTGTAAGCTGCTGATGTTGTGTGGCAACTTGAAATAGCATGGGAAAATAGCAAAACTCTGCAATGATCGCCATACATAAAACTTAAAGGACAGTATAATTGATGCGACTTACACCCTTTTGAAGGTTTAAAAAAAATTGGACACTTTTGACACACAACATTACGCCGCTTAATTCTTAATGCCGTAAGCAAGACAAGAATGGCAATGTCGTCTGTTACGACGGTCTTAGAAGCATATGATTCAAATTAAGCAAGCGCAAAACAGGTTCTGACTGTGTCTGCATCAGATTCTGCCTGGACGACACTAAAACCCACTTCAAATAGAGCAGTTTGTGAAGATCTATTAGGTTTTTTTGGTTCTCTACATTACTAAGAAGTTGATGTTAGGATACTGTTGGCACGGTACTCTTATTAAACGTTATCTCTGTCGATTTGTGCTCTTTCGTGCGACGCTAGCGCATGAGACGGAGAAAGTTTTTTGTTGGCAAAAAGGGTCGATAATAAAATAATAATAACATAGAACTGTTAAGAAAATGATAAATTGATTCCGAAAGATGTGAATAAAAAAATATATAACAGGAAACTAAGTGGAATTGTTCATTTTTATCATATTTTTATGAGTACTCATGAATCCGGTCAACTTCGGAATGCCATAAAACCGAAAGAAATTCATGAAATAAAACACATTTGCAGTAAAAATTATTCGTTGAAAACCCTCTATAATAGTGCTCTCATGTCTTTTATTGCAAAATGACCAGAAAAAATTTATAAGGCTCAAACAAAAGTTTGTTCAAAAACTTCCAGACTCTACCTCATAGGTGATTGGGAAAAAGATCAATAATAAACTAATGATACCATAGGAATCACGATGATCACTACACTCCCTTTGAGAGGAGAGATTAAAAAGAGAGAGAGAAAGAGCGAGAAAGAGAGAGAAAGAGGGAGAGAGAGAGAGAGAGACCATAGGAAGGTTAACAAAATAATAAATGATATGAAGAAAAAAATATATAATAAAAAAACTAAGCTTAAGGTCGATTTAATGTGATTTTATTTTAAAATAACCAGAAAAAAGTTATAAGGCCCAAAAGATTTATTCAAAGATTTTAGTTATTTTGTTTTTTAACATTAAAAGTTATATAAATAAATACAATTTAATTTGCTATAAATAATGTTTTATAAAATTTTTACTCTCCTTTACACTCCTTATTTCAAGATGGCGAGTATTCAAGGACCCAATCAACATTGGAGCGCTGCAAAAACTAAAAAATGAATGAAATTAAACAAATTTGTAGTGAAAATTACTCTATGATATTGCTCTGATATCATTTTATTTATTAACGAAATCCATTTACAAAAGTTTTCACACAGCTACACAACCATCCATTTTTTTAAAATTTATTGTTTTTTTTTTAATTATTGTTTTATTGTAAAATCGCTAGAAACAGTTATAAGCGAAAAGCACAATCGAAAAATTTTTCAAAATTTTTTAGTTATTTTGGTTTATAACTTTGTTATTTTTTATTTTCCGATAAAAAGTAATACAGATAAAGTTGTAGCAAATTTAATTTGGTAAAAATAATGATTTATAAAATTTTCTGTAGAGTTGCTAATTTACGAGATACAGCGTAAAAACCCTTTGCTTCTCTTTTTCCAAGATGACGGCCTGGGAACAAGGGTTGCGACTTCACAAACTTGAATTGAAGTTTATACTCACCACCCCTACATATCAAAAAAATTAAATTGCGACCTTTCAAAAATCTAATCTCAATGTAACTTTTCAATTGAATAAAAAATAAGTAGCTTATTCTATACGAGTATATAAATAGAAATACGTGTTCTTTTATTAAAAATTTCAGTGTCGAAGTAATTTCTGTGAAACAAAATATCCTCGTTTATTTTACTAAATATATACACTGTATACCAATACATTTTCCAACACATAAAAATTAACGATAACATCACCATATGAACGTAAACAATCGTACTCTGTAATTTGAGCCAGATAAAATGATTCAATAGTTGTACAACACTGTTGCCAGCTAAGTCGAGTCTGTAATATGGCAATATGGTTTAACACATAAGTGATATACACATTCAGTATACTCATAAAAGCGCTCTCCACGGCAAATAGCTGAATTAAAGGCGACTTTACGGACTCATTTTGTTTTATAATTTGCAGCTATTCTATAATACCCACAATTTTTGTAATACATTTGTGCAGTAGGTAGAGGTCTCTAGTTTCTCATTCAATAAAATTTTGGTAGAAAATAACAATTAGTTAAAAGAAATACATGAAAAACTTTACGGACTCTGTATATTGAGTCCATAAATCGCTCGAGTCCGTTGTGTATGGTAAAAACCTTAATGCAGAGTCTGCAATGTTAGGAGGATATATATATATATATATATATATATATATATATATATATATATATATATATATATATATATATATATATATATATATAAAGTGAACTCCGCCCATGTTAAAATTCAGGTTCAAATGAGCTCCGTGGTCAAGTGGACACCGATATACGGAGCCCACTTGTCCATTCCATAATATTGGCTCTGTCGATTCGTTAAGATGTATAGTTTCACAATTCTTAAAAAAATTTTGGAGCTCATAAGTACCCCTGTATCATAAATGTATTTCGCTTAGTTCACGTGTATATATTATAGGGGTCGTTCAGATCTTTTTCACTGTATAGTGGAACCATAAGTATATCGGTTTAAGTAAGCTCTGATAGTTTGGCAACTATGCAATTAAGCCAGCGTTCTTGATATATACATTTTATATATTTTGAACGGTTCATACGAACTCCTTATTTTTGTTAACATTCATACGCCTTACAATATGTAATCTTCTTCTTCTTCTTCTTGATGTGCCTATCCGTTACGAATGTTGGCGATCATCATGACAATATGTAATAGATATGTATAATACCAAATACCTGTTTTTGGTAGGTACGTGCTATTCTAAAAATAGCTTTATAAATACAAAAGGATTTCATTACCAAGTTGGATGTATTTTTTCATATACGAAAATTTACTAATGTATTTTGTTAACATGAGTATGTCTTTTTAAGTTTTATTTAAGAATACGATTAATAAGAACTTGTAGTTAATCCATTGTTTTACGATATCTTGTATATAGCTTCTTTATTATTTTATTTCTGGTTTTATCTGTGTACTACATATAATTCTGGATGGGTTATCTTAAAATAAATATTTAAGTGCAAAAATAGATATTTTTATGTAAAAATTGGTAGTAGTGCACAAAAGAGGGAAGAATGCTTAATTTATATAAGAAGAATATACCAGTTTACCAATATTACATACTTCTGAATATTTTATCTTCTATTTATCTTTATAATATCTCTATGATATCTTACGTAGCTGTCTGCGCTGTATTGGGTAAGATATAGTATTTGTGACGTACATGATATTCGCGTCTTAACATTTCAATTTGAGTTCTTCCTCTATTAACGGTAATATTATATAAAGGACCATTTGTAAGTATTTTGAATAGCCGACAAAATAAAGATCTTGCCGACAGTTTTTGTGTTAATTGAAGATTTTGGCAAATTTAAGCAAGGCAACAACTTAGGCTTGTCTGTACACTTTGGTTATCTGCATAGTTTGAATACAGCTTGCTGTTTATCATCCGGAGAAGCAATTATAGTGTTTTTCTTCCAAATTTCGTAATTAAGATTGTGCTCAGATCCTCAATGTTTGGAGTCGTATTATTTTTCGTTATATATACATAAATGGTGGATCCAAACTCAACATTGTTGAAAGGTTTCCTCAGCTGACTGGTTTTTATCTCTCTCACTTTGAGTTTTTCTTTGCTTTCATTGCCAGCAAAGGTAGCATTTCCCTATTTATCATGTGGTTTTATCTGCACTAGAAATACGTCACATTTGTATTAAACTCCTAGGTGTATCTAACAAGTTTAAGTGAAGTAAAGTTTCTTTATCTTTAGATCTGCCCTCAATATTTATAGAATTAATGAGAATAGTTGGTCCTCAAAGGGACCGATTTGACAAAATCATATTGAACGGGTGATTAAAGAATTAGATGATTACTTAACTAATCATTACTCAGGGTATGCCCGATTGCGGTGGTCTCATTAGATTAGTACTTCAGTCTTCGTGAAGGCTGCTTTTTTTGACCTTATGATTAATGGTTTAACTTTAATTTTTCATTAAAAATTTAAATTTTACATATTTACTATTACTTTTCGGATATAACTCGAATCAGATTTGTAAAGTAAAAACTGTAGCTATTAAAGAGTCTCTTTATGCGGAGTTAATAAGTTTTTAATATCGGTCACTACTCATTTATATTGATAACAAACAGTGTACAAAAGTTAAAGTTACAGTAAAATACTGAAAACTTCCACAAAATTTATTTTAAACTCTTATCACTACCGCTGTTTCGGCTGATTGCCTTTCTCAAGTGATCTATTTTTGGCATGCGTTTACACTTTATAGTCCTTAATGAAATAGGTTGAGGAGGAGAGAACTGTTTGTCTCAAGTTGGTCATTTAGAATTATATCTGTGTTTTTTAATTTGATGATTTCCATAGATTCTAACAAAGATAGCTTAAGGCCATTATTTTGAATGTGAAGAATGTTAAATGATCTAGAAGGTGAAGTGCGTATGTAGATCCTAATCATTCTTTTAATGACGAATTTAACATTCTTCACATTCAAAATAAAGGCCTTAAGCTATATTTGATAGAATCTATGGAAATCAACAAATTTAAAAAACACAGATATAATTCTGAATAACCTCAACAAATAAACTCAACATTGTTGAAAGGTTTCCTCAGCTGACTGGTTTTTATCTCTCTCACTTTGAGTTTTTCTTTGCTTTCATTGCCAGCAAAGGTAGCATTTCCCTATTTATCATGTGGTTTTATCTGCACTAGAAATACGTCACATTTGTATTAAACTCCTAGGTGTATCTAACAAGTTTAAGTGAAGTAAAGTTTCTTTATCTTTAGATCTGCCCTCAATATTTATAGAATTAATGAGAATAGTTGGTCCTCAAAGGGACCGATTTAACAAAATCATATTGAACGGGTAATTAAAGAATTAGATGATTACTTAACTAATCATTACTCAGGGTATGCCCGATTGCGGTGGTCTCATTAGATTAGTACTTCAGTCTTCGTGAAGGCTGCTTTTTTTGACCTCATAAGTAATGGGTTAACATTAATTTTTCATTAAAAATTTAAATTTTACATATTTACTATTACTTTTCGGATATAACTCGAATCAGATTTGTAAAGTAAAAACTGTAGCTATTAAAGAGTCTCTTTATGCGGAGTTAATAAGTTTTTAATATCGGTCACTACTCATTTATATTGATAACAAACAGTGTACAAAAGTTAAAGTTACAGTAAAATACTGAAAACTTCCACAAAATTTATTTTAAACTCTTATCACTACCGCTGTTTCGGCTGATTGCCTTTCTCAAGTGATCTATTTTTGGCATGCGTTTACACTTTATAGTCCTTAATGAAATAGGTTGAGGAGGAGAGAACTGTTTGTCTCAAGTTGGTCATTTAGAATTATATCTGTGTTTTTTAATTTGATGATTTCCATAGATTCTAACAAAGATAGCTTAAGGCCATTATTTTGAATGTGAAGAATGTTAAATGATCTAGAAGGTGAAGTGCGTATGTAGATCCTAATCATTCTTTTAATGACGAATTTAACATTCTTCACATTCAAAATAAAGGCCTTAAGCTATATTTGTTAGAATCTATGGAAATCAACAAATTTAAAAAACACAGATATAATTCTGAATAACCAACTTGAGACAAACAGTTTTCCCCTCCTCAACCTATTTCATTAAAGACTATAAAGTGTAAACGCATGCCAAAAATAGATCACTTGACAAAAACAATCAGCCGAAACTGCTGTAGTGATAAGAGTTTAAAATAAATTTTGTGGAAGTTTTAAAAATAAAGTTTTCAGTGTTTTATTGTTACATAAAATGAATTTCCATCAAGTAACGGTCGAATCCATCAATTATTTAAAGTTACAGTGTTAAAATAAGTATACAAATTCTTCTTTATCAAAAAAGTAGAAAAAGATAATATTTATGCTTTTATTTTTTTAAATATTTTCTACTACTTTCATTCTATCGTTCAGGGGCGAACTAAGTCCTAGGCAACCTAGACGTCTAGGGCCTAGTGACAGAATATTAGATTTTAATTTTTATATTTCTTACATTTGTATTTAACAGAAAAACATAATATTCATAACTACTATTGCTGAAACATTTAAATTATGCCGATTCGTTAATCGCTTTTACCCTTGGGGATATGAAAAACATTATACATCAATATCACTGTGCCCTAATACGTATAAAATAATAAACAAAATCATACGACATAATTTGAAGTAGAGACTGACCTTGACAAGGAATACTTAGATTTAGTAATTTATAGTATGTAATATATTCTGGAGTATATATTACATACGTGCCAATATGCTGTATTAATTCTGTGTGGGCGATGTATATTATTTAATGTATGGATATATCGTTGCCATCCCTATTTACTATGCACGTATTTAAAAATAGTAAACGAGAAAAAAATATATTGGAGGGAAGTACATACTTTAACGTGTAGTAGGGACAATCGAATTTATTTGTTACATGTTGCCGTTTCGTGGTACAAATGAAGTATTTTTTGTAAAAATAATGGTAATTATATAGGTGATTTATAATATTTATCAAGTTCGTTTAAACTGCAACATTGATACAATAAACTATTTATCCCTACAATACGTGATGAATTTATTTCTATTATATCGAAATATTTAAAACTCATTAGAGTGAACGAAGTAAAGACAGCCAAATTTTACTCTTTAGTTATTGATTCACACCATTTATATCTCACATAGATCAGCTTACCGTCATTCTTCACTATGTTCTTCTAAGTGGTATAAAAGAAGGATTTTTGAGATTTCTACCTATATTTTCTGATACTGGTGAAAACTTAGAGAAAGGTATTTTAAAATTTGTAAATAATTTAGGTTTAGGCTTTCTGGTGGCTTTATATGTCATATAAAGGTCATTGTAAAAAAACAGAGATGGAACAAGATTCTCGATTCAAATAGTCAAAAAATTAAAGCACAGCGTACTTAAATAGAAAATACGAATACCTATTTAAGATATCCCAAGGTACAAAACAGCTCCTAGCATATACGGACGATATATATGTAGAACAAATAGAAGAGAACGATTCAATAAATCTAGCTAAAACATTAAAGTATTTACTATTTAAATGGGAATAAGTCACAATTAAAAGTTAAAGTACGTTTTTTGACATTTCAATTTCCATTTCGGAAATCGTTCTCAAAATACAAACATTAGTACCTAAATTAGACAAATTTAGTTTTTGTGTTACTTGGTGAAAAAAATTCTTCTAAAAGACCAATTTATATTGATAATTCAGGCATACATTATACATTTTAAACTAGACGACTTTAAAATGATATTGCCAATAGTGTTGAGTTGCGTTCCTGGGACGACTTTACTCTTAAGATAGTTCATTCGATTAAATGAAATCAGTTTTAACTTGAGAATATCCGTCAGAAAAAATCATAGCATGTAATTCGTCTTTAAAAAGGTAAACACATGCCATGATGACAGTAAAACTCTTCTGTTAGTGATTCCATAGTAAATTATGGGGGAAAAAACCAGGAAAAAACCTCATAATACTATCCCTACATGGTAAGTATTTCATCGTGGATTTAGTTTACTTTCAATAAACACCACATTCTGCTTTTATATGTTTGTTATTTAAAAAAACATAAATGATGTATTCTCTATACGTTACTGACTTTCTAATACTGGTATGTTCCTTTTAATAACTTCCTCTTTTAATATGGGTAAGCAGGTCCTACTACAATCTGCAGAGGAATTTGCGACACAATTGGTCTCATTTAGCATAATTAAAGCCGCTTCTTTGATTTTTCTCTTTCTACCATCTGTTGCTTTCAGGACTATATTTAAATCATTCCTTTGAACGATATGTTCATTATCCCATGAGTATTTACATATTTGAGATCTATCCATTCGGGATAGTATTATGAAGTTTTTTTCCTGGGTTTTGCCTCATAATTTACTGTGGAATCACTAACAGGAGAATTTTAATGTCATCATGGCATGTGTTTGCTTTGTAAAGACGAATTACATGCTATGATTTTTTTCTGACGGATATTCTCAAGTTAAAATTGATTTCATGTAATCGAATATATATTACTTAATGAATCTTACAAGTAAAGTCGTCCCAGGAACGCAACTCAACAATATTGGCAATATCATTTAAAGTCATCTACTTTAAAATGTATAATGTATGTCTAACTTGTCAATATAAATGAGTCAAATAAAATTAAATTATTAGAAGAATTTTTTCACCAAGTAACAAAAAAAAACAAAATTTGTTTAATTTACTAATTAAGTAATTATAATAATTTCCGAAGTGGAAATTGAAACGTCAATAAACGTACTTTAACCTTTAATTGTGGCTTATTCCCATTTAAATAGTAAATGCTTTAAAATGCCACAAGAAAATAGATTCAGAACAATATTAAAAAACATTTAAAGTCCTTATTAAGTTATCACTGCAAATCCGTATAGACTGAGAACACATGCTAAATGAAGAAAGCTCTTATAACAATATTGTCCAGGAAAATAAATCGCAACGACTAAGGCAGATCGGACTCATGCACGATAGGTCATTTCCAGAGGCTAATTGTACGGAAAATAAATGTTTTTAGGGTAGATCTTTTTCAGCAGGTGTGATTCAAATACACCTAAAGCTAAAAACTGTCGATTTTTGTATGAAAGAAGACAATTTAATTTTTTATGCAAATTTAATGTAATCCACAAGGAAAATGAAATTAGTTAATTGTATACCATGAATCACAAAAGCTTAACTTAAAAATCCTTTATAAAAGGTATATAATTAAAAAGACCCTTTCGAGCTACATCACATAACGTTTTCTGACCTAAAATCCAGTCCAACATCAGTGAATTATTACCAGGTATACATGAGTCAAGCACCAAAATTCTGGGTAAGTAGTTCAAAAGATGTGATGTTAAAGTATATAACAGGTACCCTACATAGCAGCCTAAGACTCCCGATAAAAGTTGTTGCTGGCTCTCAGACCATGTCTCAATGCGTTCTAGATGACATCTCAGTTGCCATTGTCTGATAGATTTCCTTCGAATCATCCAATTTTCATGGTTTGTTTTAATTTTTTTTCCACAACTAATTTTTCCAGTTTAATACATCTTTGTAATAAAAATTTTTGTTTGTCAAAATGTAGTATATCACTGATTTGTGTCCGCATGATAAAAGTATACTTTTGTAGATCTAGGTTACTGAAATATGGTAATTATTATTATTGTGTATTTATTTTATGCGTAGACATTTTTAAGGGTTCTCCGTTTTTATGTTGTATACTTTTACAGATTTACTTCATACCTGGTGCTAGGTCGTTGCTAAATCTTGTATTTATTTATTTTTTATTTATTTTAGGGTATTCTGTGACCTGTAACCTTTTTACCTCATTTGAATGACGCAAATGTCTGCATGTGTTTTATTAATTCTGTTATCAGTTCTTTGCCCCTGTTGTCAAGTACTGTAATATTAAAGATCGCTATCATTTATTTACTTATGTTTACTTTTACTTCCAAATATTTCTTCGTACGCCATATTTAATGTTGGTAAATTACGTTAAAACAAATTACTATCTTAATATTTACTTGTTTTTTTCTGATATATCTTGCAAATGTGTTGATCTGACCAGTTTTTCTTTGATTTGAGTCATCGTACAAATGGGCTGGTATTCTAAAAGTGAATCTTGCGAATCTAGACTTGGTTTCTTTCGTTCTCTAAGTACTTATCTTCGAATATTAGGTGAAATTTGTAGCTACGAATGGTAGAGCTTATGGATGGATGCAAGTCTTAATGTAACAAATATCAGCTGATGATTTTGCTGACTAACTTATAACTAAGTCTACGTGTCAACTATGTATTAGAGTGCAAACCAATTAGTATTGCATAGGGTGCAATCATCTACGTTTTAAGGGTGGAAGGATGTGCTTCCCCTTTTTAGCTGATAAGCTTGCGGAGAATATTGTTGCTGGTCCTCAATTTACCCTTTAGTTTTAAACAATCATCTGTGAATGGCCACGTGTGATACAAACTATTTTCAAGGAATTTATAGGAAGTCTACAGTTCAACGATTTTATGACATTATTGGATGTTCAGTTTTGTGAAAGCGTCTACGTTAGGGAAATTGAAAGAACACTCAGATGTTTTTCAGGGGTTTTGGCTGAAAATTGAATAATAGTTTATTTTTGTTATGAAATAATAGGTGTATCGTCTATATAATAGAAGACCGGTATGGGTTGATCGTTTGTGTAAACAAGCGAGACCGTTCTTCATCTGCTATTCTTACCATTAAGCGATACGAACAATATTCTGTTATGTAGGCATACGCAGATAATATAAGTGCGTTTATTATCTAAGGGGATATCATATAGTTTTTGGAGAAATATCCTGTAATTTGAGGTATTGCAAGTGGCATTTAGATTTAAAAATACCACCCCCGATACACAATATTTTTCGTGCTTGTCTTTGCTGTGTTGGGTAAGATTTAGTATTTGTCATATACATGATCTTCCCTATCTATAGCCACTTTCGTCTTTTAACTTGAATTTTTCTTCTAACATCGGTAAAATCATACTAACAATCTCGTGCAAAAGTATTTTGAATAGCTGACAAAATAAAGATATTGGCCGATAGTTTTTTGTGGTCGTTGCAGTTTTTGCCAGGATTAAGCAAGATACAAACTTTGGCTTGTCTCTACACTTTATGTATCTTTATAATTTAAATGCAGTTGTTCATCATCTGGATAAGCCTTTCTAGTATTTTTATGTATATGGCGAATCCAAGCTCAACATCGTTTAAAGGTTCTCTCAGCTGACTGGTTTTGTTCTTTCTTACTTTGAGCTTTTTTTGCTTCGTTTCCGATAGAAATAGCATGTCTATATCTATATTGTGGTTTTTAGTGATCAGCTTTATACTAAGTACCCTAGGTTAGGCCCTATATGTGTTTCCTGCACTAGAAATATGTCAGATTCGTGTTTAGCGCATCTGTCTGATAAGTTTAAGTAAAGTTAAGTTTCTTTATCTCTAGATATACCCTTAACTGTTGTTATTAGAATAGTTGGTCCTAAACAGCACCAATTTGACAAAATCATGTTAGAGGGGTGACTAAAGAATTAGGCGGATAATTAATTAATCATTACCCGGGGTATGCCCGATTGTGGTGGTCTTATTAGTACTTCAATCTTCGTACAGGCTTGATCTTTGAACCCCATAAGCAATGCCTAATCTTTTACTTTTTATTAAAAATTTAAATTTTACATATTACTTATTCACGATATTTTGAATCAGATTAGTAAAGTAATAATTTTAGGTATTAAAGAATTAATTTTTAATTATTGTTGGATTGATACTAAAAAGTAGTACCCAAAGTGCTTTAAAAAAGATGAACGAATTAGCGAGCTGTTTTGAAACCTAAATATTATGAATCGAATCGGGGATATTATTTTACACAAACTAAACCGCTTGTCTACAAAAAAAAATCGAGGAAAATATGATACGGCTGGAAAGACTAATGACTTAGCTAATTACCACATAAATATCAATGTAACGCAAATAGGATGATTTTGGATATTTATAAATATACAAAATAATATTATATATACGCATATAGATACAATACTAAAATGAAACTACAGCTAGGTATTACACAATATAATAAATACTTATTTAGATAAACGTAAAATGGTCAACTAAACGTTAGCGATAAATGTTTCAAATAAAGGTTAAAACATGTTTTCCAATTCGCGGAAAAAGATTTATTACAGCATATAAGACAAATTCGTAACAAAATTGATATTATTATTTAAACGGTACTCAATTTACCACCAAAGTAATTTTTGCAACAAATATGTAGATAAATTGTACCTTACCCCTTTGGCACACAGAAACCACAAAAGAATTAAATATAGCGCAAAGGAACTCATTTCTTCGATAACTGAGCAGCCACCATATCTACTGAATAGAACAACTGTCTTTGATGACTGAGCAGCCTTCATCCCTACTGGATGGAATGATTGCCTTTAATGACCGAACAGCCTCGACCCTTATTGGATGAAATGACTCTCTGTTACTGGGCTAATTATACGAGGAGAATCAAAACTAACAAAAAGTTTAATAATATTTAAATAATGCTTATAATATATACATATGTAGTTGCAAAAGTAACAACAAAAACTTCAATACGAATACAAATTCAATACGAAAAAGCGGAAAAATATACCATGCAATACCAAAATTAAGAATTTACCATGCAGTCGTAAGACCTATAATAATAACATATATATGTACATGAAACATGGACGACGTAAAAACAAAATAACAGCCGATTGAACGTCGCAGAAAGAAGAATATTAGTAGAGAAATATATGAATATGTTAGGGATAATATTACAAATTAATACAGAGTGCGAAATAACCGAGAACTAATTGATTATAATATAACAAGCCAGATAAAGCAAAAACATAAATAACTTTTTGTACGTATCTACGCAACACCTTGTAAAAATAATATTGTACATTTTTGAGAACGAACTCATAATATTTGAACATCGAAACGCCCAATAAAATATGTATTAATAAATATTGTGTCATATTTCTTGTATTCTATCCAAAAAAATTAAAAAAAAAATAAAGTTGGACATATTGAGATGTATTACTGAATACTATAGAGTACAGGTAGTTGGAGCTACCGAATATTTTAATATAATCAAACTTGGTGTGAACATTTTGGTTAAAAGAATAAATTTGATTTTTATACTACACATATAGTTGACGTTTCTATCTCCAAATTCTTTTTTTAGTTCTTTTCTAGACGCGTGTTAAACAAATTTTGTTTATATTGCAATTTTTTCTTTTTGTAGATTTAATATTGATATCAGTTTGATACATAGACATACAATACAAATAGACTAACTGTTGCAATACAGATCCGTTCCCCCAGTGCAACAGAGAAAACTGACGAAAGTCCCTGCATCTCTTTCTAATTTGTCAGGTTTATCGAACGCGTGACCTATGACCAATGAGAAGGTCACGTGGTCAATAACCCCGTCCCATTAGAAAAATATGCAGGGATTGCTTTTCTTCAGTTTTCTCCGTCGTATTGCGGAAACGCGACTGTATGGCAGCTGTCAGTCTATTTGTATTATATTATGTCTATGGTTTGCTACATGCATTTTCCCTTTTATCTTTTATGCGACAACGTTATCAGCGATATCTAAATTGCTCCAATCTTTTAAAATTATATGGTTCTATTGTTAAATTTATGCTCTAGATCTAACCATCAGCATAACTAGGAGCTCTTTTGTACCTTGGGCCGTTATTGGATTTCATCGTAAATAGGTGCTATTTCTATCTTATTAAGCTGTTCTTTAATTTTTTGACTATTTGAATTGAGAATCTATATTTTATTCTACTGTTTATTAACACAGATTTTTTTGGCGCCCATTTCCATCTTAAGTTTTTTATTTCCCGTATCATTATTACAACAATTTTTCGGGATACCGACGTAGGAAACCCGTTGCTATGTATTTGCATGTTTCGATGTCCAACAGTAGAAAATTTGTCTCGTTGTAAAGTCAATATTATTTTATTAGGAAATATGATATTGTCTAATAATAATAAACTTGTTTTGCTTCGCTTTCTCAGACTGCTACCGTCGTGCTCTCTGGTATTTGATATTTCGCCAGTCAAGCTACAATTTCTATATGCATTAACTTAATGCTGATATCCTGCTTCCCCAACCCAGGTAGCAGTTCCGAAACCAATAAAACTGCTACACTCATGCTTTCTATTAGCCAGCCCAGGATTATAGCTACGCATTGTATGCGTAGCATCGTACTGATGTTAGTACTGCTCCTTATAAGTGAATGGAATATAAAAGGAAAGTTTTGGCAATTTAATAAGATCTTGTGTGTTAGAATATAACTTTTTCAAGAAAGTAAAGGGATATCAAACCGCTATTCGAATTTAATCAATAGCTAAAATATTAAAATGCTATAGAATAATGCTTTATTAGCAGTAATAAGTTTATCATAGACACTTACTTAAGTTTGAAAATAATTAGAGCAAGTAATATAAATTATCACCGTGCTTATTATACATAAAAATAAAATAAAATTATTATAATGTTAACAATTTATATTATAACATATTTAAATACATTAGCCAAATATTCCTGACATTCCTCGATAACTAAACTGGCGGATAAATTTTAAGTTCCCAAAATGTACCTGCTATAAAATTTGAAAATCTACGACTAATACAATTATTGACAACATCGCGGGGGCTTAGTTGTGTACGCTAAAACCTATATACGGATCCCAAAAATATTTTATCCAGTTACGGAGTCCACTTGATCCTACATGTTGGTCGGAGTTTACATAATGCGCTACTTAGATAATAATATACACGGTGTATATTCTACTGGAGTTAGTATAATACCGTTTTAGGACGGAGCCTACATTAACCGCTAGAAGTATATATATATATAAACAAGTCAAAAACTAATGACTTATCTTCCCTAAAAGCTCAACAGGTCACCTGGCGGACGAATCCAAAACTCATCGACCTAGCCGTTCCTCTCGCGACAACTAATAAGGTCAAAGACATAGTTTGGGAAGGAAATAAAGGGGCAACATCAAAAAATAAACCTCATCATTTCACGGATAATAATCAAATACAAATCATCATCATACAAATCACAAAGAAACGTTCACTATTCTTCAACAAAACTCGAACAGGATCACAACAATATAAGTCTGGCGAATTCTAAGTGGGTCATTTAACGGTAGTACTAGAACTACTTCAGATGTTTCACTAACATGGTCTCAAAATCGACAAAAACAATATTTTCACAATAAACGGCGGCCAGGTACTTTCACCTCAGCAAATCAAAACGTCACAATGGACAATGCAAGTATTTGTACCTCCGCTTTTACCAAATCATAAACACTTCATCACAAACACTACAACAAGAAGGAATGCTATTGAGACTTAAATCAATAGTCGTACTTCAACACTTAGAAAGGCTTATCCTTTCTAATAATTCACAGAAAGGGGATGCTGCTACGCAGTCTTACACAACAGAAATATCCAAGGAAACACAAATCCAGGTCACATGCCTGTACGTCCTATATGATATTTCAACAACACAATACTAAAATCACAAACTAATACATTTCAGACCATCAACATATCTCCACTACATCTGAGTAGATATACTATGTACTTTTGAGCACAACCCCTAAATTGCAACCCCTAAAATCGCAACCCCCGGTCGTAAGTTCCAAACGGCTTAACGTAGGATGACGTACGAGGGCTCGTTGGAAAGGGGATGAAAAATGGGGTTGAATGCAGTATGTGCCATGCGCATCGGAGCATGCCAAAAGGTCATTATGGGGTATCTTCGTTTCTATTGGTCCGATTGGGGCGTACGAGGGCTCGATGGAACGGGGATGAGACGGGGAATACTTTGACACAAAAAACAAAGATGGCGGCGTTGCCAAATGGGCGTTAAAACGTATCTTCGTTGCTATTGGTCGGATTGTGACGTATGAGGTGTCAAAGCGTTGGATGCCACGTGATATTCGACGCAGGACGTGACATTTATGTGACATATGACATAGATCGTAAAATGTCACGTGAATTGACGTGACATTCGACGCAGGACGTGACATTTATGTGACATTTGACACAGAACGTTACATGTCATGTGAAATGATGTGACATTCGACGTAAAACGTGACATTTGACGCAGGACATGTCATTCGACGCAGGACATGACATTTATGTGACATTTGACGCAGAACGTGAAATGACGTGACATTCGACGCAGAACGTGAAAATGTTGCGTGAATAACGTGACATTCGACGCAGGACGTGACACGAGGGCTCGATGGAACGGGGATGAGACGAGGAATACTTTGGCACAAAAAACAAAGATGGCAGCATTGCCAAATGGGCGCTAGAATGTATCTTTGTTGCTATTGGCATGATTTTGACGTATGAGGTGTCAAAGCACAGAAGCCATGTCAACGATCAGTATGAATATTCTTCTTCTTCTTCTTCTTCTTTTCCGGACAGTGGCTAAGAGAACGCTGACGAAGGACGTGACATTCGACGCAGGACGTGACAGTTATGTGACATTCATCACAGAACGTGAAATGTCGTGAAATTTGACGCAGGAGGTGACAGGTATGTGACATTCAACACAGAACGTGAAATGTCTCGTGACATTTGACGCAGGACGTGACAATTGACGTAAGACGTGTCATTTATGTGGCATTCGACACAAAACGTGAAATGTCACGTGAATTGACGTGACATTCGACGCAGGACGTGACATTTATGTGACATTCAACACAGAACGTGAAATGTCTCGTGACATTTGACGCAGGACGTGACAATTGACGTAAGACGTGACATTCGACGCAGGACGTGACATTTATGTGACATTCGACACAAAACGTGAAATGTCACGTGAATTGACGTGACATTCGACGTAGGACGTGAAATGTAGGAATTACGTGACGTGTGACCTTGTGACGTGACGTTCGACGTTTTAAAAGACAAAGACACAATAACAGAGGGAAACAGAGCGTAGCAGAGGGTAGCAGAGGTACACAGAGGGTAACAGAGCGTCATAACAGAGACATTCAGACGCCTTTAGTGACACATATGCAGCGGCACGAGGGAAATACCAGCGTAAAATCGTTTTATTCGACTTCGAATAAATTGCATAGTTATAATCGCCAACAGAACATCGAGGCTTATTCGTAATCATATTCATAACAATTCGGGTGATATACAAAATTAGCGAATACAAATGGTAAGTTGAATACTATATTTTATCTACGGCATTTCGGGTAATATTTTATTTGTAGGTTGGTATTGTGCTTCGGTAAGTATATATTTCCACCAACAATCCGTACCAGTTAAACTGACACTACAGCATCTCATACAAAATAGGTTAAATATAGAATTAAAAACAATTAACATAAAAAACCTATATAAGTATCAACGTTAAATTCGACGATAATGCTTAGTCACGGTATAGCTGAAAGTAAAAACCACTGAAAAGCCACTCATAAATGCCAAATATGCTTTACAAAGGTACAATGCTAAACATATAATAAAACAATGTTAAATACTACCAAAATAAATACCTACAAAAAAACATAAGCAAAATATAACGTGAAAATGCTAAAATATAATAAACTATGTAAACTACAATAACAAAAAAAAAACACCCTACAAAGAAAGAAGAAGCAGAAAGAACGAAAAGCATATCTTAAAACAGAAGAGGTACTAATGTGTACAACAAGTAAAAAAAAGTAATAAACACGTACTGACAGATAGCAAATAACCTTCAAATAAAATCGAGATGCAATGAAGTAATAAAACACTTATTGGTGGATAGGAACTAATAATCAAAGCAGTCAACATGCAATGAAAAATGCATTAAAAAACATCAAACTTATAAGAGGCATCATGCAAAAAGTAATAAGCACCAACAGACTAATAGGAAATAATAATCAAAGCATTTGATATGCAATGAATAACCATTAAAAAAAATCATCAAAATTATAAGGGGAAACATGCAAAACAGTAATAAACACCTACCCGTCGGAAAGCTAATAAAATACAGTTAATACAATAAATCATAATGAAATATGCTAAACACGAGACATGAGACAGAAAATTAGCGACAATTAACTAAGAACATAAAAAAAAACGTTTACAAATAGCTGAGTACATATCCGATATACGTAATCTTTGAAAAACGAGACAAAAAGATGGAACTTCAGTGAAATATGTTAAAATACAATAAAACTATGTAAACTATAGTTAGAAAATTAATACCTACAAAGAAATAAGCAAAAAATATATATACCGAACAAACATATCTTAAAACAGAAGAGGTGCTAATGTGTAAAACAAGAAGGAATACAACCTCAAGGCAAATACACTGTCTCACAAAAAAAAAAAGCAAAGAACAAAGCCGCCTTGTAAATGTCATGAAAAATATTAAAAAACATCAAAAACATACACATAAAATGTAAAAAATGGAGAAAGCAATCTAGCATTTAACATGTAATCATAGCAATAAAAAACAACACAAAGGACAAGAGGTGTTATACATAAACAAAAATTACTAGTTACTCCCCGACGGTAAAATAAATTATCAAAATACTGCTAAAGGTAAAAGTAAAAACAGTGCCAAAATAGTAGAGTATAGCTAGACGTAATCTTTGGAACAAATGAGACAACCGAACGAAAATCTGTAAAATATGCTCAAATATAATAAACTTATGTAAACTGCTGCCGCAAATAAAGAACTACAAAGAAATACACAAATATACTTAGGTAATATGCTAAAAAATATAATAAATACTACATGCAAATTATTGACAAAAATAAATACCCGCAAAAGTAAAGCAAAAAAAAAAGTTAAATAAATACCGAATTACATGAAAACTATGTAAATTACAGTCACAAATAAATACGCGCAAAAAAAAAATAAGAAAAATAAAAACACATACCCTAAAATCCAGAATACAGCATGCGTGGATGTAAATACAAGCAACCGTATATCACATATTACCTTCTTTAGAACTGAAGACACTCTAGAAACAGGCAGTATGTAATACTCATTACTAGTCTGATTAAACACTATTTGCGAAAACACACTAACACAGCGACCACAATGTTCTCAAAAAATAACACAGAAAACAGTAGACACACGCCGCTTTTACTGTTAAATATCACAGAATACTAGCGGTATGTAACAATATAGTTTCTGAAACGATACGACGTATAATTTTTATGACTGAACACTTACCTACATACTGATTTAAAAATGTATACCAAGTCTTTCCAGCCCGTGCATCTATAACAAAAATCCTTCAAAAAGCCGATAACTTGACCAAAGCACATAAACATGTTTAATACCTTTGAATAATAGTCTAGAAGGAACTATGAAAAATAACTGAAGGCACGCTTCTTATCAGGATATGTGGTTTTCAATCTAACTACGAGACTGCAAGAAAACGATAACTATACAAAAACAATTTTTATCATCTGTACTTTTAAAATGAAAGTAGGAAATAACAATTACCTAAATATGCATATTATTATACAGTAATGATGTTCGCTCGATTGCACCCCACTAAAATAATACCAGATAGCCAATAAGACCTGTCGTTCGATAGATCCAATAATATGGTATTGGTATTAACCAAAAATACAAACTTGTAAATTAACAACAAAGAATATTAAAAATGTAGCGAGTAGATACCCAGACAGGCGTAATCTTTGAAAAAACAAACGACAACCAAAACAAAAATTTGTGAAATATGTTCAAATACAACAAAACTATGTAAACTACAGTCACAAATAAAGAACTGTAAATAACTAGACAAATACTTATACAGGGGTAATAGGCTAAAGATATAATAAAACTATGTTAAATAATGTCAAAATAAATACCTGCAAAGAAAAAATAAGCAAAATATAATGTAAAAAATACTAAAATATATAATAAACTATGTAAACTACAGTAAAAATAAACACTCTACAAAAAAGAAGAAGCAAAAAACAATAATGAAAAACATGGCTAAAATAAAAGAGGTACTAATGTGTACAACAAGTTAAAAAATAATAAACACGTACTGACAGGGGGCAAATGTTAAAATTATATTGTCATGCAATGAAGTACTAAAACATCTATCGACAGATAGGAACTAATGATCAAAGCAGGTGACATGCAATGAAAATATATTAAAACAGATCAAAATTATAAGAAAAACATGCAAACACCAATAAACACCTACTTGTTGGAAAGGTAATAAAATATGGTTAATACAATAAAAACATACCGAATTATGCTAAAAACGAGACATGAGTCGGAAAATTAGCTACAAATGACAAAGAACATCAAAAAACATTTACAAATAGCTGGGTAGATCTAGACATAATCTTTCGAAAAACGAGTAAAAAAGGTTTGAAATAATGATCACAAGCAGTTTACATCAAAGAAAATACGGTAAACATACTTTACAATATACTCAATTACACAAACAGGACATGAACCTGTAAATTAACAAAAAAAAAAATATATATATTAAAAACGTAGCGAGTACATACACAGTCAGACGTAATCTTTGAAAAACGAGAGACAACCGAACAAAAATTTGTGAGATATGCTCAAATACAACAAAACTATGTAAACTACAATCACAAATAAAGAACTGTAAAGAACTAGACAACTACTTATATTGGGGTAATATACTAAATATATAATAAAACTATGTTAAATACTGTCAAAATAAATACACGCAAAGAAAAAAAAAAGCAAAATATAACGTAAAAATGCTAAAATGTAATAAACTATGTAAAATACAGTAAAAAACACCCTACAAAGAAAGAAGAAGCAAAAAACAATAATGAAAAACATAGCTTAAATAGAAGAGGTTCTAATGTGTAGAACAAGTAAATAAGTAATAACCACGTACTGACTGGTATCAAATAATGTTCAAATAAAATCGACATGCAATGAAGTACTAATATACTTATCGACCGATAGGTACTAATGATCAAAGCAATCGACATTCAATGGAAAATACATTAAAAAACATCAAACTTATACGCAAAAAGTAATAAGCACCAACCGACTAATAGGAAATAATGATCAAAGCACGCGACATGCAATCAAAATATATTAAAACATATCAAAATATAAAAGGAAACATGCAAAACAGTAATAAACACCTAACCGTGGAAAAGGTAATACAATACAGTTAATACAATTAAAAGATATTGAATTGTGCTAAAAACGAGACTTGAGACAGAAAATTAGTGACAAATAGCAAAGATTAACAAAAAAAAAAAAAAAAAAAAAAAAATTATTACCAATAGCTGAGTACATATCCGATAGACGTAATCTTTGAAAAAACGAGGCAAAAAAAAAGGCGGTACTTCTGTGAAATATGTTAAATTAAAATAAAACCATGTAAACTACAGTTAAAAAATAAATACCTGCAAAGAAATCAGAAAAAAATAATAATAACGAAGAAACATATCTTAAAACAGAAGAGATGCTAATGTGTAAAACAAAAAGAAATACAACCTCACAACAAATATATAGTCTCACGAAAAAAAGTAAAGGGCAAAGCTGCCTAAACACATTATCAATAAAAATAAAACAGTAGAAATCATTATTCCTAGAAGCCCTAAAAAGAAATAATACATAAAGTTGTCGAAATACCGTGAAAAATACATTAAAAACATCACAAAACATACACACAAAATGTAAAAAGCAATCTGGCATTTAACATGTAATCGTAGTAATAAAAAACATCAAAAATACAAGAAGTGTTATGCATAATCAAAAATTACTAGTCACAATCTGACGACAAAAGAAATTAGTGCATATGTCCTCGAAATACAGTGAAAATACAAAAATATCTATCAAAATACCGCTAAAGGTACAGGTAATAACAGTGCCAAAATAGTAGACTAGAGCTAGACATAATCTTTGGAAAAAATGAGACAAACAGAACGAAAAATCTGTGAAATATGCTCAAATACAATAAACTTATGTAAACTGCTGTCACAAATAAAGAACCGCAAAGAAATACATAAATACTACATGTAAATTATTGTCAAAAATTAATACCTGCAAAGAAAGGAAGCAAAATATAACGTGAAAAATGCTAAAATATAATAAAACTAGGTAAATTACAGTCACAAATAAATACGTCCAAAAGAAATACACAAATATACAGGGTAATATGCTAAAAAATAATAATAAATACTTCATGTAAATTATTGTCAAAAATTAATACCTGCAAAAAAAAGAAGCAAAATATAACGTGAAAAACTGCTAAAATATAATAAAACTATGTAAATTACATTCACAAATAAATATCTGCAAAAGAAATAAGCAAATATATGACGAAGAACACGCACACTACTGCTGCAGAAGCCTGATACTGTCTACGTACAAAACACGGCGACCTAAGTGTTCTCAGAAATTAACACAGAAACAGTAGACACACTAACAGTGGATATATGTTGTAAATGCTACAGACTCTGTCACTTTAGTGTCACACGCCGTTTGTACTGTTAAATATCAGAGAATACTAGCGGTGTGTAACAATATAGTTTCTGAACGATACAACATCTAATTTTGATGACTGAACACTTACATACTAATTTGAAAACTGTACAACCCATACATCGATAACAAAAAATCCTTCAAAAACAAACACTTAAACATATTTACTACTTTGGCAAATTTTCTAGACTGGGAATATGACCAAATAATGGACCACACAATATTCTTTCAGGAAATGCTCTTTTCGATCTAACACGAGACTACGAAAACGATAACTAGTAATGTACTATACAAAAAACAATTAACTTTATCATATGTACTTTTAAAATAAAATTAGGAAATAAAAAAACCTAAATATGCATATAATTATTCAGCAATGATGTCCGCTAGATTGGACTACTAAAATAGTACCAAATAGCGAATAAGGCCTCTCGTTCGATAGATTCAATAATATGTTATTGTTATTAACCAGAAAATCAACAAAATCGACAGCTTTGACAAAAACACAAAAAATGTGTGTAATAGAATTACTGACATACGAAAAGACCGATATTATCGATCAACAAAACCAATAGTGATTGATAGGGATTGTGACATGCAACCGCAAGGACAATACCTGAAGGTCACTAAGCCTGCAACATCCAAACGGTTCAACGTTCAAAAACGTGCAAAGTATTGATGGAAAGAGGAGGTGGTAACAAATATGTTAAGATAAAAATAAAACGCAAAGACATTGCCAAAACCATACCCAAACGGGTCAACGAATACAAAATGCAAGATATTGAAGGAAATGGAGGTGGTAACACATATGTTAAGATAAAAATAAAACGCAAAGATATTGAAAAAACGCTACTAAGCTTGTAACGTCCAAACGGCTCAACGTACAACAATCAGCTACTAAATGACATAGGCAAATAGAATACCATTTTTTTTTTTTTTAGTATCGAATACCGAATAAAGAAATTTTACGTTAGGAGCACATACTAGAAGAGAAAAGTCACTCACATTTAAGATTAACTGATACCATTCTTTTGGTGACTCTGCATAATCCTTTGCCATATCCTCTGGCGAAAGAGCATTAATGTCGTTGACACTCAAAAGACAGGATAGTCTTTTGTCTCTGTCTCATTAGACTCATTAGACTAAAAGAGTCCTTACGAAGTCGTTAAATATATCTTCCAGTACAACATCCCCTACGTAATTAATTATTTCGCGTATGAACCATTAACGCGGTCAAAGGTCAAAGTATGTCTTAAGATGGTAAATATATTAGGTTAGAAGGTCTCTGCGTACCGCTGTCTACGTGTTATAGATGGCTCTGTGCGCCTCTGCATGTCTCAGCGTACTTTTTGTCTACGTGCCATAGATGGCTCTGTGTGCTTCTGAATGTCTCTGCGTCAAATGTCGCGTGATTCACGTCATACGTCAAATATCACATAATATGTCACATTTTATGTCAAACGTCACGTTATATATCTAATGTCACGTATTATGTCACGTCATACGTCAAAGATCACATAATATGTCATAATAATTTGTTGGGTTAGGTATTACTTAACAGACGCGTAGTTATGGTTAATTTATTAGGTTAGGTAGTGCCGCGAAGCGACCCGACCTAACCTAATAAATTAACCATAACTACGCGTCTGTTAAGTAATACCTAACCCAACAAATTATTATGACATATTATGTGATCTTTGACGTATGACGTGACATAATACGTGACATTAGATATATAACGTGACGTTTGACATAAAATGTGACATATTATGTGATATTTGACGTATGACGTGAATCACGCGACATTTGACGCAGAGACATTCAGAAGCACACAGAGCCATCTATGGCACGTAGACAAAAAGTACGCTGAGACATGCAGAGGCGCACAGAGCCATCTATAACACGTAGACAGCGGTACGCAGAGACCTTCTAACCTAATATATTTACCATCTTAAGACATACTTTGACCTTTGACCGCGTTAATGGTTCATACGCGAAATAATTAATTACGTAGGGGATGTTGTACTGGAAGATATATTTAACGACTTCGTAAGGACTCTTTTAGTCTAATGAGTCTAATGAGACAGAGACAAAAGACTATCCTGTCTTTTGAGTGTCAACGACATTAATGCTCTTTCGCCAGAGGATATGGCAAAGGATTATGCAGAGTCACCAAAAGAATGGTATCAGTTAATCTTAAATGTGAGTGACTTTTCTCTTCTAGTATGTGCTCCTAACGTAAAATTTCTTTATTCGGTATTCGATACTAAAAAAAAAAAAAATGGTATTCTATTTGCCTATGTCATTTAGTAGCTGATTGTTGTACGTTGAGCCGTTTGGACGTTACAAGCTTAGTAGCGTTTTTTCAATATCTTTGCGTTTTATTTTTATCTTAACATATGTGTTACCACCTCCATTTCCTTCAATATCTTGCATTTTGTATTCGTTGACCCGTTTGGGTATGGTTTTGGCAATGTCTTTGCGTTTTATTTTTATCTTAACATATTTGTTACCACCTCCTCTTTCCATCAATACTTTGCACGTTTTTGAACGTTGAACCGTTTGGATGTTGCAGGCTTAGTGACCTTCAGGTATTGTCCTTGCGGTTGCATGTCACAATCCCTATCAATCACTATTGGTTTTGTTGATCGATAATATCGGTCTTTTCGTATGTCAGTAATTCTATTACACACATTTTTTGTGTTTTTGTCAAAGCTGTCGATTTTGTTGATTTTCTGGTTAATAACAATAACATATTATTGAATCTATCGAACGAGAGGCCTTATTCGCTATTTGGTACTATTTTAGTAGTCCAATCTAGCGGACATCATTGCTGAATAATTATATGCATATTTAGGTTTTTTTATTTCCTAATTTTCTTTTAAAAGTACATATGATAAAGTTAATTGTTTTTTGTATAGTACATTACTAGTTATCGTTTTCGTAGTCTCGTGTTAGATCGAAAAGAGCATTTCCTGAAAGAATATTGTGTGGTCCATTATTTGGTCATATTCCCAGTCTAGAAAATTTGCCAAAGTAGTAAATATGTTTAAGTGTTTGTTTTTGAAGGATTTTTTGTTATCGATGTATGGGTTGTACAGTTTTCAAATTAGTATGTAAGTGTTCAGTCATCAAAATTAGATGTTGTATCGTTCAGAAACTATATTGTTACACACCGCTAGTATTCTCTGATATTTAACAGTACAAACGGCGTGTGACACTAAAGTGACAGAGTCTGTAGCATTTACAACATATATCCACTGTTAGTGTGTCTACTGTTTCTGTGTTAATTTCTGAGAACACTTAGGTCGCCGTGTTTTGTACGTAGACAGTATCAGGCTTCTGCAGCAGTAGTGTGCGTGTTCTTCGTCATATATTTGCTTATTTCTTTTGCAGATATTTATTTGTGAATGTAATTTACATAGTTTTATTATATTTTAGCAGTTTTTCACGTTATATTTTGCTTCTTTTTTTTGCAGGTATTAATTTTTGACAATAATTTACATGAAGTATTTATTATTATTTTTTAGCATATTACCCTGTATATTTGTGTATTTCTTTTGGACGTATTTATTTGTGACTGTAATTTACCTAGTTTTATTATATTTTAGCATTTTTCACGTTATATTTTGCTTCCTTTCTTTGCAGGTATTAATTTTTGACAATAATTTACATGTAGTATTTATGTATTTCTTTGCGGTTCTTTATTTGTGACAGCAGTTTACATAAGTTTATTGTATTTGAGCATATTTCACAGATTTTTCGTTCTGTTTGTCTCATTTTTTCCAAAGATTATGTCTAGCTCTAGTCTACTATTTTGGCACTGTTATTACCTGTACCTTTAGCGGTATTTTGATAGATATTTTTGTATTTTCACTGTATTTCGAGGACATATGCACTAATTTCTTTTGTCGTCAGATTGTGACTAGTAATTTTTGATTATGCATAACACTTCTTGTATTTTTGATGTTTTTTATTACTACGATTACATGTTAAATGCCAGATTGCTTTTTACATTTTGTGTGTATGTTTTGTGATGTTTTTAATGTATTTTTCACGGTATTTCGACAACTTTATGTATTATTTCTTTTTAGGGCTTCTAGGAATAATGATTTCTACTGTTTTATTTTTATTGATAATGTGTTTAGGCAGCTTTGCCCTTTACTTTTTTTCGTGAGACTATATATTTGTTGTGAGGTTGTATTTCTTTTTGTTTTACACATTAGCATCTCTTCTGTTTTAAGATATGTTTCTTCGTTATTATTATTTTTTTCTGATTTCTTTGCAGGTATTTATTTTTTAACTGTAGTTTACATGGTTTTATTTTAATTTAACATATTTCACAGAAGTACCGCCTTTTTTTTGCCTCGTTTTTTCAAAGATTACGTCTATCGGATATGTACTCAGCTATTGGTAATAATTTTTTTTTTTTTTTTTTTTTTTTTTGTTAATCTTTGCTATTTGTCACTAATTTTCTGTCTCAAGTCTCGTTTTTAGCACAATTCAATATCTTTTAATTGTATTAACTGTATTGTATTACCTTTTCCACGGTTAGGTGTTTATTACTGTTTTGCATGTTTCCTTTTATATTTTGATATGTTTTAATATATTTTGATTGCATGTCGCCTGCTTTGATCATTATTTCCTATTAGTCGGTTGGTGCTTATTACTTTTTGCGTATAAGTTTGATGTTTTTTAATGTATTTTCCATTGAATGTCGATTGCTTTGATCATTAGTACCTATCGGTCGATAAGTATATTAGTACTTCATTGCATGTCGATTTTATTTGAACATTATTTGATACCAGTCAGTACGTGGTTATTACTTATTTACTTGTTCTACACATTAGAACCTCTTCTATTTAAGCTATGTTTTTCATTATTGTTTTTTGCTTCTTCTTTCTTTGTAGGGTGTTTTTTACTGTATTTTACATAGTTTATTACATTTTAGCATTTTTACGTTATATTTTGCTTTTTTTTTTCTTTGCGTGTATTTATTTTGACAGTATTTAACATAGTTTTATTATATATTTAGTATATTACCCCAATATAAGTAGTTGTCTAGTTCTTTACAGTTCTTTATTTGTGATTGTAGTTTACATAGTTTTGTTGTATTTGAGCATATCTCACAAATTTTTGTTCGGTTGTCTCTCGTTTTTCAAAGATTACGTCTGACTGTGTATGTACTCGCTACGTTTTTAATATATATATATTTTTTTTTTGTTAATTTACAGGTTCATGTCCTGTTTGTGTAATTGAGTATATTGTAAAGTATGTTTACCGTATTTTCTTTGATGTAAACTGCTTGTGATCATTATTTCAAACCTTTTTTACTCGTTTTTCGAAAGATTATGTCTAGATCTACCCAGCTATTTGTAAATGTTTTTTGATGTTCTTTGTCATTTGTAGCTAATTTTCCGACTCATGTCTCGTTTTTAGCATAATTCGGTATGTTTTTATTGTATTAACCATATTTTATTACCTTTCCAACAAGTAGGTGTTTATTGGTGTTTGCATGTTTTTCTTATAATTTTGATCTGTTTTAATATATTTTCATTGCATGTCACCTGCTTTGATCATTAGTTCCTATCTGTCGATAGATGTTTTAGTACTTCATTGCATGACAATATAATTTTAACATTTGCCCCCTGTCAGTACGTGTTTATTATTTTTTAACTTGTTGTACACATTAGTACCTCTTTTATTTTAGCCATGTTTTTCATTATTGTTTTTTGCTTCTTCTTTTTTGTAGAGTGTTTATTTTTACTGTAGTTTACATAGTTTATTATATATTTTAGTATTTTTTACATTATATTTTGCTTATTTTTTCTTTGCAGGTATTTATTTTGACATTATTTAACATAGTTTTATTATATCTTTAGCCTATTACCCCTGTATAAGTATTTGTCTAGTTATTTACAGTTCTTTATTTGTGACTGTAGTTTACATAGTTTTGTTGTATTTGAACATATTTCACAAATTTTTGTTTTGGTTGTCGTTTGTTTTTTCAAAGATTACGCCTGTCTGGGTATCTACTCGCTACATTTTTAATATTCTTTGTTGTTAATTTACAAGTTTGTATTTTTGGTTAATACCAATACCATATTATTGGATCTATCGAACGACAGGTCTTATTGGCTATCTGGTATTATTTTAGTGGGGTGCAATCGAGCGAACATCATTACTGTATAATAATATGCATATTTAGGTAATTGTTATTTCCTACTTTCATTTTAAAAGTACAGATGATAAAAATTGTTTTTGTATAGTTATCGTTTTCTTGCAGTCTCGTAGTTAGATTGAAAACCACATATCCTGATAAGAAGCGTGCCTTCAGTTATTTTTCATAGTTCCTTCTAGACTATTATTCAAAGGTATTAAACATGTTTATGTGCTTTGGTCAAGTTATCGGCTTTTTGAAGGATTTTTGTTATAGATGCACGGGCTGGAAAGACTTGGTATACATTTTTAAATCAGTATGTAGGTAAGTGTTCAGTCATAAAAATTATACGTCGTATCGTTTCAGAAACTATATTGTTACATACCGCTAGTATTCTGTGATATTTAACAGTAAAAGCGGCGTGTGTCTACTGTTTTCTGTGTTATTTTTTGAGAACATTGTGGTCGCTGTGTTAGTGTGTTTTCGCAAATAGTGTTTAATCAGACTAGTAATGAGTATTACATACTGCCTGTTTCTAGAGTGTCTTCAGTTCTAAAGAAGGTAATATGTGATATACGGTTGCTTGTATTTACATCCACGCATGCTGTATTCTGGATTTTAGGGTATGTGTTTTTATTTTTCTTATTTTTTTTTTGCGCGTATTTATTTGTGACTGTAATTTACATAGTTTTCATGTAATTCGGTATTTATTTAACTTTTTTTTTTGCTTTACTTTTGCGGGTATTTATTTTTGTCAATAATTTGCATGTAGTATTTATTATATTTTTTAGCATATTACCTAAGTATATTTGTGTATTTCTTTGTAGTTCTTTATTTGCGGCAGCAGTTTACATAAGTTTATTATATTTGAGCATATTTTACAGATTTTCGTTCGGTTGTCTCATTTGTTCCAAAGATTACGTCTAGCTATACTCTACTATTTTGGCACTGTTTTTACTTTTACCTTTAGCAGTATTTTGATAATTTATTTTACCGTCGGGGAGTAACTAGTAATTTTTGTTTATGTATAACACCTCTTGTCCTTTGTGTTGTTTTTTATTGCTATGATTACATGTTAAATGCTAGATTGCTTTCTCCATTTTTTACATTTTATGTGTATGTTTTTGATGTTTTTTAATATTTTTCATGACATTTACAAGGCGGCTTTGTTCTTTGCTTTTTTTTTTTGTGAGACAGTGTATTTGCCTTGAGGTTGTATTCCTTCTTGTTTTACACATTAGCACCTCTTCTGTTTTAAGATATGTTTGTTCGGTATATATATTTTTTGCTTATTTCTTTGTAGGTATTAATTTTCTAACTATAGTTTACATAGTTTTATTGTATTTTAACATATTTCACTGAAGTTCCATCTTTTTGTCTCGTTTTTCAAAGATTACGTATATCGGATATGTACTCAGCTATTTGTAAACGTTTTTTTTTATGTTCTTAGTTAATTGTCGCTAATTTTCTGTCTCATGTCTCGTGTTTAGCATATTTCATTATGATTTATTGTATTAACTGTATTTTATTAGCTTTCCGACGGGTAGGTGTTTATTACTGTTTTGCATGTTTCCCCTTATAATTTTGATGATTTTTTTTAATGGTTATTCATTGCATATCAAATGCTTTGATTATTATTTCCTATTAGTCTGTTGGTGCTTATTACTTTTTGCATGATGCCTCTTATAAGTTTGATGTTTTTTAATGCATTTTTCATTGCATGTTGACTGCTTTGATTATTAGTTCCTATCCACCAATAAGTGTTTTATTACTTCATTGCATCTCGATTTTATTTGAAGGTTATTTGCTATCTGTCAGTACGTGTTTATTACTTTTTTTTACTTGTTGTACACATTAGTACCTCTTCTGTTTTAAGATATGCTTTTCGTTCTTTCTGCTTCTTCTTTCTTTGTAGGGTGTTTTTTTTTTGTTATTGTAGTTTACATAGTTTATTATATTTTAGCATTTTCACGTTATATTTTGCTTATGTTTTTTTGTAGGTATTTATTTTGGTAGTATTTAACATTGTTTTATTATATGTTTAGCATTGTACCTTTGTAAAGCATATTTGGCATTTATGAGTGGCTTTTCAGTGGTTTTTACTTTCAGCTATACCGTGACTAAGCATTATCGTCGAATTTAACGTTGATACTTATATAGGTTTTTTATGTTAATTGTTTTTAATTCTATATTTAACCTATTTTGTATGAGATGCTGTAGTGTCAGTTTAACTGGTACGGATTGTTGGTGGAAATATATACTTACCGAAGCACAATACCAACCTACAAATAAAATATTACCCGAAATGCCGTAGATAAAATATAGTATTCAACTTACCATTTGTATTCGCTAATTTTGTATATCACCCGAATTGTTATGAATATGATTACGAATAAGCCTCGATGTTCTGTTGGCGATTATAACTATGCAATTTATTCGAAGTCGAATAAAACGATTTTACGCTGGTATTTCCCTCGTGCCGCTGCATATGTGTCACTAAAGGCGTCTGAATGTCTCTGTTATGACGCTCTGTTACCCTCTGTGTACCTCTGCTACCCTCTGCTACGCTCTGTTTCCCTCTGTTATTGTGTCTTTGTCTTTTAAAACGTCGAACGTCACGTCACAAGGTCACACGTCACGTAATTCCTACATTTCACGTCCTACGTCGAATGTCACGTCAATTCACGTGACATTTCACGTTTTGTGTCGAATGTCACATAAATGTCACGTCCTGCGTCGAATGTCACGTCTTACGTCAATTGTCACGTCCTGCGTCAAATGTCACGAGACATTTCACGTTCTGTGTTGAATGTCACATAAATGTCACGTCCTGCGTCGAATGTCACGTCAATTCACGTGACATTTCACGTTTTGTGTCGAATGCCACATAAATGACACGTCTTACGTCAATTGTCACGTCCTGCGTCAAATGTCACGAGACATTTCACGTTCTGTGTTGAATGTCACATACCTGTCACCTCCTGCGTCAAATTTCACGACATTTCACGTTCTGTGATGAATGTCACATAACTGTCACGTCCTGCGTCGAATGTCACGTCCTTCGTCAGCGTTCTCTTAGCCACTGTCCGGAAAAGAAGAAGAAGAAGAAGAAGAATATTCATACTGATCGTTGACATGGCTTCTGTGCTTTGACACCTCATACGTCAAAATCATGCCAATAGCAACAAAGATACATTCTAGCGCCCATTTGGCAATGCTGCCATCTTTGTTTTTTGTGCCAAAGTATTCCTCGTCTCATCCCCGTTCCATCGAGCCCTCGTGTCACGTCCTGCGTCGAATGTCACGTTATTCACGCAACATTTTCACGTTCTGCGTCGAATGTCACGTCATTTCACGTTCTGCGTCAAATGTCACATAAATGTCATGTCCTGCGTCGAATGACATGTCCTGCGTCAAATGTCACGTTTTACGTCGAATGTCACATCATTTCACATGACATGTAACGTTCTGTGTCAAATGTCACATAAATGTCACGTCCTGCGTCGAATGTCACGTCAATTCACGTGACATTTTACGATCTATGTCATATGTCACATAAATGTCACGTCCTGCGTCGAATATCACGTGGCATCCAACGCTTTGACACCTCATACGTCACAATCCGACCAATAGCAACGAAGATACGTTTTAACGCCCATTTGGCAACGCCGCCATCTTTGTTTTTTGTGTCAAAGTATTCCCCGTCTCATCCCCGTTCCATCGAGCCCTCGTACGCCCCAATCGGACCAATAGAAACGAAGATACCCCATAATGACCTTTTGGCATGCTCCGATGCGCATGGCACATACTGCATTCAACCCCATTTTTCATCCCCTTTCCAACGAGCCCTCGTACGTCATCCTACGTTAAGCCGTTTGGAACTTACGACCGGGGGTTGCGATTTTAGGGGTTGCAATTTAGGGGTTGTGCTCAAAAGTACATAGTATATCTACTCATCTGACCACACAAAGACACGGAAAGACACTAAACTAACAGACAGAAAAAACATCAGAATACTTTCGCTATGTATTCTCAACAAATCGGCCTTAGCCAGGAATACACGAAGTCGTATCATCACTCTATTCTACGTGTACACAAAAAAGAACTAGGGAGAAACACAAGATTAACAGACAAAAGAAAAATAACAATACTCCGCTTTGTCACTAACAAATCGGCCTTAGACAAGGACAAACGGAATAGTATCATCATTTCCTCCTACTTATAACACAGAATAGGAACAAAGAAAACACGGGGAAACAAGGAAATAACAAACATAAGGCAAATAAAAATACTTCGCTTTGTCACTAACAAATCGGCCTTAGCCATGGACAAACGAAATCGTATTATTACTTCCTCCTACTTATAAAACAAAAGACAACAAGTGAAAAACAATGGACAAACGTGGACTGTAACAGAAAACATTTTCTTTTTCGGGGCTTAAAAAAAAATTTACACATTGCCTGGACTATTAAACTTTAGAGATACGAAAAAATTTGACCTATATTTTTCGTACAACAGCTGATTTCTGAAACGCAATAAATGGCTCAAAGACTCAATAAGAAGACGAAATAGATAACTTATAAACACTTAAAGAAGGGACAGCGTCTACATACGAAATAAATTATTTCGTTAACTTAAACAAAATTCTTTTCTCAGACATGGGATACTATTTGCTCAAGACGAACTTGGAAATAAACAAACTAATATCGTTCACATTTAAAAATGCCGACAATAAGGAATGACATCATTCCAAATACGTATTTTCTAATTCACAAGGAAATAGACGAAAATTATTTCTACATAATTTTACGAAAACTGTACATAGAAGAAAATGGAAATCGTAGCAGCTTGAGACAGGAATAGACTTAATTTAACGAAAAACTGGATAAAAAGCAAACCACAATATAACTGTTAATACCGTTCGAAGCAAACTTAGACAAACTTTACATACAGGGCGGGACAAAAATACTAAAACAATGTTTGGGTGAAAGCAAATTACACAAAACAAAAAACTGGTTCAAACAACTGACTTAATGAGCTTCATATACAGGGGGATAAAAAACAACATACTCGATAAACTTCACATACAGAGTAAGACAAAAATACTAATAATATTGAAAACTTGACTTTTCAGTGAGCTACACAAAATAACACAAAATAAAAAACCTTTCCCTTGTTCTGAAAAATAAATGAGACTGCTCCTAGGCAAAACTAAACAGCACCTCCGATCACGAGTATAACACTTGTCATCATTTAGATACAAGACAGGAAACACAAAAAGGAATTCAGGGGAACACAATCTCCTATTAACCCGTGGCATTACAACGCCGTCAAATCTGGTTAATTAGGGAACAACAGGGGACTACTCTTCACATTCACAATCTCCTACTGCCCGTGGCATAACACAAACGCCGTCAAAGAGGGACTAGAGGAAACAATGAAATGACATAGGACTAAGGACAAAGCACAACTATACTCATCAGCTCAAAGAAAAGTCACTCAAACAATAAACACATTTACTCAAAATGACCGGACAAAACAAAATTACAAAAAACGATTATTCTGTAAGAAATGTCAAATCAATCAAAAATAAATGTAACAATAACGGTACAATTTGTTACTGTAAATAACTTAAAATTCAATATTCAATCTCAAAATATTTGCTTTCATTTACCAATACACATTAAATACATATAGAAAAATTTCTACAGTACACGAAATAAAAGAAACAACAATACATATGTCAATATACAACAAATACATCTGTTGATATACAATAATACATATGTTAATACAAGAATAATACTTAGAAAAAAAAAACAACAATACATATGTTGACACAAATACATAAACAAACTGTTTATGGGACACCGGGGCACTACCTGGAAGACAGGGTTTGATAAAAATGGCAGAGAACTAGGGAAACATTGAAAAAGATATATGGCTTCTGGAAAAAGGGACAAAATCTAGAAAACGCCAGCCACGTTGGGGGCCATTTTTGTAACGAGAAGTAAAAATGTCGCAAATCTAAGAAATGCCACACACGTTGGGCGCTATTTTTGTAAAGACAATATTTTGCCTACCACAGGGGACTTTAACACAAGGGGATAGAAAATTGGGGGAAAAAACTATTGGGGTGGAGATAGGACAAGCAAAATTATCGCTACTGATGCGAACGGCACTCAGGGTTTCGTAGGAGAGCTGGGATCGTGGATAAGTAAAAGATAAGGGCATTGGAATGGGGCAACTACAAAAAAATGAAATAAAGGACTCTTGGGATAAACAAAATAAAAATAAAGAAGAAACACCTCAAGAATTTAATATAGGGCGCCACTTGAGGTGCCTAATCATGCCTATTACAACCACTAGTTGTAACTAGGGAAATAATTAGAAAACAAAATCAAAACATAAAAAACATATCTTTTTCAAATAAGAATTAAAAAATTGTTAGCTCAAAAAAAAAATGTTAAGACAACAAAATTTAACCTTTATTTATGTGTCACCACAAACAGTTACAAAATGGAAAATTACAAAATTCAAAAACTTACATGTGTCATCCATTAACAAACTCCATTGCTACAAAACTTACAAAATTGCATGGAGGTTAACCTTTAAAAAAAAAACAAAACAAATCAACATCAAAAATACTAAAACGAGCTGTCATAAATTAACATTAAATTTCAAAAAAAAACTAAACACAAATTGACAGCTTTACTCAAAACCTAAAATTTACAATTTTAAATGTCAACGAAAGCAATTATTATTTTATAAAAAAATGTCTGTCTTAAGTTTAAAATTTGAACAAAATGTTACCTTAATTCACATGATCACACTTAAGTTTCTGAAACCATAACTGGAACCTGGAACTGAGGGCTCCACTCTCTCTGCATCACAAAACCTCCATCTCCAAACTGCCAAAAGCCTTGGATAAAAACAGGAACAAAAAAAAACAAAACGAGGATGTCCTCCAATCCTCACTCAAAACATTAATAATTGAAGCATTTACTGCCACAAAACCAATAACAAACTGCTACATATTCTTCATAACAAAAGACGAAAACAGAACACTTTACAAATTCGACGTGAATTTGGACATAACGCTGAACCACTCTTGAAAGCTGCTCCAACGAGAGTAAAGAAATTCTATTAAAATTGAACGCATACATACAAACGCTGACATAACAAGACACCACGAAACGACGTAGAATATCCTTTTGCGACGCATTAACTTGAAAAGAATTTGCCGAAGTAAAATAAATAAACAACTCTAAAATGGTTTATTTCAACTTGGCCGACCTAAGAAAAAATGAAAAGATATTTGGGTTTAAATACGTACGAAATATTTTTAGATCTATCAAAAATATATAAGGTGATTTTAATATTTCATATACGAGGGGACTTCAATATACTTAAAAGAATCAATGAAATTGAAAATGCTACAAAGTCTAGAGTAAATTTTGGTTTAATTTCTTTTTGAACTCTACCAGGAGACTACAGAGTCGACGTCACACAGTGACAGATTGCTAAGAACACATAATTGAGCTAGCCGAGTATTAAATTAAATATTAAACGAATATTAAATTAAAAAAAAGAACCACATATTTTAAAAATTACATTTATTATAAATAAAAATAAAATTAATTAAATACAACTTTTTCAATATATATATATATATATATATATATATATATATATATAATATATATATATATATATATATATATATAAGAAATACTGGATATTATTGACTGTCGATATAAACAAACAACACAGTTTATTAGGGTTGCAGTCAGAATTATTGGCCGGGATGTTAAAAAAACACTCTTTTGACTTTTTGTCGAGCTTTCGGAGTATTTTTATTCCTTTTTCAAGACACTGTAAAAGACAATTATGTAAGTATTTAAAAATAATATCACCATTCTTCAGTGTAACTTACTAGTCGTTGAGATTATTTTAGTAAGCATTGAACACTCAACATTAATACCACACATTAAAATATACAATTATGGACAATACATCATAAAATTTTTAAAAATTTGTTGTTAAAAATAGTAAAACTTGATTGATGGCATGTTTTACTGGTGTATATTAACTCATACAGAGAATGGAAAGAAAAAACAGTGTAATTAATATGTAATTAGGTGTAAATTGATGTTATCTTTCTTTACAAGCATTACTAGAGGCCTTTCTTAGGTGTCTATAATTTTTAACCTGTCTTAATGGTATGCAACATATTATACAGAGGTGTAATTTTTCGTACAGGTAAATATTTATTTTATTTTTATTTTTGGTGTTTTTCTAGTAAATAACAATAAATGTTACTTAATTTGTCTATATCGGACTTTTTATTGATACAAGATGTGCTAGATTTTATGAAACACATTTCCAAAAAAACACGTTTTAAATGGTTCTTTTCTTTTGCCAAAATACAGGAATCATCGAACTTGAACTCATGTTTTAGAGTTAGTGCATGTTCTGTCAATGTGCATTATATATATATATATATATAACATCGTGACTAACAATGCCGATCCTGATGTCTTAAGTAGGAACCCAGTCTCGGATACTCCTATCAATTCAATAAATATTTTTCATTACCCTATATAAGAGATATCACTCCGGGGTTAACAAGGATTCTAAAAAGTTTTGAAAATAGCTTTGGGAATAATAATAATAACATTAAACTTAATGTGGCTTGTAGATCAGCCCTAACAATTAATAATCTTTATTCGAAGATTAAAGATAAGACTCCCATAGATAGGCTTAGTAATATTGTCTACAACATTCCATGCCTCTCTTGCAGCAATTCCTACATCGGCCAAACATCTCAATTATTGAAATCACGTATTACACTACACAAAAGTGATTCTCGACTTCACCCTAACCGCTGTGCATTAGCCAAACATGTCCATTCCACTGGTCATCACATGGACTATACGAACACTACAATTCTCCACCGTGAGAACAATAAATCTAAAAGACAGTTCATTGAAATGTCTTATATTTTCCTTAACGATTTTTCCATCAATGTTAAGAGTGACATTAAGAATCTAAGCGATATATACCACTTCCTTCTTAAATCAGATACCAAGAACAATACAACATTACAGATAACTAACTTGACTGATATATTTATTACCAACTAACCTACTTTAATATTAATTTTCATTAAATAAAGAAGATAACATTCCCTTGCTTTTCTTAAATACATCTTAATAAGATATTATTATAATAATACATGAACAATATATTAATTAAAAAAAGAATTTCAATTAAGAAAATTTCTAAACTAATATCTCCCCAGACTGGAATCTAACTTCATCGGTTTTAGCAATGAACCTTAACGACATAAATATTCAAAAGTACTACTGGTAATTATTCAGCGCTTGCGTTCTATGAAAACACAAGCTCACATTCAAACTTTATAACAATCAAAAATTTAGTTATTGCCGACAATTCAAAGAATTACTTCCTTTAAATGTAGTCACATTGGGTTTTTCGATTAACCTTGGGTAAACCTTTGCATTTTAAGGTCAAAGCTACCATAGATTTCCAACGTTAACAAATAAACTTTTTTGCACATAGTAACAAAAAAAACACCACTATGTTAATACTAGCTAAAATTTTTTAACATCGTAACTCAACATTTCTAAAATTTACGGTAAGGTAAATGTTTTTTATTAGATAATATATGGTATCTAATTATAATTTATTCTCTTTCAGCCCTGAAGAAGCCAAATTAATTCTCTTTGGCGAAAGCGTTAGGCGAAACAATTGATACACATTAGAGTTTTCTTGCAGATTTCCCCAATATTTAAGAGTTATATATATATATATATATATATATATATATATATATATATATATATATATATATATATATATACATATATATAAATATATATTATAAGGATCACTCAGACGAGGGGTAAGTTCGTATATCGGTATCAAGGTGGAGAAATAAAAGACAAAGTTGATAGTCTACTTTATCTATTTTCAATAAGTTTCGCTTTCGTATTCTGAAAGCATCATCAGTTCATCTAAAAAATACAATGTGAGAACCACACAATCATGGAAAAGATGTTATAAGTGTTCCTTAAAAAGACATTTAAGATATAAGAACCATGTTTAGCCACTGAAGTAAAGTAATTATTGAAATCGTTTGATGTAATCGCGCTTGGACAGACTTTTTTATTTTGAAATATATTTCTGTGATAATTTATAACTTTCCAACTATCACGAGATATATTTTCTGAATTGGAAAAAAAATTCTCATAAGCCAGTTTTTTCTTTAATGATATTGTTGATTTATAGTGCTTCTTAAACTTTTTATACTCACTATATTCCTTTGTAACATCAGCAATTATCTTGACTGTGGAAAGATTTTTTTCTCTACAGAATCAGGAAATTGGTTTCGTGACAATTCTTGTTTTTCGTTGAGGACAACAATATCTGGTATATATGTACTCTAACTCCACTTATCAAAGTAGTAATTTTAATTGTATGATCAATAAGTGTGTCTGCTATTAAAATATTTGTATCTGAAATATCAACTGTATATTTACTGTTACAGTTTCTTTATTCTTCACAACAGTTTGATATTTTTTGCTGACGGAATTCACTCTTGTCGCAATTTTAATTATTACTCTCATCTTGATTTCCCTGTTTTTTTGACCTTGATTTTGCGTCAATTCGCTTTTGTTTTCGTTCCAGTTTTATTTTTTCTTGTTCTGCTTTTTCTTCAATTTTACGCCTCTGCATTTTGACTATCTAAAGAAGTGAGCACGAAAGGCAACTTTTCTGTTTGCTTTTTACCCTTTCTTTTTGGGGTTTTCTGGCCAAAAAAAGAACTTGTTGATTGAGGTGTCAATTTATTTAGCTAATGAATTGTCTTGATTAACTGGAGGCAGATTATTGGATGTCAATTAATTATCTTCTGTCATTGTATCTTCTGTAACATCTTTTATATTATATGTAATATCAACGTTTTCTGAAAGTTGAATTTGAAAATCCGAAAGTAGATTTTCTTCTGTAATAACACGAATATCTTGAAAGTTGCATATGATTTTATTGCCACCTACAGGGTTAAGTGTAATAGCCGAAGATATATGGGTTTCTGTGATGATAGAGGTATCTTGTATATACTTTGAGATTTCACCTGTCTGTGTAGTCTGAATCGTGGCTAGATCTATGATTTTTTTTAAATAAATTAAATATATTAAAGAGCAATTTTGAATCTCCACTTAGTTCTTCGCAATTATCCAAACTTTGAAATTCTAACATTTTTGCGGCTCCAACTGTGTCTACAAACAAATCGGCAGCAAATCTGCAGGTTGTATAATTCTGGTTGCATTGGAATATTGAGGCACTAAAATAATTTGTAACTTTGAACATAATTTACTAGTTTGAACGGTAAAGTGAATTTTATGTCCATCAACGAACAAAATGACAGGAAAATTTGTGTTTTTTGCAACTAGGTACTTATATAAGACGTTTCCTATGTATTCATAGAAGTTTTCATTCTTCATCCATCCCGTATCGCTACATCCTATGCCTCGTTCTTGTGGAACGGAATTTAAAATAGGCTAAATAATCATTGGTGTTGTTATTTCTCCAGATGCTGCAAGCGTAAACGTAACCGTCAAATTAACTTTAGAGTGATGCTCTCTTTGATATACATTTTTCGGTTCCATTTACAGCCAATACTCGTGTATTTTTGGAACACAAGAGGAAGCAGGTTTCGTCGCCATTTAAAATACGTGAAGGATCTTGAACAATATCAATGTAACCTTTACGATGCAAGTATTTTTGAACACCGTTGAACCATTTTTGTACATCTTTTATAGACACAACTGAACTTGCTGCCGTTCCTGATTCTGGAGTTCTCTCACTTAAATATGGGTGTCGCTTTAAAAAGGATCTGTACCAACCTCTTCCGGGCTAATGTCAGTAAAAGGATTGGCACGTAAATTTGCGCCAAGAAAACCTTTAACCAAGTCTTGTATATCTTTCACTATTACTGTAAAATCTTTGTCTTGACATGTTATGATCTAATGGTTTAAACGATTCTCTTCCTCCAAACAAAGAATAAGATTGGGACCAAGGGTAGTTATATCATATAATTTTACACTTTCTACTGCAATGTTGCTCTTGGCACAGTAAATTATTCAGCGGCTTTTCGTTGGCTCGTGACATTTTCTATGGCTCGAAAAGCAGACTGAAGATCTTGTTCTGTACATTGTTTGTGATACGTTTTATCTTTCCGGATATTTGGCACTTTTGATTCTAAAAATAAAAATCATTTTTCAGTAATAATGTTAGCTACAATAAGGACGATTCAAGTTTGATTCAATATGCCCTCATTAGCACTAATTTTATAACATCTAAAACAATTGTAATTTTATAAATACAAATTCGGACAAAAAATATATTCTTATTACACATTACAGTTATTGGCCACTCTGTGGTTTAGTGATTGGCAGTCGGCCAACCGCTGGTTATTGCTTTAAAAAATAAGAAAAAATGTTTGAAATATCTTATTGGACCAAACTAGGCTAATAAAGTCTAAATTATAATAAATATTTTAATTCAAAGTAGGTATAGTAATTGGCCGGTAGGCTAATCATCATAACATGGACATATTTAAGATATAGTGCTTGGCTACTCAAATTAACCGCCAAAATGCATAACTTAAACTATTAAAACCACTGATAATGTCAGATGTACCCCACTTAATCGCCATAAAACAATAATCTACCCAAATACATCATACTATGAGCCAAGATAACTCACCTCGTGAATAGCCTTCCTTAACAAATTCTTTAAAAAACTCTTAAAACTAGATGCACCTGTAAAGCTTCAAACAAAACATACCGTAACAACTAGATAATATTAACTGAGAGAGATGATAGCTAGACTAAATATACAGTAATGTTATAGTTTCGGAAAATCTTAATATTTCGCATTTTTGTGAAAGTGGCCAATCACTAGTGATCGGGCAACAACTGTACCCGTTACCCTATATATATATATATATATATATATATATATATATATATATATATATATATATATATATATATATATATATATATATATATGTATATATATATATATATATATATATATATATATATATATATATGTTATATGTGAAAATAGTCACCTTGAACCACTCAAGGGTTACCGACACTTTGGTTTCGCAATATCAGTTCCTATTTCATCATTCTTTTAGCAAGCGTTCCCATAGAGATAGCTGACTATGCACGACATCAAACTCTGACCAAAGCTGGCCTTTCGTGGGAAATGCCGACACCACATTTTGTAGATAGATTATAAATTCAGGACTAACATTATATTTTTCACTCGTCATATAAGTTTCTTACTAATAACATTTGTATTATATAATTTTATTTGCTTCATTTTATCGTATAACTAAGTGTAACTTTTATTTGTGAAATAAATCTTTTTTAAAAAGTCAATCAAGAAGTTAGTGATTTAACATTTGGCGCAGTCAGTAGGATCCGGTTAACGTTGTTAGAACAAGGAAACTCACTAGCAACGGCGGATCCCTATCCCTCAACGGAAAAAGAACCTAGAGCCGTCCTCATTCAACTGGATACTACGGAAGGAACACCTGGTGAAGCCCCTGGTAGCAGATCCCGTTAGAAAACAAGACGTACTCGATGTTTCTGTTAATGTAAGTTATTGAATCATCTCGTTTTTACTATTTTTATATTTGCAAACATACCGTACATACATCATAATTTTTTCAATTTATAATCTTGACTATACAGAAAGCCAAGTTGATTATCTAATAAGGAAATACCTTTTTATTGCATACTTTTATTATTTTATCATTCTTATTTACACATTTTATTGATTTCGTATTATATTTTCACCGATATTTTACTATATTTTACTTTATTTTACCACATTTTACTTGATTTTACCATATTTTACTTGATTTTACTACATTTTATTTTATTTTACCATATTTACTATTCGTATATTTTGTTTTATACTTCCACTAACATATTATTATCAAAATGCCTGAAACACGTTCACAAACCCAAGTTGAAATTGAACCATACAAACTTTCAGAAATATTCTCCATAATTCCTGAGTTTGAAGGAGACCCAATCTCTCTTCCCACATTCTTAGACGCATGTGATTGCGCGATTAAAATGTCTTCGGGAGACCAACGTATTTTATTAACGATTCACATTAAAAATAAACTAAAAGGTAAAGCAGCTCAATTAATAAACTCTAGAAAACCAACTTCATACACAGACATAAAAAATTTATTAAACCTTCATTTCGGAGATAGTAGAGATCTCACTTCCTTAATTCACGACCTACAAAGACTTCGACAGTTATCGAACGAATCACCTTTAACCTTTTTCAACAGATTACAAGTTCTAAATGCAAACATGCACGCCTCAATTCAAAAATCAGGCCTAACACAAGACCAAAAAACCGCTCAATGCACGTTAATTGACTCTATGGCTTTGAATACTCTCTTAACTGGACTAGAACCCCGCTTAGGACAAATAATTAGGGCCAGTAACCCTAAAGACCTTATTGAAGCCAGTAACCGTATCCGACGTGAACTTCAGTTATCGTATTTCGAATCTCAAAAATCAAATAAAGATAGCCAAAATAATCCAAAACCTTCCCAACCGATGAGAAGAACCTCATCTAATTTTTCTAAATGTACAAGTTGTGGTCGTATTGGCCATTTAAGTAGCGAATGTCGCTCATCACGTTTTCTTCTTATCAAAATCAATATAGCGGTAGACCACAAAACTACCAAAATAATCAAAACCAATCCAATCAATATAATACTAGATCACAAAATTACCCAAGTAATCAAAACCAATACTCTTCTAATCAACAAAATTTAAACCCACAGAGATCGAATTTCCCTTCTCAAAATCAACCGCAGAATCGCCCCTCTGTTATTCAGAGAAATCCAAATTTCCAAAATTTTCAGCAAAGAGCCCATGTCTTTAATGAATACCCTGACGATCTTGTAGAATCTTATGAAGATTATTATACAGAAAATGATCTTCAAACTAACTATTTTTACGAATATACCAATGACACATCTGATTATATTAATAATACACCTGATACAGAAAATTATCAGGATTTTCTTTCGCTACCCAATCAGAACCATCCCCCAGTACATACGAATCTTTCAACCGATATCACGAATGTACAACAACAAATCCAAGCCCTCAATTTGGACAATTTCGATCCAAATGTGAATTTCCCCGAACAGAAATTCCTGTAAGCCCCTTCCACACAATGAGCTCTAAAAACTTATATTATATCAATGACGCTACGAATACTTTTAAACTTCTAATTGACACCGGTGCAGGAATTACAGTTTTCAAAGAGAATACTGCACGAAATTATCATAACCGATCCCCAGAAAATGTTACCATTCAAGGCATAACCGACGAGAAACTTCTAATTACAGAATCTGTCCTTATTCCCTTTACCGATGACAACCCTCACAAAGTTTTCATTTTTAATCTAGACATTGACTTTGACGGCATAATAGGCCTAGATTTCCTAGACCACTACGAATGTGTAATAGACCTTAAAACAAGACAACTTCATACAAATTTTAAAACTCTTACCCTGCATAAAGTCGGACAAGAGACCCATAAACCCATAGAAAATATTCCGGTTACATTTCCTACAAAAATAGTACCGTCAAATAATTTCCAAACATATCCGAAATCAAACTCAAACGTTAAAGCTCAACACAATAGCAGCTCATTTCACGAAAACACTCATGATCAACACAAACACATCCCAAGACCAGAGAAAAAACGAATAAAAGAAAAAATAAACCAAATTTCGATTGATAGCCGAACAGAACAAATATTCAAATTGAAATGCAACCTATCCAATACAGACGCAATACTGTCATCCCAAGAAATCGAAAAAGTTCGAATTCCTCACGCATTAGTCCATGTAGACGAAAATGGAGACTTTTTAACTTCCGTCATTAATGCTAATGCAATGCCAAAAATAATCGAATTTTCGAATATTTCCATCGAACCTATCGAAAACTTGGAGACAATCTTCACCTACGATCAAAATCACTGCGAACAGCCAATTATAGACAGAGAAGAAATAATTAGAGAACAACTGAGAATTGACCACTTAAACTCAGAAGAAAAGGAACAAATTCTAAACATTTGTACGGAATTTTCAGATATATTTTACGTAGAAGGTGACAAGTTAACATTCACAAATGAAATTAAGCACGCAATCAAAACGAACAACGCGAAACCGATATACACGAAATCTTACAGATATCCACAGGTTCATAAAGAAGAGGTAAAGACGCAAACCAACAAAATGCTAGAGCAAGTAATAATTCGGCATAGCATATCGCCCTGGTCAAGTCCAGTGTGGGTGGTACCCAAAAAACTTGACGCATCTGGCAAACAGAAATGGAGAGTCGTTATTGACTATCGTAAACTTAATGAAGTTACAATAGAAGATCGTTATCCACTTCCACAAATTTCAGAATTGTAGAACCAACAAGAAGACACAGAAGAAGGAACAGAAAAGATGTCCGAAGAATTCGATAAATTTCTGGAATTATATAGAACCAAATCCATTATCGATTACTCCAAAATAGAAACGTCAAACTCAGAACTGTTAGATAAATCTCACAAGAATATTGTTACCTTTTTCTGGCAGAATAAACTCGAGGACCTGCACGAAAAAATAATGAGTGACATATTCGAAGAAAATATAGAATACAGTAACCGAAGTATCAATATTGTATCTAGTAAAACCGTAAAAGATCGAAAATATTTCATTATCCCATTACCTTACGATCCACAAAGAGTAATGTCATATTTATTTCTCATACTTTATGCGAACCAAGAACAATTTGACGAATCAAAGACCTATTGCATAGAAAACAATCTCGAACTTCCCATTCTAGAAATATTTTCCTATATATTTGCAGACAAAGAACTTAAATTAAAATCTGCCAAAATGTAATTAAACAGGCAAGCGAAGACGAAACCCCACAAATCCTAGAACATTACCATTGTGGCAAAAATAACTTGCACAGAGGAATAAACGAAACCGTTAGACGTATAAAAGAAAAATATAATTGGAAGAATTTAACAAAAGATGTAGAGAAAATTTGTAAAAGCATGTGAAATTTGCCAAAAAGTTAAGATTTGCAGGAAAAACTCTAAGTGGACCATTAGTCATAACAGAAACACCAAAAACACCATTCGAAAGAATAACATAGGATATATTCGAATACCCTACTAGAAACTACGCTTTAACTATTCGTGACGAATTGACAAAATTCACGCAAGCCTATCCTTTGGAAGACAAAAAGGCAGTAACAGTAGCCAACACACTCCTACTCTTCTTTCAACACTATGGAACACCACTAAGAATTCATTGTGATTGCGGTCGAGAATTCGAGAATGCTATAATCAAAGATCTATGCGAATTATACGACATCAAACTAACATTTTCTAGTGTTAACCATCCACAATCTAATGGGTCTGTGGAAAGATTTCATGCCACACTCTCAGAAATGATTAGAGCAAATCAAGCCGAGAACCCAAACGATCATCCCTTCACTGTACTTCCTTATGCAATAATATGCTATAACAACACAAAAAATAAGACCCACGGTTTCACACCATATGAACTTATATTTGGGCACACTGCAGGCCGACCACCAGAAACTCTATACAATCAAAAAACACTAATGAGCAAATATATTCGAGACCTGAATAATCGCATGGAATATTTTTACAAAGTAGCCAAAGCAAAAACAGAAAGACAGAAAGAAAAGGCGAAAGTAAGATTTGACGAGAATATTTCAGAACGAAGACCTGATTTTAAAATTGGTGACAAAGTTTACGTAAAAGAATCCCAAATTAAATCAAAATCGGATAATCTTTTTAATGGACCTTTCGAAATTCAAGAAGTTTTTACAAATTCCGCAATTATCCTTAACCCCAAAACTAACCAAACCTCTAAAGTAAATTTTGACAGACTGAAACCTTATTTTGAATAAATTTCTTCTTTACAGATTCTATGGACTATTCTCAGTCGCCTACTCCCAATTTCACCTCTCTCCCATTAATAATACAGTCGGAATCTTCTATCACGAAGAAGGTACCATTTGAATATCTAATGATAAATGGTCATTACTTGTTTACAAGGAATTGCTCCCTATAGAAACTGCCATATCCAACAACGACAGAATTTTAGAAAACTTGCTAGATAAATTTACTAAGGCCGATACTCCAAGAAAACTTGCATTTCAATCCGAAGTACAAACACACATTAGTTTGATAAGACAAATTTCTAATTCCGTAAATTTAAAATATAGAGAAGTAATTGCCGACATACGAGCCTATAATCCACGCCAAAAACGAGGATTAATCAATGGTGTTGGAACCTTATGGAAATCTATTAGTGGAAATTTAGACGCATCAGACGGTGAATATTTCAATCAATGTATAAATAGGATCACTACAGACGAAAAGAAAATAGAAACACTCCTAAAGAACCAAATCTCTGTTACAACTTCTGTCATAAAATCTTGTAACACTACTATCGAAAAATTACAAATAGACGAACAAACTTTTAACAAAGACCTAAACGATATCATTTTACCGTGCACAATTATATATATCCGGTTTTTTAGGCGTTACGCCCGTCCGGTAGGGATCTATGGAGGGGTATCACCGAGCTGCAAGCCCTTATCTCTTGATGTACTGCTCCACCATAGGCCGATCAGATCCCAGCATATCCTAGTCTAAGCCGCAGATTCATCTAGAATTTTAAACTGCTGCGTTAGACTTTTTGTTTTCTGTACACCGAGCTGGGGCTCGACCCACATCCACTGAACCATTTGACACTGAAGCGAATGAGAGGCAGCCGCACAGCCCGCTGAGCTACCTGACCGACCCGCACAATTACAAACCTTAAATTTGTGTGAATAATTAATGGAAAGCTACATATTTTTAGAAAATTATCTCAATGACATTTTGAACGCCATCACCTTTTCTCGGTTGCAAATTTTACACAGTTCAATTATTTCGCCCAATGATTTACTAGATTCATTGAAAACTTTCTCACAATCATTACAAAATAATGTATTACCATTGCCCATTTATACATCAAATATAGCCCAATATATTGATATAATAAAACTTCAAGCATATCAAGTCGATTCCAAAATTGTATTCGTCCTAGAAATTCCATTAGTCGAGCCCGAAATCTATACCTTATATCATTTATATTCGATACCAATATTAGATAATCAAACTGGTCTTTTTCATACACTCTCTACAATACATAAGTATATAGCGCGAGATGATGATTCAATTTCATATGTATTACACCGAAACACATAATTAGTCCAAATCAAAGAATGTGCACAGATATTCTTCCCTATCCAATAGACAGCGATACTATATGTGAGGCACAGTTATTGAAACCAGTTAGTTTTCTACCAAAAACTTGTCAGATGTCGACGTTTTTAGCACAAGATTACAATGTGCAAGAAATTGACCGAAATTTATGGTTAATAACAGTATCCGATCCATTACCAGTTACAATCAAGTGTGAAAGAAAAGACATTAGTACCCAGACAATCAAAGTAAACACAATTCTAAGATTACTACCCGAATGTACAGCATTTATTGGAAGTACCAGAGTCCACGCCAGAGATCAAATCAATAAATATCCAAATATAACCTACAAAAGTCATCCAGTTAATATTCCATACAGATGTGACAATTTCGGAAGAAGAAACCATATACCAAATTTGAAACCATTACAACTCAATAAGATAAACGCAGACGATTTAAATATTGCACAACATAAGCTGGACCAATATTCAGAAGAACTCGACCAAATCATAAACCAACCATTCATCGAAGAACATTTGTCTTGGTTCACTATATTGTCTTTATCATTAATTATCTTTCTAGTTTTTGTATACATCCTCTGCAAATGTAGACGCAAAAGATTTCCAAGACTTGCCATGAACTACCCTCAGGACTCACCTCCACCTTCACCACATAGCAGCAGTTCCATTAAACAGAAACTTAAAGGATTAACCTTTAAAAGAAGACCAGACGTATGCCCAGAAAACGAAGAAGTCTCCGAAACCCCAATTGAGCTTTAAAAGTCGAAGCAAGGCATCGACTTTACACTAATGAGGGGAGCTGTTATATGTGAAAATAATCACCTTGAACCACTCAAGGGTTACCGACACTTTGGTTTCGCAATATCAGTTCCTATTTCATCATTCTTTTAGCAAGCGTTCCCATAGAGATAGCTGACTATGCACAGACATCAAACTCTGACCAAAGCTGGCCTTTCGTGGGAAATGCCGACACCACATTTTGTAGATAGATTATAAATTCAGGACTAACACTATATTTTTCACTCGTCATATACGTTTCTTACTATTAACATTTGTATTATATAATTTTATTTGCTTCATTTTATCGTATAACTAAGTGTAACTTTTATTTGTGAAATAAATCTTTTTTAAAAAGTCAATCAAGAAGTTAGTGATTTAACATATATATATATATATATATATATATATATATATAATATATATATATATATATAATATATATATATATATATATATAATATATATATATATATATATATATATATATATATAGAAAAGAAATTTAATCTTTGCATATAAGTTAAATAGTAAACTCTTAAATATTGGGGAAATCTGCAAAAAAAAACTCTAATGTGTATCAATTATTTCACCTAACATAACAAGAGACTCTCTGATAGCAAATTAGGTGAACCGCAAATTCAAAGCCTCTTGCTAGAGGCTTTCAACGACGCTAGAAGTACATTTTTACTTCGACATGCATCTACGATTCACCATTGAAATTTACCATCTTTTTTCACTCTTTACGATAGAGAAAGACATTTAAATGAAAGTGAAAGGTTGCATTTCATTTCGATCGGAACTCCACCATAGCCCGACACGTCTTTCGGGTTATTCAACCCATCGTCAGGAGCTCTTGTGGAAGTTCAACCGAAATGAAATGCAGTCTAGTAGTTGGCCATTATAACTAAAATAATAACCAGGGTACGCTAGCGGCGACATCTATATGAAATAACGAGAAGTCAAGAGACTCTCTGATAGCAAATTAGATGAACCGCAAATTCAAAGCCTCTTGCTAGAGGCTTTCAACGACGCTAGAAGTACATTTTTACTTCGACATGCATCTACGATTCACCATTGAAATTTACCATCTTTTTTCACTCTTTACGATAGAGACAGACGTTTAAATGAAAGTAAAAGATTGCATTTCATTTCGATCGGAACTCCACCATAGCCCGACACGTGTTTCGGGTTATTCAACCCATCGTCAGGAGCTCTTGTGTCATTCAACACATATCTATCCCCTGTTAAACTTCAGTAAATTTCAAATGCTTAACCGGCTAAATATTACAACAACAACAGTTTAACTTTTTAAACATGGACAAGGTTTAACAGTTTTGCATGGAACAATGCAATGGTTTCGATAACAAGCAATGAAAGGCATCAGTATTATATTTTCCATAAAACGGGTGAGATGTCGTTTGACCATTTATTGATTAGATTGGATAAAAAGCACATAAATTAAGACTTATTATTTACGGTCAAAAGTATTTATTCTTATGAAAGGAAAAACAGCTATCTGTTATAAAACCGGCAGGTAAAAATATCTATTTTCAAAAAAATTGTTCTATAAAATCGAAATCCCAAATTGTATCAAATCTTCATGTAACCTTCCGGGGCGATTGTCTTATCATATTGTCTCCCCATAATTCCCAACTTTTACTAAGATAGTGAATTTCAATTCTATTGTTAATCACTGTACTCAAGGTAGCCTGATTTGCATATTTTTATTATAGTCCTTTTGTTTTGAATTTAAATAAAAATGTTGAAAGTTTTACAAATAATTTTTCTACCTTGTTATGACTTTATCATTAGCGAAGGAATTGTGGCTATTAGAGACATGTGCAGAGATAGAAATATTAAATTACCGCTAGCGATAAGCCGTTTTATTAGGTACCTATTTATTCTAGGTAGCTATATGATTTCTTAGAATCTATTAAATGTAAAGTTTAATACAATACAAAACCCCGATTGCTGTTGGGGATTATATTTTCTTTACTTACCCGATGATTGATTGAAATTTATTAAACGTATATACCAAACCTTGGGAATTACTTTCCCTTTATCTACCTGGTGACGAGAAGAGAACAACAACTAACAGAAAATGTGTCTACACTTTTTACAAATTTCTTCATTTAAAAGTGTTGTGACTTTTAAATTCTAATACCAAATCTGTAGTGATTAAAAATTTTCTCCGTGCAAAAGTGTTTTAACTTTGAAATTACTAATTTTTTTAGCCCTAATATGATTTTATTTAAATTTCTGTTTTTGGTTAATGTAATATAGGCTGAAAAGCATGCAAAATCATAATTAAACCTTTATTTTTCTTAAAACTTGTGTATTCTTTTACCGATATTAGCACGAAAATAAACAAAATCGTCTTTATCTCGAAACTTACTTATTTTGATTTACTGCAGTTTTTCACTGAGGGTGCAATATATATATATATATATATATATATATATATATATATATATATATACATATATATATATATATATATAATATAAATATATATATATATATATATATATATATATATATATATATATATATATATGTATATATATATATATATATATATATATATATATATATATATATATATACATATATACATATATATATATAACTCAAATTTGGGAATGCCAAAAGTCCTTTTTTAAAAAAGAATTTATTAAGAGCTAAACGACTAATTACAATAAAATCAGATTCTAAACTGAATAAAATATTATTAAAATAACACATATACAATGGCAATTATACAATTCACAATATTATGCAAATATAGCGTCAGCACTCTAGAGTTCAATGCTTTAACCATGTCAGCAGTCGTAAGTCCATGGCACGAATAAATCCATAGGCGTCGCTCTATAACTCCTCTTCCCCTAAATTGAGGCTCCTTCTGGGAGGTGAATTTTTGAATTGGAATCGTCTGGGTCCTGTAAGTTTGACATTCTTATGGCTTCCTTTCTTTTGGTTTCTTTTCTCTTTCTTATCGTTATTTTTTTATAGGTAATGTAGATGATTATTAGAATGATTGCAAGATATAATATAATGGTCCATATGCTGGGAATGTGGTAATTTTCTCTTTCTTCCATGATGGGTGTGATTCTGTTTGTGGGATTTTTTTTTAAATTTTAAATTCTTCAAAGTTATTTTCATAGGTGAAATGCTTAATTCTTTGAATTTTAATTTTGGCTCGGTGATTAAAATTGGTTGTCCAAAGGTTCGATCTTGGAACAACAATTCTTGGTTTCTGAAAAGGATTGTACACTGTGTATTTTCGATCAGAAAGATGCCTGTCAGTGTTTGAATTTGAGTTCCTTCAGAGCATTTAAAGGTTAATTTTTACTCCATAGGAAATATTGCTAAAAACTGGTTCATCTCTGGTATGATTTCGATGTGATTGCCTTGGATGTCTGCCTTAATATATTGACAATTACTGGAGTTTTCTCGTAAGATTATTTCCTTTTCGCATAGGTGTTCTTGGTTATTTTGTAGACGGCTTGGACATTGGAAAATTTTACCGTGGGTGCAGATGGTGTTGAGAGGTATTATTGTATTATTATTGCAAATTCTGACTCAATTTGTGTGGGTATAGGTAATAAATAATAAAGACCAAAATGTTTTCAAAATCGATAGGAATTGTTAGAAAATATTGAATTTGGTTTTCCTCTATTTTACAGGTGATTTCCAGAATGGATTCAAAATCTAAAATATTTTCGTGTTTTAATTCAAATGGTAATTGTGTTTTGTAAAATAAAGAGATTCTTTGTAATTCTCGAAATAGGTCACTAGATTTTATAATACTAGGGTGTAAGGTTTTGAGCTTACAAAAAGTAATAGAATTTTCTACAGTCTCCATTACATCAAGTATAGAATTATATGTGATAATGAGTTCATTGAACATGTCTTTTAGATAAATAACGTTCTCAATTTTGGTTTGAAAATCGACAATATCTTTTATTTCAAAAATCTTTGTTTTAAGAATTATTTCATTTGTTTGAATATCTTGAATGGTTTTATTGAAGTTATCTATGATTTGTTGACTGAGGGAATATTGGTTAAGTATCTGATGTTCTAATTTTTGTTGATTAGTTTTCAAATGTTCTAGTATTAAATTTATTTTCTCGCCATCTTCGGCGTCTAAATTTCCTGTGATTGCTTTTACTATTGAACCAAAGCCATTAATCAAGCCTCTTTTCCTTCTTGTTAAATTAATATGAATATTTAGACCGCTAAATTTTTCTTGTATGCTATTTTTGATATATTGAATAATATTAACATAGTTGTACGTCTCTGATTTAAAGAATTCGCTGTTAGAAATGTTATTTTTAAGATACACAAATTGCTTGTTCAGGTTGTCATATTCAGTTACAAGTGGTTTTAAATTATAAAAATGTACAAATGTATGACTAGATTTTTGGAGTTTCGCGGTTCCTAATTTTATAGGTAGAATGCCTAGGTTGTGGGTGATATCCTTTATTTCGGCTGTTGTATATCCGATCGTGACGAACCTGGAAAAATATAAGTTTTCCTTTTAGGTCGTTTTACATTTGAAAGGTGAATGTTTTCGGTAGTATTTTTATGTCGCTTAATAAGTTTTGCTGTTTTCTTAATTTTATTAATGGATTTAATATTTTCTTTTTGATATTTATTTTTAGTTTTTCCTTTTATTTGTCTCTTTCGCACAAATACTTCGGTAGGAATTTCTGTTGGTAATTCCTCGCGTGTTTCATTTGCTTTATTTATAACTTTTGTTTTATTTTCTTGAAGTTTTTCGTTCAGAATATAGTAATCTCATTTTATCCTTATGATTAGAAATATAATTATTAATTAATTGTTGCTCTAGGTCAATGTTAAATGGGGAGTTGGTGTCTAAATGTCCCGTAACTAGTTCATGGGGTTTCATTTTAGTTACGGCGTGGATAGTACTGTTGTAAGCTAATAATGCATAGTTTACTTTTTGTTCTATTGGGTCGGATTTATACTCATTTTGATTGTTTAGTAACCTGATATGTTCAATAATAGTTGAATGAAATCTTTCAGCTATACCATTTGATTCTGGATGCTGGGAGGAGATAAAGTGGATTTTTACCTTATGTAATGCTAATAAATCTTTAATGACTGAATTTTTTAGTTCTGTACCATTGTCTGAAATGATTTGTTCTGGGATACTATGGTGAGTAAAGAATCTAATCAAAGCGTTTGCTACTTCGATACCTTGAGCAGAATTAAGTTTATAAAGTTGGGCATATTTAGAAAAGGAATCGACTATCGTTAGAAATTTGGTATTTTCAAGTGTTATGGAATCTAAATGTAAAATCTGAAATGGCTTAATTGCTGTAGGAGTAATGCTAAATATTGGCTTTATTGGATTCCTATCATATTTTGTTAATTGGCATATTTCGCATTCATTAATATAAGTTTGTATAGAAGCTCGTTGATTGGGCCAATAATATAATGATTTAATTCGGTTATCCGTTTCATCTAAACCTCTATGATTTTCCTTGCCTTCATGATAATTTCTAATTATTTCTTTAATTTCGTTTATAGGAACATCGATAAGTTTCTTAGTGCAATTAATAAATGATATTTGAGAATTTTTAAAATATTTTTGGACAACAACGCTAAATTTCTCGTATAGTGGGTCTTCAAAATAAAGGTGATATTTTACTTTGGGTATGGTATATTCTTTAATAAAATCAATAACATCACGCTCAAAATTGTTTTTTGAGAACTGGACAAGAATTCTTTGTCTTTTATCAAATAATTTGATTATGGTGGGACTAGCAGGATTAAAATTCACTTCAGAGATAAAAATTTGGTTAATTCCCGTGTTTACAGGGTTTTCGGAAATAGGAATTCCGGGGGTAGGATTTTCTACATTGGTGTGTATCGTCTCACCGTCATCAGGGTTTTCTTCTTGTCTATTATCTTCATCAATTTCAACAATCAGCGATTCTGTATCTGGTTCGTTATTAAGATCTTGTTGAGCTTGTTCATTAAGTGTTTCCATATATTCAAAAATATTTTTGTGTTTTCCAATTTTTTGTTTCATGACGTTAGTTCTATCTGATAATGTATCACAATTGTATTTAAGATCCTTTTTATAAATTTCATAATCGTATTCTTCTAGCTTCAACCGCCATCTTACTAGTTTGGAGTTGGGATCTTTCAATGAAAATAACCACTGTAGTGGTTTATGATCGGTAATAATAGTAAAGCGTCGTCCAAATAAATACGGGCGAAAATATTTGACAGCCCATACTATTGCCAGTAATTCTTTCTCAATTGTTGAGTAATTGATTTCTGAGTTGTTCAAAGTTCTGCTTGCATAAGCAATTGGCAAGTCGGATCCAATCTTTCCTTGACTAAGTACGGCTCCTAGCGCAAAATTACTAGCATCTGTAGTGAGATTGAAAGGACGGGAGAAGTCAGGATACTGTAATATGGGTTCATTTATGAGAAGTTGTTTACAAGTTTCAAAACATTGGATATAATCTGAATCGCTTACATTGATTTCAGCATTTTTCTTTAGGCGAGTAGTTAGTGGTTTAGTAAGTTTAGAAAAATCTTTGATAAATTTCCTGTAATAACCTAAAAGTCCTAAAAATCCTTTTAATTGCTTAGTATTTTTGGGTATTGGAAAATTTTTAATAGCTTTAATTTTGTCTGGGTTCGGCTTAACCCCTTCTGGCGTTACGATGTGACCCAAATATGCTACTTCTTTCTTTAAAAACTCAGATTTATCTATTTGAATTTTGAAATTTGATTCTCTTAATCTTTGAAACACTTCTTTTAAATTAACAAGATGCTCCTGAAGACTTGTACTAAATATAATTATATCGTCAAGATAAACCAAACATTTTTCATTTTGTATACCTCTCAGGATATTATCCATAACCCGTTGGAATGTTGCTGGGGCGTTACGGAGTCCGAAAGGCATTTGCAAAAATTCGTAGTGGCCATTCTCTGTATTAAATGCAGTTTTTTGGATGTCGCTTTCATCCATCTCGATTTGATGGAACCCTGAAGCGAGGTCGAGTGTCGTAAAGTATTGACACCGTCCAAGTTTATCCAATAGGTCACTAATGTTAGGTAAAGGGTATCTATCACCAAGTGTGATAGCATTAAGACGTCGATAATCTATTACGACTCTAAACTTGGGTTTTTTGGAGGCGTCCATTTTTTTTGGGACCACCCATATAGGAGAAGACCAAGGGAAATCCGAAGGTCTAATAATATCTTGATCCAGCAGATTCTGGATTTGATTTTGCACTTCCTTCCTATAAATTTCCGGGTATCTATAGGATTTTGAATATACTGGTATATCGTTTGTTGTTTTTATTGTATGTTTAATTTTATTAGTAAAAGTTAATTGGTTTCCTTTGACATGGAAGATATCGGAATATTCTTTTATTAACTTTAATATTGAATTTCTTTCCTCAAAATTCATATGATCTGTTCGAACTTTGAAATATCGAATTTAAATTCTTCAGCATATATGGAATTAAAATTTGGATTTGAAATTTGTTCGTATTCAGCGAACTTTTCCACCATGATTGGGGAAGTTACATCCAATTTAAAATAAGATTCAGAAGAATTCAAAATGGTGCAAATAGCCTTATTGTTTTCTACCGTCGTAAGGCACTCCGGAATTTCTAATTTACCGATTTGTGTATATGGTATAATTACATCGCCATTTTTTATATTTTTAACATTTAAACTGATAACTTGCTCGGTTCGTGGCGGCACTACTATACAATTCGTGTTGCCACTATTCCCGGCTTTATAATAATTTAATTTTATCTTACTATGCGAGGTAATTAAAACGTTATTGGCCAAATCAATTTTTGCATTTAATTTTTTTAAATTATCGAGGCCTAATAAGCAGTGAAAATAGTCATGGAATTTAAAAACGCAATAACTTAAATTTAATTTATTTTTAGTATTAAAAATTTTTGATAAGGGAATTTCGGTACAGTAATTTTCCTGTTTTGCTCCAAGTGCTGTTGAAATTTGAAAGGGTTTACGAAAAATTGAATTTTTAAAATATTTTTCAGCGACTTCTGGGGTTACAAACGATTTTGTGCTCCCAGTGTCTATTAGTACTTTAAGATTATGCTCAGGAAATACAATGTACGGCAATTCACTTTCGTTATTTATTAGATTTAAAAGTTCAACTTGAGTAATTATGGATTTTCCAAGGCTTTGTTCTCTAAAAAAATGATTCTCATTTGTTAATTCAACTTCCTCGGTATCGCCAATATTATGTAGCTCTTCAGCTATGATATTTTGTGGTTGACTTGAAAATGTATTATTGAAGCGTCTTTGATTTCCAAAATTTGTTGGTCTAAAAGTATTTTGACTAGTGGTACTCATTGGAGTTGGGGCTTGAAATCTTTGATTTGGATTTGATTTAAAGACGTTACTACTTCTGTTATTTGTAAAAGTATTAGTTCCTCTGTTATTATTTGAAAAAGAGGTTGATGCTGATGGTTGTCTTGTTGTTTGTTGAAATTGTGTGAAGTTTGTTATAGGTGGGGCTGGATTCTTTGTCGAGATTCGTTGAATCTAAAGGATCTGTTCGTTTGAGGAAATTGTTGTTGAAAGTTGAGATTTGGTCTTGGATTACGATTATTTAGAAAATTTGGCTTTGTTTGCTAGATTGTGAAAAATTATTTTCATTTAAATAAATTTAAAAATCGTTAGTTAAAATACTTAGTGCAGAATTTAAATCTTTAGGGTTTTTAGTTCGCATGAAGGTGCCAAGTGGTTCTTTTAGACCACGTAATAATACTCGTAGGGCTAAATTTCTAAAATAGTTTGATAAAATTAATAATTCTTGGTCATTAGAACGTGTAGTAATTAAAGATATTTGTAAATTCAAAAGATGTTGGACTTTATTGAAGAATTCAAAGGGAGTTTCATTATTTTGCTTTAATTCTGACATTTCTATACTAAGGGTATAAATATCTCTTTTATCAGCGTATGTATTTAGCAAGGCATCTTTAAGATCTTGCCAGGTCCTAACTACACATGCTGAAATGTTAATAGCAGCTTCACCTTTTACTTTTGCTAATATACTAGACATTAAGTACTCATTCTGAAAATCATCTGAATCAACTGTATTATAAAACTTATTAATCAATTTTTCACAGATTTCCACGAATCTAGGAAGTAATGTATTTTCTCCGTGGAAATCTGGAATCATATCAAGATATTCCTTTTTTAATTGTGGGATTGCCATTTTTATTTTATTTTTTGAGTAAGAATTTAAATTAAAAGTACGATTATTTATTAAGGATGAATTAGAACAAAGATTATATTTAATAGGGAGTTTTGAGTCAGAATCTGAGTCTGATGAATCAGAATTTATTAGAATTTTAGGCTCTCTATACGACATAAGCACTTACCAGAGAAGAATTGTCCACTCCATGTAAGCTGGTTCACTCAGAAGGTTGACTAGGCAGGTATCTTCGATATTCACTCGAAAAGTCCACTTAACACGATTCCTGTTATAAAGGGCTACTCAATCCACCCACAGGAATATAACACTTCCGATTAAGGTCAATAAATCGTTGAAACGAACCGAATTTATATTCGCTAAACCCGTTTGACCTAGCTACTGACTGCGCCACTCAAATTTGGGAATGCCAAAAGTCCTTTTTTAAAAAAGAATTTATTAAGAGCTAAACGACTAATTACAATAAAATCAGATTCTAAACTGAATAAAATATTAATTAAAATAACACATATACAATTGCAATTATACAATTCACAATATTATGCAAATATAGCGTCAGCACTCTAGAGTTCAGTGCTTTAACCATGTCAGCAGTCTTAAGTCCATGGCACGAATAAATCCATAGGCGTCGCTCTATAACTTATATATAATATATATATATATATATATATATATATATATATATATATATATATATATATATATATATATATATATAATATATATATATATATATATATATATATATATATATATATATATATATATATATATGTTAAATCACTAACTTCTTGATTGACTTTTTAAAAAAGATTTATTTCACAAATAAAAGTTACACTTAGTTATACGATAAAATGAAGCAAATAAAATTATATAATACAAATGTTAATAGTAAGAAACTTATATGACGAGTGAAAAATATGTTAGTCCTGAATTTATAATCTATCTACAAAATGTGGTGTCGGCATTTCCCACGAAAGGCCAGCTTTGGTCAGAGTTTGATGTCTGTGCATAGTCAGCTATCTCTATGGGAACGCTTGCTAAAATAATGATGAAATAGGAACTGATATTGCGAAACCAAAGTGTCGGTAACCCTTGAGTGGTTCAAAGTGATTATTTTCACATATAACAGCTCCCCTCATTAGTGAAAAGTCGATGCCTTGCTTCGACTTTTAAAGCTCAATTGGGGTTTCGGAGACTTCTTCATTTTCTGGGCATACGTCTGGTCTTCTTTTAAAGGTTAATCCTTTAAGTTTCTGTTTAATGGAACTGCTGCTATGTGGTGAAGGTGGAGGTGAGTCCTGAGGGTAGTTCATGGCAAGTCTTGGAAATCTTTTGCGTCTACATTTGCAGAGGATGTATACAAAAACTAGAAAGATAATTAATGATAAAGACAATATAGTGAACCAAGACAAATGTTCTTCGATGAATGGTTGGTTCATGATTTGGTCGAGTTCTTCTGAATACTGGTCCAGCTTATGTTGTGCAATATTTAAATCGTCTGCGTTTATCTTATTGAGTTGTAATGGTTTCAAATTTGGTATATGGTTTCTTCTTCCGAAATGGTCACAACATCTGTATGGAATATTAACTGGATGACTTCTGTAGTTTTCAATGAATCTAGTAAATCATTGGGCGAAATAATACTTCTAGGGTCGTTGACAGCCTCTACCAAGAGGCTTTGAATTTGCGGTTCTTCTAATTTGCTATCAGAGAATCTCTTGACTTGACTATATATATAATATATATATATATATAATATATATATATATATATAATAAAAATTTTTATTCTATTGGTATAACGGGTGTGCGGTCTGTTATTAAGAAAAAATTCTTTTTTCTTTTATTTTTCTATATTTCGCTGATTTTTGTCAGATTTATTTAATTTATACCTGACAGAAAATCAGCGAAATTTACTGAAGTTTAACAGGGGATAGTATGCATGTTTACAATCGAATTCCATGATTACTTCATTTTCACAAATTTTTAGTTATTGAGTTTCTTGCACTGAGGGTGCGATATATATATATATATATATATATATATATATATATATATATATATATATATATATATATAGATATATAATATATATATATATATATATATATATATATATATATATATATATATATATATATATATATATTGTTATGATATCTAAAAACGAGAAAAATATTGGTTTGTTTAAAATATTTCAAAATTCAAAAACATTAAAATAATTCAGATAATTAGGATAATACCCAACAAACATTTCGAAGAAGGAAAATATTTAAATTTTTGGATTACCTGTATTAAATAAAATGTAACCTAAGCATAAAATTATTTCCTTTGTTATACTATACTTGAGTGACCCGCATAATTTTAAGTGAAATCCCAAAGACAATTGAACCGGGTTTTTCTACATACATTAACGCAGCGATTAAAGACAATAGAAGAGGTTTTAGAAAGAGGTTTTTGTTAGTTTTTAAGAATTATAGAAAAATATTATTTGTAAATAAGTTTTAGGAAATTTTATAATTATAGGTAAAAATTTGTTTGTTATCGGAATGAAAGAATGGGGAATTGTGACGAGTTTTGATTGGCGGAGATTAAAAAAGGTGGGAGGTATGTAGGAATGAAAGTTTAGCTAGATTTCGGAGTGAAAAAAGATAGTTAGTTGGTTTCCAAGGGTGCAAGGCGAACGGCCGTTATTCTCGGGTAGTTTCCCAGAGGTAGGAAGCAGTAGCAGTGAAAGTTTGTGAGTTTTCGTGTAGTTAGTGTATCTGACAGAAGCTGATCCAGTAAAATATTGTAAGACATATTTTTCTACTTATATTCCAAGAGTCACTGTTCAGGCCAACGAGAGATTCAGTTTATCGTAAAGAAAAGATATTCCAAGAGTCATTTTTCACTCAGGCCAACGAGAGATTCAGTTTATTGAGAGAAGAAGAAGCTAGCATAATTTGAACGATTCGTGCATTTGAAGGAGATCATTAGGGACGAGATACTTGCAATAAATTATTGTAAGATTGCTGATTACTTAGGGAGCGGCCACGAGTAAATAGTATAGTCTACAAATAACAAGGATTTGGACCACTCATCATCAGAGAGAGATAGTTTTGTTTTCTGCAGTTTTTCTTTCATTGATAACACAATTTTTTAGACTTAATTGAGAAAGGATATAAATATTTTGATTATTAGATTTAGAGTAATACTTGGATTTTGAGATTTCAACTAATATTGTTTGTACCATTAATTTTGATTGCTCACGTACGTAGAACAAAATTTTGAGAATTATTATATGAGATTTTGTTTATTGAAAACTTTTGAGTGTGAATTATTTCATTATTTTTATTTCAATATATAGTGTTAGATCATATGTGTTTTTTATTATTCCGGTATTCTTTGGACCTTACCTTTCACATGTAATAGCATAGATATTGAAGCACGAATTTAACCCTGAGATAAAAGAATTAAAAATTGTGATAGAGTCATAATCATATCATTTAAATAATTTTAATTAATCAATTAATAAATTAGCTAATTATTGCTTGGCGCACCAAGACTTTAAATATCACAATAACTGGCTTCCAAAACGTGGGGCTTGAAAATATCGCAGCTTTACATTTAAAGGAAGGGAAAGAGATCTGGAATAAATACAGGTGATCCAGAGATAAAAACATATAACATTGAGGGAATTTGAATTTGAAAGTATTTTGACAATTTTTTCCAGTGGATATAAATTTGATTTATTGATTGATCGTAGTTAGTTGATATTTACTGCTATTGAATTATTTGATTTTATTTTACCAATCGTACATTTGATATTTATTTTGAATTATTTGAATTTTACTGATTGCATATTTGATATTTGTCGTGAAAATTTGTTACAATTAGGGAGAAATATTGTCGTGTTCTGCAACATATAGAGTGTTGTAAAATTTCACATTTGACGGGGACAAAAACAGTAACGAAAAGAAACAACATGTCGACCACAAGGAGTCAAAGCAAAATGCAGGAAAGGAAGGAGGATAATAGAGAAGAGGAAACAATTATGGAAGAAGGATCGGATAATGAAGGAAATGTTACAATAGTTGAGGAAAGAAAAGAAACAGGGATGTTAGAAAAATTATTAGCAATGATGCAAATACAGACACAAACAATAGAGAAAAACCAAAAAGAAACATCACAAAAAATTGATAAAAATCAACAAGAAACAAAACAAACAATGAAAGAAAACCAAAGGGAAACAAGACAAGCAATAGAACTAAATAACAGGAAGATAGAGCAGCGTTTGGAAAACTATGAACAGAAATTAGAAGAAAATGATAGAAAAATGGAAAAGCGTTTGGACAAATATGAAAATGATGTAAAAGTCTGTTTAGAAAAAGTAAGAGAAGAAACAGAAAAGAAACTAGAGATGCAGAGAAAAGAAATAGAAACTAAAATGAAAGATATTAAGACTGTCCAGAAAAAGGAATTAGAAAAATTAGAAACCAAAGTTGAAAACGCGTTACAAGAAGACATGAGAGAAATAGAAAGAAAAATGGAGCAAATCAAAAAGGAACAAAATTCCGGGGAAAGAAGGGAAATGCTTATCCAAGGAACAAGCGAGGTGAAAATACAATTTGGCGGGGATATTCGGAAAACACACCCAGTACCGTTTGTTAAAAATTTGAAAACCAAATTGCAACATGTTAGATATTTTGACGATTGCAAAGAAACAATTAGAAATCATCTGAAAGAAGGAGCAGCGTTATGGTATGAAAGCAAGGAAGATGAATTTGAAAATTGGACAGATTTTGAAAATAAATTTCTCAACTATTTCTGGGGAAAAAATAAACAGAGGGAAATCAACCAAGAGCTACAGAATGGAAAATATCACGAAAGAATGGGAATATCGGAAGAAAGATATGCTTTGCAGATATATAACAATTCAAAATATCTAGAATACAAATATTCTACCGAACAGCTGGTAGAAATGATCAGCAGACATTTTGAAGAAACGTTGGAAGATCACGTGATTTTGAGAAACTATCAAGATATTGATAGTTTGTGCCAATTCCTTCAATTAAAAGAAGCGAAAAGAAGAGAAATGAGAAATAGAAGACAACATGATCAATATAATGGACCGGAAAGAAGGTATTCATCAAATTATGACCAGAGAAACCGACATCCCAGATCAACAAACGAATATAGGTCGAGAAATTACAATAATTACAATAGACAACAAAATACGATAACAGGAATGACACACAAAATAGAACATATGAAAATCACAACAGGAATAGAGATGCACAAAATCCTCCGAATAGGAATACTAACTAACAAAGGGACGATAGAAATAACCAGAGCTTCCAACAACAAAATAGAAGGGAGATGAATCATGTAGCAATAGGAAACGAAAGACAAATTTCTAATTCTAATCTAATATTTTTAGATGCATTTATAAAACATAAAGCGATTAAAATTGTGATTGATTCTGGATCGGAGATATCGCTAATCAATAAAAAACTAGTAAAAGAATTAAATTTGGACAGATTTGTGTATAAGATTCCTAGGGTTGATTTAGTGGGTGCAAACAATAAAAATTTGACGACAGTAAACGAAGGTTTGGGAGTACAGATAAGAGTGGGAGACAAATTCCATACTATGAAATGTGTGGTGATTGAAGATTTAAATCATGATATGATAGCGGGAATTGATGAATTGAGAAAAAAAGATATCACCATAAATTTTTCGGAAAATAAACTGGAAATCAGAGCAGAACCAGACAACACAGGAGAAGAAAAGCAAACAGATAGGAAAACAAATTCTGGAAGGATCAATGCACAGGAAAAACGCAAAGAAATCGATATGACTGTAGAGGATAAACCGAAAGTACAAGAACAAAATCTAACAGAAGAGAAAAAGAGAAGGAAGAAAAAGAAGAAGAGTTCGAAAAGAAAGCAGGAAAATAAGATGGAGACAAGAGAAAAACAGGAAATAGAAGGTATAGAAGAATTGTTGGCAACCGACGATAAAACAGAATGGAAGCAGGAAGAAAAAGAAGGTATCATCAGAGAAATGAAAGGAATAGAAACTTGGTGCTCGGAATACCAAAGGGAATTAGAGGATAAAAAGAAAACAGAAGAAAAAACGGCACTGATGGACGAGAATCCAGAATTTTGTGAAGAAATATTATGGACAGTGAACACATGTGAACAAAAGGAGGATGAATGAAAAATAAATTGTGGAGAAAACATGGGAAAGAAAATAGAGAAGATTTTAGGAAACCATGGAGATCTTGTTAATGAAGTAAACCGAGTGGCTAAAAATTATGAACTTTCTTTTAAGGGAAAATACTTGGGAAAATTTAAAACGGAAATATATCCAATCCCGTATAAAGACAGGCAATATACGGGGTATTTTAACATTCCCGACATTTATCAGTATCATAAGTAGATTTTAATAACATAGTGAAATAATTTGATCCTAGAAAACTTTTGTCATTTTTAAAATTTAACAAAGAGTTTTCGGCAGATCAAATGGCAGGGATTTGTTATGATATGTAAAAACGAGAAAAATATTGGTTTGTTTAAAATATTTCAAAATTCAAAAACATTAAAATAATTCAGATAATTAGGATAATACCCAACAAACATTTCGAAGAAGGAAAATATTTAAATTTTTGGATTACCTGTATTAAATAAAATGTAACCTAAGCATAAAATTATTTCCTTTGTTATACTATACTTGAGTGACCCGCATAATTTTAAGTGAAATCCCAAAGACAATTGAACCGGGTTTTTCCAAATACATTAACGCAGCGATTAAAGACAATAGAAGAGGTTTTAGAAAGAGGTTTTTGTTAGTTTTTAAGAATTATAGAAAAATATTATTTGTAAATAAGTTTTAGAAAATTTTATAATTATAGGTAAAAATTTGTTTGTTATCGGAATGAAAGAATGGGGAATTGTGACGAGTTTTGATTGGCGGAGATTAAAAAAGGTGGGAGGTATGTAGGAATGAAAGTTTAGCTAGATTTCGGAGTGAAAAAAGATAGTTAGTTGGTTTCCAAGGGTGCAAGGCGAACGGCCGTTGTTCTCGGGTAGTTTCCCAGAGGTACGAAGCAGTAGCAGTGAAAGTTTGTGAGTTTTCGTGTAGTTAGTGTATCTGACAGAAGCTGATCCAGTAAAATATTGTAAGTCATATTTTTCTACTTATATTCCAAGAGTCACTGTTCAGGCCAACGAGAGATTCAGTGTATCGTAAAGAAAAGATATTCCAAGAGTCATTTTTCACTCAGGCCAACGAGAGATTCAGTTTATTGAGAGAAGAACAAGCTAGCATAATTTGAACGATTCGTGCATTTGAAGGAGATCATTAGGGACGAGATACTTGCAATAAATTATTGTAAGATTGCTGATTACTTAGGGAGCGGCCACGAGTAAATATTATAGTCTACAAATAACAAGGATTTGGACCACTCATCATCAGAGAGAGATGTTTTGTTTTCTGCAGTTTTTCTTTCATTGATAACACAATTTTTTACACTTAATTGAGAAAGGATATAAATATTTTGATTAGGAGATTTAGAGTAATACTTGGATTTTGAGATTTCAACTAATATTGTTTGTACCATTAATTTTGATTGTTCACGTACGTAGAACAAAATTTTGAGAATTATTATATGAGATTTTGTTTATTGAAAACTTTTGAGTGTGAATTATTTCATTATTTTTATTTCAATATATAGTGTTAGATCATATGTGTTTTTTATTATTCCGGTATTCTTTGGACCTTACCTTTCACATGTAATAGCATAGATATTGAAGCACGAATTTAACCCTGAGATAAAAGAATTAAAAATTGTGATAGAGTCATAATCATATCATTTAAATAATTTTAATTAATCAATTAATTAATTAGCTAATTATTGCTTGGCGCACCAAGACTTTAAATATCACAATAATATATATATATATATATATATATATATATATATATATATATTTCACATAATTGATAATATATATATATATATATATATATATATATATATATATATATATATATAATATATATATATATATATATATATATATATATATATATATATATATATGTATATATATATATATATATATATATATATATATATATATATATATATAGAAATATAATCCTCAGCAACCCAAGTAGACCGATGACCCGGAAGCAGACACTGCATAACGGAATCAATAAATAGTCGCTACAAACACATTTTAATGTTCTTTTTAATTCGTAATTTGAATGTAAAACAAAAGTTTCGTAATTTGTAAAATTATAATTTTTCAAATAAAACTTTTTTAAAACATACGTTGAAGTACTCCCAACATTTCTGGCGCTGCGAACCACAGGATATTTCATACAGAAACATAGTCGTTTCCTGGTCTACGTTAGTTTAATGAAATCCTGAAGAACCTGGTAGAAGAGAAAAATGTACTGGAAATCAAACACGATCATCCTTGCGTAAGTTTTTCCTTTTCTTTACCATTGTTATGAGCATTTATTATTTTTATTGAATTTTTTCAAACATTTAAATTGAATTTATTATTTATTGTTTATTGAATTTATATTATTTGAAATATTTTTACTTCAACGAATTTTTTATATATTTGCATTTATATTTTTACATGTTTACACATATTTTATGAGTACATTGAATAATATTTCCCAAAATAGTATCGAAAATTTAAGTTTACTATTCGATAATTTGAATTTAAAATTAAAAAGAAACCTACAAACCTCTAAATCCAAGCCTGCATCTAAATTAAATTCCAAAATGCCGATGACCAATAGCGATATTGCTAGCCTTTGCTCAACTTTGCCCGAATTCTCGTCTGGAGACAACCTCTCCACCTTTATCAAAGCAGTAGATAATTTAATAGCTTTCTTAGGCACCCAAGATTTAAATCCGCCCCAAGAGTTTATTCTAAATTCCCATATTGTATCTCGAATTAAAGGAGAACCTAGAAATTTCTTAAACTATTCTAATAAAACTAATTGGACAGAGATTCGTCCAGCCTTATTAACTAAATACGGAGACAGACGTTCCGAAGACATATTAGTAACACAATTATCCACCACCGTCCAAAAACATAGTGAATCCTACGACAATTATCATCAAAGAATAACGACAAATCTAAACGACTTACTTCAACACATCACCCTAAACGACAATCCCGCGACAGTAACTTTTAAAACCCCATACTTTAAAAATATTGCCCTTAAAACTTTCTGTACTGGAATCAACGAACCCTATTGCGAATACTTATCGCACTTTGAACTAAATTCCCTGGAAGAAGCCCTACAAAGGTGTATTGCATACGACAATCACAAAAATCAACAGCAATACATGAACTTCCTTAAGAGCCAACAAAATAAAAAGCCCCCAATGAAAAATAAACCCTATCAATCTTCAAATAATCAAAGATTTACAAATTTCCAACCCACACGCTCAAACTTCCAACCCACGCATTCAAATTATGTGAGACCCTCGACTCACAACACACCTTTCCACAACACAGAGCCCAACTTTAACTTCACTCCACAACAAAACTATAATTTTCCTCAAAGACAAAATTTCGGTTCTTACGAACAAAATCAATCCTTCCAACGAAACAATGTCCCGAAAAATGCCCAACAAAGATTAAATAAATATAAAGCTCCTCGACCCCAACCAAATTTTGCCACTCCAATGAGCGGTGTTCAAACTACAACAACTAGAAACCATCAGCCCATGACAATTACAACAAACAGAAGCCACAATTTTCACATAGACTCAAATGATACCCAATATTTCGAAAACGATTTCGAAAATTACGAATCCGAACAAGAGCCCGATTTACATGATGAAAATCATCAGGATTTTCAAGCCATCCCGTTACAGGATCATCCACCTCCTGTATAAACCTACATAATATAGAAAGTTCCCCTGGGTTACCCTGCTTCGTCACACCCAAAACACATCTACGCGTTTTGATTGACACCGGAGGTTCCCATTCAATTATAAATCCACGAGCTCTCGACCTATTTGATAAAAAACATATTTATCGCAAACCTTTTTCATTAACATCAATGAAAATTACCTCCAAGCATGAATTAAATATTAAGACGCCACTATTTCTGGAATATGGAATTCCACAAAAATTCGATGTAAAAATCGCTGATTTTAGTCAATACTTTGATATCTTACTAGGAAATTACGATTTAAAACGTTTCAATGCCACTATCAATTACGCGACTCATACGTTAACCTTTGAGAATCCTCATGTTACCATTCCATTTCAAACATTGTATCAAAAAATCCCCGTAAACATAAATAACGGCGAAGTTTTATTGCGTGAAAGACAATTTCAAGGTTTTAAAATTCCCAATTCCATTCACGTTGCAAAAAATGGTTTTATAGAAACTATACACTTGGCATTTCCGACGAAATTTGATAAAAAGATTGAAGTCGAGAACTTCTGTAATTATGAAATCGCAAAAATTCCCACACATTTTAATGAAAATAAAATACGAACTTGGCACTTAAACAACGAAGAAAAGTATAAAATTATAAATCTTTGTAAAAAGTACAAAGACGTGTTTTACAATGAAAATAATCATTTAAGTTTCACGTCAGCTGTTAGACATGAAATTAAAACGAAAGATGAAAATCCAATTTATGTAAAGGGATTTCGGCATCCCAAAGCAATGCAGGAAGAAATAAAGAAACAAATAAATAATTTATTAGATAATAAGATAATTCGACCGTCAATTTCACCGTACTCAGCTCCAGTTTGGATAGTACCAAAAAAAGCTGATGCTTCAGGTCAGAAAAAATTTAGATTAGTAATTGATTACAGGAAGCTCAATGATCATACCGAAACTGATCGTTACCCACTTCCTCAAATAGACGAAATACTGGATAACTTAGGAAAAGCCAGTTATTTCACAACTTTAGATTTAGCTCAAGGTTACCATCAGATTGAAGTTCATCCGGATTCTATTCGGAAAACAGCCTTTTCAGTTCCGCATGGTCACTTTGAATTTTTACGCATGCCCTTTGGTTTAAAGAATAGCCCAGCAACATTCGAAAGGTTAATGGACAATATTCTTAGGCCCTTTATTCATAAGTTTTGCTTCGTCTACATGGACGATGTCATTATTTTTTCCAAGTCACTGCAAGAACACTTAGTTCATATTGCAACTATTTTTGACACTTTCAGAAAAAATAATTTAAAAATTCAGTTAGATAAATCCGAGTTCCTCACAAAAGAAGTCTCTTTCTTAGGTCACGTAGTGACAACTGAAGGAATCAAACCTAACCCAGCAAAAATCGAAGCTATACAAAAATACCCTCTACCAAAAACAATAAAAGAAATTAAATCATTTCTTGGTTTAATCGGTTACTACCGAAGATTCATACCCAATTTCGCAAAAATAACTTCCCCATTTTCGAGATGTACTCGAAAAGGAGCAACTATCGACCCTACTAATCCAAATTATTTAGAATGTTTTGCAAAATGCAAACAATTGTTAACTAATTCTCCAGTCTTACAATACCCAGACTTCGAAAAGCCTTTTGTACTGACTACAGACGCCTCTAATATAGCTATAGGATCAGTATTATCTCAAAACAATCACCCTGTTGCCTACTATTCTCGAACTCTTAATTCCGCAGAACAAAACTACTCCACTATTGAAAAAGAACTTTTAGCCATACTAGATTCTTGTAAACACTTCCGTATGTATTTATACAACCAAAAATTCACCGTAGAAACAGATCACAATCCTCTCGTATGGATCTACAAAATTAAAGACCCCACTTCTAGACTAGCTCGATGGAGACTTAAACTAGAAGAATATGATTTTGAAGTCAAATATAAGAAAGGCAAAGAGAATCAAGTTGCCGATGCTCTTAGCCGAGTCCAAATAAATGCCCTAAGCTCTAGTTCAGAATGTGCTGAACCACCCGACAATTTCGACATTGACGATTTCCTTGCCGACTTTGACAATTTACAAAACAGTACCGACACACAACATACATCAGTTGAGAACCCTATCACTGGAATAGAGATTTCACCTGAACCAATTAATTTATCCTCAAACCAAATTATTTTCAAACCAGAGTCAAATAATTTTGAAATAAAATACAAAAGAATTTTTAACAAACACCGTTACACTGTCACTTTAACAAATAATTGGAAAACAGAAATAGCAAATACCTTCCAAAATATCCTTAGACCAAATCAAAAATTTGCAATGATAATTCCTCACGAATTTAGGCCTTTTATCTGTAACTATTTTAAAGAAAAAATAAATTCCACAGTCAAAACAATATTTTGCAATATACTACTTCAGGACATAGAAGAAGAAAATCAACAAATAGAATGCATCAAGAAATATCACATAGAAAATCATAACGGAATAATTGAAACTTACAAACACTTAAAACAAAAATTTTATTGGCCCTCAATGCAGACAACTATTTCAAATTTTATCAATAAATGCGAAATTTGTCTAAAAAATAAATACGAACGACGTCCTTACAAACTTCCCCAATTAGGACCGTTGTTAGGTCAAAAACCTTTTGATATATTACATATCGATCTATTCCACTGCAATAAAAACCTGTACCTCACAATCATAGATTCTTTTTCCAAATACGGTCAATGCTATAAGCTCACCGACAAAACTTCCATTTCCATACTTAACAAACTGAGACATTACTTTTCGCACCATAATTATCCAAAAAAGATTGTATGCGACAGCGGCACCGAATTCAATTCCGCAGTCATTAAAGAATTCCTTAATATCCACAAAATCGAAATACATTTTACAACAGTAAACAATTCTTCTTCAAACTCTCCTGTAGAGCGCTTTCATTCAACTCTTATAGAAAAACTTAGGACCTTACAAGCCCAAAATCCAAACGATTCGTTAGATGACATTCTAACACATGCTATTCTCATTTACAACCAATCAATTCACAGTTCCACAGATTATTCTCCTTTTTCAATTTTGTACGGACCCTATGCCGAAGAAATACATTTCGACTTTGATCTTCCGATATACGAAACATATAATCAGAGACATAAAGAAGAACTCCAACCTTTTATTGCAGACCTATATAATAAACAAAAACAAAAAAGACAACAACTTTTAGATAGACAAAACGAAAATGCCGAAGATATTCCGCAAATAGACCTCACAAAATCCCTGTATGTTTCTAAGAAAAAACATAAGTCTAAATTACAAGCCCCTTTCTCCACTATTTATCCAGAAACACAAGACAAAACAAAAATTATCGGTAAAACAGATAAACAAAATTTAACAAGCACTCACCTTAAATATGTAAAACGAATACGAAAACATGTAGACAAACCTACTCAAGACCCAAATTTTTCACAGGACAATCCTCGCCCTGGTCCATCCACTCAGTATTCAGGAGATTCCGAATAACGGTTACTATGCTGAAGAGATAGGCAAATCGAGAGAAATCTCCCACTACCATAGACATTTTCTACACATTCCACTAGACAAACTATCCAACACTATTGACGCTAGCCCGACAAGCTATTTCAGAGATCACTTCAAAAATGCACCTCTCTCGCTACTATACTCTCAATACACCCACATACAAGAACAAACAAAAGACGATCTACACAAGATTACGCGAAAACAGAAACGCGGACTTTTTAATTTTCTAGGTACAGCCATCAAATACGTGACTGGAAATCCAGACGACTCTGACTTAGACTTATTAAAATCACACATAATCTCTTTAGAAAATAAACAAAATGAAATTATTAAAAAATTTAATAACCAAATATCTTATGGAAACTCTTTTAACACGAGATTCGATAAACTTTTAGAAAAACTAAATTCCGACAATTCAATTCTCATATCTGCACTTAACAAATTATCAGCTGATTTCGACAGCTATATCATTCTACACAACGAGATAATAAATCTCCAAAATATAAACGAATTTCTAATGAAACTTATTAGAACCATTACTTTATCTGAACTAAACATCTCTAATATAGAATTATTCACTTTAAAGGAAATAATAGACCTTAAAGAAAACCTTCTCAAAATTTATCCCAGAAATTCAATCCCCAATAGTAATGAACACCCTTATGAACTTATAGAGTCAACAAAAACTTTAGTTTGTGTAACTTCAAATACAATGCTCATAATAATTAAAATCCCTATACTTCATGAAATTCCTTACACTACCTATAAAATCTACCCCATTCCAAACAAAGATCATGTTATGATTCTGCCACCTGCAAGCTACTATACAAATAATAAATGGTTCAACACTTGTATAGGACAAGGCGATAACATAGTCTGTTCCAATTACGTACAATCCAAATGTAACATACCCAATGTAGATAATTGCACGAAAACTTTAATCACAGAGAACTTTTTCCAAGAGACCAGCAAAGTCATATTACTAGGAATAGTTCACCCGATGAGAATCCAGCAGATAGAAATTAATTCAACCAGCCTCTTGACGACAGATGTACCAATAACGATTGAAGGCATCCAATTTAATAAAAAGACGTCACAAGACATTTCAATTCCAAAAATTGTTCCAATAAAATTAATACCAAACCATGAGACGAAAATTGAGAAATTAACAATCCCGGAGACACATGGTCAAATCCAACCACTAGATACCATAGACGTACTACCCCGATTATCAATAGGACTGAGCACCACTTCTGTTATAATATTTTTAACTATTTTAGCTTTCCTAATAATCTTCCTAATTAGGAAAAGAAAACGAATTTCCAAAATCCTATTTGGAGAAAAATTGCATCCTGCCCAGATCCAGATACTGAACGAGCTGATAGCAGAAGTTTCCCGGACTTCGAGGACGAAGTCAATTCCAGAGGAGGAAGGAGAAATATAATCCTCAGCAACCCAAGTAGACCGATGACCCGGAAGCAGACACTGCATAACGGAATCAATAAATAGGCGCTACAAACACATTTTAATGTTCTTTTTAATTCGTAATTTGAATGTAAAACAAAAGTTTCGTAATTTGTAAAATTATAATTTTTCAAATAAAACTTTTTTAAAACATACGTTGAAGTACTCCCAACATTTCTATATATATATAAGATGGTGGTATTCTTGACTGTTGATTTAAATATAAGTTATGATTTTTGAGGATGCAGTCAGATAATATATATATATATATATATATATTATCAATTAACACTTTACATAAACTATAGGTTTAAGGTTTATCAGTCACTATACCTTTGGTTAGTGTCAATTGTTATATAAAAAACAAAAAAATATCAAATAAAAAGAAAACCACTTTTATCGTGAGAGCTCTGAAAAATAAAATATATTTCGTTGGAGTCAGGCACATGAAATATGTAGGGTGCGGTAAAGAAGGAGAGAGCAAAGTTGGCTTGGCATCCCGCATACCTGGCATAATGGGGGCATCATGGTATTTACTCATTAGTACCACTACACTCACCTACACTTCACCAGATATTAAATCGGATGCCTTTAGTCCTGCGTTTCAGGGTTGGATTGTAGAAAATTTACTTAGATTTTAAATATGATTAAAAAAATCACCCCGAAATAAATTCTTACCAATTTAAAAATATAGATAATATGTGTTTATTTACAGATTTAAATTTTAATAATTTTAATAGATACATTTATAACGCACAAATGTCAATTTATAAATATTTAATTATTCCATAATTAAATATATTTAAAATTTCAATTATTCCAAAAATGTTATTTAAAAAGATAAAACATGTAAACCAGGTTGTAATTTTGCTTTTTAATTTAAATTCCCATGACTGCTGTATTAAAGAGCTAGGGCAAGATTAGCTAATCCTTTATAGTAAAACCTTTGAATGATTTTAATCAGATAATCAGATAATCAGAGGCTGATAACTGAGACATTGGGTGAAGATTAAAACCTTTATTTTGAAAAACAATTTCATTTAGGCATTCAGTGACAAAAAGGTATCAAATTTTGTTAGTATAATTTAATTATTGTAAGAAGAACATCAATTTAAAGATAGGTTATTTTAAATTTATATGTAAGTATGGTCTCAATTAGATATATAGATATATATATATATATATATATATATATATATATATATATATATATATATATATATATATATATATATGTATATATATATATATATATATATATATATATATATATATATATATATGTATATATATATATATATATATATATATATATATATATGTTTTTTTCCTGATAATTGTAATAAAGATAATTTTAAAAGAACATACAAACTCATTCTTTGAGAACCGCGACAAAAACCCTATACATCTTATTTAATAATACTCATTGTTCATAATACAACCAAACAAAATATCATAGCAATATATATATATATATATATATATATATATATATATATATATATATATATATAAGAAAAAAGAAGTACTTGTGACTCGTTTGGAAAAAATATAACACTGTTTTTGATGGGTTGGAGTCAATAAAAGGGGCTATTTGTTGACTATTTTTTACTCGAGCTTTCAATTGTGATTACAATTTTTATCAAGAGCTTCTAAAAATACAAAATATCTTACAAAGTTGAACTAGAAATAAATAATGTTGTTGTTAACTCACCAAATAAAATTAGTTATTTATATAAAACTGCTGCTAACATTATTACAAAAAATATTATTAAAAAAAATGTTCTATTCTAATAAATGTTTCTCTGACAAATTTAGATAAGGTTTCTTAACAAAAAACAATTGGATTTATAAACAAAAATTGAATAGCTACAATTCAGCCTAAATGACGTAAATAACAACTTAAAAATTTTTATTTTTGACATATTGTCAAAAATAAAATTTTTGTTTAAAAAATTCTTCTTTGTTTAGTAACAAAAAAGAAGAAGATTTATTCATCATTGATAGATGCCCGAAAAAATGTAACAAATACATGGAAAATTCAAAATGTGATATTTTACTGACTGCATAAATTAAATAGAAATTATATAATTATAAATTTTGCTTAAATTTTGAATTTCTGACCTTTTGTTTAAATTATTATCACTTTTGCTAATACAAACCATTTCCAAAAAAGTTCTTTTAAATTTATTACTTTCATTACATAAAATTTTAATATTATCAAAATCCATAATATGGTCTTTGTCTATTACATGCTCTGCCAAAGCACAAGATGGTTTCTTAATTCTACAATCACTCTTGTGAGAAATAATGCGATTTGAGAGATTTCTTCCAGTCTCACCAATATACTCAGCTTCACACTGAGTACAAACAATGCTGTATACTACATTTGTTTGATCTAATTTGTCTATAGGATATTTAGTTTTGGAATATAAAGATGAAATAGTTTTGATGTTCTTTGTTGCTATTTTTATATTGTCAATAACCTTTAATGTTTGTATTAATTTAGGAGTTAAAGATGGTATAAAAGGTAGTGAATGATAATATATGTTTTGATTGTTGGATACAGTGTTTTGAGATTTAGCAAAAAATGGTGTTAAGTTATTTATATTTAATAAATTAGAAAAAAGCATCCTATGTAGCATATCAGGAGGATAAGAGTTTTCAATTAAAATATTTTTTAACAAATGAAGATCTTCTTGTAGATAGTCTGGATGAGAAAGTTTTAAAACACGTTCCTTTAATCCTGTTATAAGGTTCATTTTCATTTTATTTGGATGATTAGAGTAATAGCTTATAAATCTATTACTACATATGGGTTTTCTGAACCATCTAGTTTTCAACATATTGTCTGTATTTCTTACAATTTTCATGTCAAGGAATGGTAGAGAATTATCTACCTCTTCCTCAACTGTAAATTGTATATGTTGATTATGATTGTTGAAAATGTTGACTGTTTCAAGAATTTTGTGTTTAGGAAGTGCCAAAACTAGATCATCTACATATCTTTTGATAAATGGAATGAAAAAAGTGCAATTATTGATACAATCACTAATAACATCATCCATGACATAGCTACTTAGAATGGGTGAAAGACTAGATCCCATAGGGCTACCAAAAATTTGTTTATAAAAAACACCATTAAATATAAAAATATTAGAATCAAAAACAAAGTTGATGAGTGTTTTAAAATGTAATAAGTCAATATTAGTATGTTGCGAAATCTCATTCCAATGTTTTTCAACACTACTTATGATTAAATTTAAAGGTAAATTAGTAAAAAGAGATGTTACATCAAAACTAACTAAAACATAATTTTGTGGTAATTGGAAATTATTAATGAAAGAACTAAAATCAAATGAATCTTTTATGTAAAAATTGTTGTTTAAATTATAAGCATTGGTTAAGATGTCAGTGAGGAGCTGTGCTATTGGTCCATTTGGAGGGCATAGAGATGAAACAATTGGTCTCATAGATAAAGTTGGTTTATGTATTTTAGGTAGAGCATAAAACCGTGGTGCAATAGAATTATAAATTTTGAGTTCTTTTGCTTTTTTATTATCAATAAATTTCTTACTGTTTAATTTTGATACTAGACAATTTGCTTTTTGTTCACAGCTCCTCACTGACATCTTAACCAATGCTTATAATTTAAACAACAATTTTTACATAAAAGATTCATTTGATTTTAGTTCTTTCATTAATAATTTCCAATTACCACAAAATTATGTTTTAGTTAGTTTTGATGTAACATCTCTTTTTACTAATTTACCTTTAAATTTAATCATAAGTAGTGTTGAAAAACATTGGAATGAGATTTCGCAACATACTAATATTGACTTATTACATTTTAAAACACTCATCAACTTTGTTTTTGATTCTAATATTTTTATATTTAATGGTGTTTTTTATAAACAAATTTTTGGTAGCCCTATGGGATCTAGTCTTTCACCCATTCTAAGTAGCTATGTCATGGATGATGTTATTAGTGATTGTATCAATAATTGCACTTTTTTCATTCCATTTATCAAAAGATATGTAGATGATCTAGTTTTGGCACTTCCTAAACACAAAATTCTTGAAACAGTCAACATTTTCAACAATCATAATCAACATATACAATTTACAGTTGAGGAAGAGGTAGATAATTCTCTACCATTCCTTGACATGAAAATTGTAAGAAATACAGACAATATGTTGAAAACTAGATGGTTCAGAAAACCCATATGTAGTAATAGATTTATAAGCTATTACTCTAATCATCCAAATAAAATGAAAATGAACCTTATAACAGGATTAAAGGAACGTGTTTTAAAACTTTCTCATCCAGACTATCTACAAGAAGATCTTCATTTGTTAAAAAATATTTTAATTGAAAACTCTTATCCTCCTGATATGCTACATAGGATGCTTTTTTCTAATTTATTAAATATAAATAACTTAACACCATTTTTTGCTAAATCTCAAAACACTGTATCCAACAATCAAAACATATATTATCATTCACTACCTTTTATACCATCTTTAACTCCTAAATTAATACAAACATTAAAGGTTATTGACAATATAAAAATAGCAACAAAGAACATCAAAACTATTTCATCTTTATATTCCAAAACTAAATATCCTATAGACAAATTAGATCAAACAAATGTAGTATACAGCATTGTTTGTACTCAGTGTGAAGCTGAGTATATTGGTGAGACTGGAAGAAATCTCTCAAATCGCATTATTTCTCACAAGAGTGATTGTAGAATTAAGAAACCATCTTGTGCTTTGGCAGAGCATGTAATAGACAAAGACCATATTATGGATTTTGATAATATTAAAATTTTATGTAATGAAAGTAATAAATTTAAAAGAACTTTTTTGGAAATGGTTTGTATTAGCAAAAGTGATAATAATTTAAACAAAAGGTCAGAAATTCAAAATTTAAGCAAAATTTATAATTATATAATTTCTATTTAATTTATGCAGTCAGTAAAATATCACATTTTGAATTTTCCATGTATTTGTTACATTTTTTCGGGCATCTATCAATGATGAATAAATCTTCTTCTTTTTTGTTACTAAACAAAGAAGAATTTTTTAAACAAAAATTTTATTTTTGACAATATGTCAAAAATAAAAATTTTTAAGTTGTTATTTACGTCATTTAGGCTGAATTGTAGCTATTCAATTTTTGTTTATAAATCCAATTGTTTTTTGTTAAGAAACTTTATCTAAATTTGTCAGAGAAACATTTATTAGAATAGAACATTTTTTTTAATAATATTTTTTGTAATAATGTTAGCAGCAGTTTTATATAAATAACTAATTTTATTTGGTGAGTTAACAACAACATTATTTATTTCTAGTTCAACTTTGTAAGATATTTTGTATTTTTAGAAGCTCTTGATAAAAATTGTAATCACAATTGAAAGCTCGAGTAAAAAATAGTCAACAAATAGCCCCTTTTATTGACTCCAACCCATCAAAAACAGTGTTATATATATATATATATATATATATTTATATATATATATATATATATATATATATATATATATATATATATATATATTTATATATATATATATATATATATATATATATATATATATATATATATATATATATATATATACAAGAAATACTGGATATTATTGACTGGCGATATAAACAAACAACACAGTTTATTAGGGTTGCAGTCAGAATATTGGCCGGGATGTTAAATAAAAAACACTCTTTTGACTTTTTGTCGAGCTTTCGGAATGATTTTATTCCTTTTTCAAGACACTGTAAAAGACAATTATGTAAATATTTAAAAATATCACAATTCTTCAGTGTACCTTACTAGTCGTTGAGATTATTTTTGTAAGCATTGAACACTCAACATTTATACAACACATTAAAATATACAATTATGGACATATACATCATAAAATTTTTAAAATTTGTTGTAAAAATAGTAAAACTTGATTGATGGCATGTTTTACTGGTGTATATTAACTCATACAGAGAATGGAAAGAAAAAACAGTGTAATTAATATGTAATTAGGTGTAAATTGATGTTATCTTTCTTTACAAGAAATACTATATTAGAGCCTCTTCTTAGGTGTCTATCCTATTTTAACCTGTCTTGATGGTATGCAACATATTATACAGAGGTGTAATTTTTGTACAGGTAAATATTTATTTTATTTTTGATGTTTTTCTAGTAAATAACAATAAATGTTACTTAATTTGTCTATATCGGACTTTTTATTGATGCAAGATGTGTTAGATTTTATGAAACACATTTCCAAAAAAACACGTTTTAAATGGTTCTTTTCTTTTGCCAGAATACAGGAATCATCGAAATTGAACTCATGTTTTAGAGTTAGTGCATGTTCTGTCAATGCACATGCATTGATTTTTTTGGTTTTTATATCACTGCGATGTGATATCACCCTGTTGTGAAAATTACGAGATGATTCTCCTATGTAAATTTTATTACAGTTACTACACGGTATAGAATAAACAACATTCGATGACTCCTGTATTGTGAAAGGATCTTTTGTTTTTGTGTAAAGCTTCGATACTGTTTTCACATTTTTGGTTGTAATTTTTAAGCCACTAACATTTTTAAAGATGTTCATTAGATTAGGTGTCAAAAATGGAATATAGGGTAGGCAACCATAAGTTATTTTAGATGGTAATATTGATGCGTTATGTGTCAATGTCAATTGACTGCAACCCTAATAAACTGTGTCATTTGTTTATATCGCCAGTCAATAATATCCAGTATTTCTTGTATTTACATGATGGGGTTTTTTGAGAACATCAGGAGAGGATATGGTTCTGCTAGCGTAGATTTCCTAAAACAATGGGCCAATTTCAACATCAAGCTTGCATCACTCAACAACAGAAGAATTTTCCTTCTGAAATGTAGAAAAAATCTTTGTTTTCCTGCACACATAGAGAATGGAAAGTTTAACATCAATAACTTGTTACATCATAAAGGAGGTAAATTAAGTAGTAAAATTCAAAACTTCAATTCAAATTTAAAAACCAAAGTCTTAAATTTAGAAATCTCTGTAACAATAAATGATATTACATACACAGAAAAGAAGTTACATCAACTAAAAAATACATTAGAGCAGCATTTACCTGCTCCTTTACTACAAGAATTCTATAGAAGGCAAAAAATTAAATACAATAAAATTATCTTTCGAATTAAAAATAATAACATCAAAAAATTTAACAAAATAAAAGTTGATCAATTTTCAAAAATAACATTTCAAGAAAAATCAAATCCAGACATTTACATTGTTAGGAGTTACAAAGGTAATGTAACAGTGGCAATGTATAAAAATGATTACATTGAAAAAAGTAATAGTTTATTAAATGACACAAAAAGTTACATAAAACTTAAGAACAGTCCGGTGTGCACCCTCCAACAAAAGGCGAACAAGCTGGTTTCGGATTTAGCTGCTTCTAAATCCATAACAACAGAAGTTGCAAAATCCTTGAAAATTTACAATGCAGTTGCACCCAGGTTTTATACACTCCCTAAAGTTCATAAACCCACTATTTCAATGAGGCCTATTGTATCTTCCATTGATGCTCCTAATAGTAAACTTGCTAAACACCTTACAGATATTCTCAAATTTCCTACAACGAATCCAATGAATTCTATATTAGAGATTCTTTTTCATTTAGTAACTTCATTAACAATGTTAAAATTCCAAATAATTATAATTATATTGATTAGTTTAGATGTTGTGTCACTGTTTACAAACTTACCTCTAGATGCTATTCTTAACAGCATTAAAAATAACTGGAACAACATCTCTCCACATACTAAGATCAGTTTAGATGATTTCATAAGAATGTTAACATTTATATTTGATTCTAACATCTTTGTATTCAACGGTAATTTTTTTAAACAAATTTTTGGCACTCCAATGGGCAGTAAAATATCCCCCATACTATGTAATTTTGTTTTGGATGAACTTATAACAACATGTAAAGAAAACATACCTTTTCACATACCATTTATTAAACGTTATGTAGATGATCTGATTCTATCGGTCCCTGAAAACAAGGTAACTGATGTTTTAAACACTTTTAATGCCCAATGTGAACATTGGGCAGTTTACGGTTGAGAGAGAGGCTGATAATATGATTCCTTTTTTAGACATGCTAATCCATCCTGGCAATGATGGCATGCTAAGGACGGAGTGGTATCGTAAACCTTGTTTCAGTAACCGTTTCATAAACTTTTATTCTCAACATCCATCTAAGATAAAAACAAATTTGGTTTTGGCTTTAAAAACTAGGGTTATTAATTTGTCACACATAGAATTCAGAGACAAGGGACTAAAAAAGTTGAGATCCATACTACAAGAGAATTCTTATCCCATAGGGCTGTTAAATAAACTAATTTTCGGTTCTCCTTTTCCTTCACAAGTTTCTGTCAACCAAAATTTTCATAACAATGAGATCCGACAATTGACATTGACACATAACGCATCAATATTACCATCTAAAATAACTTATGGTTGCCTACCCTATATTCCATTTTTGACACCTAAGCTAATGAACATCTTTAAAAATGTTAGTGGCTTAAAAATTACAACCAAAAATGTGAAAACAGTATCGAAGCTTTACACAAAAACAAAAGATCCTTTCACAATACAGGAGTCATCGAATGTTGTTTATTCTATACCGTGTAGTAACTGTAATAAAATTTACATAGGAGAATCATCTCGTAATTTTCACAACAGGGTGATATCACATCGCAGTGATATAAAAACCAAAAAAATCAATGCATGTGCATTGACAGAACATGCACTAACTCTAAAACATGAGTTCAATTTCGATGATTCCTGTATTCTGGCAAAAGAAAAGAACCATTTAAAACGTGTTTTTTTGGAAATGTGTTTCATAAAATCTAACACATCTTGCATCAATAAAAAGTCCGATATAGACAAATTAAGTAACATTTATTGTTATTTACTAGAAAAACATCAAAAATAAAATAAATATTTACCTGTACAAAAATTACACCTCTGTATAATATGTTGCATACCATCAAGACAGGTTAAAATAGGATAGACACCTAAGGAGAGGCTCTAATATAGTATTTCTTGTAAAGAAAGATAACATCAATTTACACCTAATTACATATTAATTACACTGTTTTTTCTTTTCATTCTCTGTATGAGTTAATATACACCAGTAAAACATGCCATCAATCAAGTTGTAACGGGTAGCTCTTTCAGGACGACAGACTCAGTAAAACACAGGTTAAAATAAAAATATGTCTATTGACCTAATATATGTACAATATAAATGAAAATAAAATAAATTCTGTGCCGTATAAAAATAAACGTAGAAATTAACTCTGCGCTCCGTCTGGATCCCGCGATGAATGAATCCCCGGCGGACGTCTATAAGAGAAAGAAAGAAAATAATTATTAATAACAAATAAAATAGGTGTAGTCAATCGCACTCAGACGTATATTCGCTTCCGCTTCAAACCAGCGGGAGCTGCGAACACACTCGTCAACTACAAAATCGCTTATGCAGGTCCGCGATAAAGTTCAAGACACGATATCGGTAGACTTTGCTTAATTATGGACGGAGCATGAACTTCAAAGCAGAACTACCTCCGTCCGGGTGGGCTCGCCAGTTCAGGACACTGGCGAAGAGAGGAGCCTAAGGCGCTAAGCTAAAGACTCTCCAAATGCCGCTATTCATATGCCTTAAATAGTTGCTCTGAACCCCACTCACATCGTGCTAAGGAGGTGGAAGCGCCAACGCTGACACTCCTACGGTTCAAGCTGTTGAACGGTGATGACATCGTTACACCCCCTTCTCTTTGGGAAAAAAAAAAGTAGCATACCTTTTTTTTTGTATATGGCGTCTACAGCCTTGTAATGCCATTTATCCCTCTTGGAATCTTTATTACGATCTTCTTCCCGTTGTTGCAGTACAATCTGTATCTTTTGGTCCCCCTCTCTATTAGGTGTTGTGGGACGATCTCTACAAGATCGGCGTGTCTCCCGGGTTCTGGTTCGCCTGGAGTGGATGCCGACTGTGCTTCAGGTCCGGTTATCGTATCGGGTACGCTTTTCTTCTTCGGTGGTGTTGGTGGCGTCCCAAACAGTTCGTGGAATCTTTTCAACATTCTCTCTGCGTCTTTTCCTGGTGTCACGGGCAGTTCGGGTTTCTCTGGCGTTCCCAGAGGGGTCATCTGTTCTGGTATCTCTAGTATGTCTTCCATGTTAGATGTGGATGAACTGAATTTTGCTTGCTAGCACCGCTCTTTAAATACCGTTTGGTTGTGGTGGGGATTCGATTTGTGTAATGACATTTTCCCCCACCCAAGGTTTTAAATCTTTTACGTGTGCCGTTATCTGCTTGCGGGTATTTCTATCGGCCAATTTCAGTTTTACTATTACCGGTGATATTACTGACGTTACTACGTATGGCCCTGAGTACTTCGGCGCTAGTTTGCTGGTGAAACCTGCACTCGCCGACGATAGATGGTGTTCCTTTTTCATGACTCGATCTCCTGGATGTGGTCGCCAGTCTCTTCGTCTTAGATCGTAATGTTTCTTTTGGTCCTCGAAAGCGTGTTCCATGTGCACTTTCGCCAGTTCTCTTAACGCTTCTAACTTGTTCAAGTTTTCTGCATACCCCTGTATATCTTGTCCACTTGTCGCCTCTGTTGTGTCTAATTCTCTTCCGAAATTAAGCAGCGCTGGTGAAAACCCTGTTGAATCGTGTCTTGACGAATTTACGGCGTAGCAGAATTCTGGTATGAATTTGTCCCAGTCTTTATGGTTATCTTCTACGTATGTGGCTATCATCGTTTTCAGTACTTTGTTCATTCGTTCTACTGGATTGCCTTGAGGTGAGTACGGCGGTGTTAGAATGTGATTTATGTTATAGGACTTTAGGAACGCCTTAAAATTGCTGCTTGTGAACTGCGCGCCGTTGTCCGAAATGATTTTCGTCGGGATGCCGAACTGCATAATTACCTTCGATCGTAAAGTGTCGATGATGGAGTTCGTAGATGCTGCTCTTATTGGCTGGGCAACGACCCATTTGGTAAACCGGTCTTGCGCGACTATTAAGAAAATGTTTCCTTTTGCAGATCTTGGGAATGGTCCCATTAAATCAACTGAGACAGTATGCCAAGGCTTTTCTACAGTGGACGGTTGCATTTTCCCGGCTGGTTGCATTTGAGACGGTTTATATTGGAGGCACTTCGTACAAGCTCTAACGTAGTCTGCGATTTGTTTAAACATCTTAGGCCAATAGTACTTTTGCGCTATTCGGCAAATTGTTTTTGCAATTCCTAAATGGCCTGCTGTGGTCGAGTCATGATTTTCCTCCAAAATATCTTTCCTTTTATATCTTGGTACGCATAACTTCCATGGGTTATTAAACTCTGGGTCGGCTAAATTACGGCTGCTCCAAATGTGTTTATATAACTTCCCGTTTGTTATTTGTAGATCCGGGAAATCGTCTGGGTTCTGGAGTACATTTCTATATAAATTATCGTACCAACTGCATGATTCCAATTCTGATGCTAATAATTCCAACTCTGGTTCTTCGCTCTGGTTTTCCTGTGGTTGTCGTGACAAAGCATCTGCTACCTTGTTGAGGACTCCCTTTCTATATATTACCTCAAAATCGTACTGTTGCAGTTCTAAACTCCACCTGGCTAATCGACCTGACGGGTTTTTAAGGTTCTTCAGCCATTTGAGGGACTGATGGTCTGATATGACCTTAAAATTGTATCCTTCTATATATGGCCTCATTTGCTTTATCCCGTATACGATGGATAGACATTCTTTTTCCGTTGTGGAATATTTTGTCTCGGCCGGTGTGAGGGTTCGACTAGCATATGCGATTACTTTATCCTGGCCGTCGTACTTCTGTGTTAGTGCGACTCCAAGTCCGCAGTTCGACGCATCTGTTTGCAGGTAAAATGTTTTTGAAAAATCGGGGCATGCTAATACTGGGGCCGATGTAAGTTTTGATTTTAGCTCTTCAAACGCGTTTTCTTGCTTATCGGTCCATTTCCATCTTATCTTCTTCTTCAGAAGCATGTTTAGCGGTCCTGCTATTGTCGAATAGTTCTCTATGAATCGTCGGTACCATGATGTTATTCCTAGAAACCGGCGGAGTTGACGCACATTTCTCGGTGCTGTAAGTCCGGTTATAGCGTTGGTTTTCTCCGGGTCAGTTTTTATTCCTTCTGCTCCAACCACATGTCCTAAGTATCTGAGTTCTGACTGGCAAAACGTGCATTTTTCAAAGTTCAGCTGTAACTTGGCTTCTTTCAGTCTTCGGAAGACCTCCTGTAGGTGCTTTAAATGCTCTTGGAGCGTTTTAGATATTACTACGATATCATCCAAGTAGGCAAACGCGAATTCCATATCAGGAGGTATTACCTTGTCCAGTAGGCGTTGGAAAGTGGCTCCTGCGGAATGCAGTCCAAATGGGGTGGTTTTGAACTGAAAATGGCCTTTTCCGGGTACGCTGAATGCTGTCACTGGGCGGCTAGTTTCTTCTAGGGGTATTTGAAAATATCCCTGTTTCAAATCGAGGGTTGATATAAAATTTGCTTCCTTAAGTCTATCCAGAATTTCCGATATTCTGGGTAACGGATATGCGTCCTTATCTGATAGTTCGTTGACTTTTCTAAAGTCAATGCAAAACCTGTACGAGTTATCTTTTTTCCTAACTAGTACAATCGGTGAACTCCAACCACTTGTGGAGGGTTCGATGGTTCCTTCTTTTAACATCTTGTCTACTTCTTGGTTGATGATCTGCAGCATTGCGGGATTGTGTCGTCTATAAGGCTGTTTGACTGGATCGCATTTTGTCTTCAATTTTATTTCGTGTTCTATTAAGTTAGTGGGTCCTGTTATGTTCTCAAACTCCCTTAGTTCTTTTCTTAGAAACCTTTCTAGCTCTGTATTTTTGGTGGAGTCTTTTAAAGTATTACATGCCTCTTCTTGATGTTGTACGAATTGTTTGCTCGTATGTTTATCGAATTTAAGTTCGATAGAATGGTTCCTAAGGAATTCCACTCCTAGTAAGGCATCTTCCGTCAACCCTGGCATTACTATGAATGTTTGTCGGGTTTGTAACCTATCGATCTCGCATTCAATCGTCAACTTCTGGTTAAGCTCCATTGACGCTCCATTTGCTAGTCTTGTTCTCCCGCTGTAGCTATCTAGAGAGTCTTTGTATGTCTTAGCTATTCTATCCCCGACGTAATTTTTAGTGGTTCCTGTGTCGATGAGCGCTCTGTATGTTCTTTGCCCTATTTTCAGCGATGCGAACAGCCGAATGTCATTGCTTGCTGGCTGTGTAACGGCGAAAACGAATGGAGTCGAATCTTGCTTTACAGACTGGGACGACTCCTTGTTTCTCCAGTCTGTAGTTCGTTTCCCTGACGCTTAAAACAGCAGTCGCTACTGTAAACCCCTTCTCTGCCGCAACGCGAACAAAACTTTTTCCACGGGTTTTTGCAGTTTTTACGGATGTGACCTGGCATCTTGCATCTAAAGCATGTCGTTTTGGCATCGTACTCTGCTTGGTCCGTGCGTCTCCAGTTTCCACGGCAACTCTGATTTGATCGGTTCTTTTCGTCTTCTAAAGCTTCGTATTCTTGAGCTAAATCTTGTAATTCGGCTAAGTTTTCAAAATCTCGGCGGCGAGCATAAAGCTTATATTCTGGTAACAGATTTTTGTATATCCTTTCGAGTTCTTGGTTTCTGGAAAACGATCCTTCTCGTCTGGTTAGTGTTTGAATCTCCGTGATATATCTATCTACCGGCTCATTTTGTCTCTGTTTTCTGTTTCGGATTTGCTCCTCTAGTTGCAGCAAATATCCTCTGGGATAGAAAGCTTTTTTAAAATCTTCGCTGAAATCTGCCCATGACTTCCAATTTTTGTTATTGTTTCTGTACCATAACAAAGCGTGGTCTCCTAATAACTCTGGTAATGCTCTTAATAGATCTTGTTTATCGATCTCGTAGGCCAAGCTTAATTCGTCTATCCTCTCTAAGAATCCTATTGCATCCGAATGTTTCTTGTCGAAGTGTGTGTTCCACCTTCGTACTTGATTTAGCAATTCTGATTGCCCCATTTGTTTCGCTATTGTTAATTCTTGTAATTGTCTTCGGATGCCCGAAATTTCCTGGGCCAGTGTGTCGGATTCTGTTCCCTTGGAAGTTTTTTCTTTTTGCATTGCTCCTGTCGCTTCCTCGCGATTTTTAAAATATATCCTGAGTCGTACTCTCAATTCGTCGACGGTTCCCTTGGAATCTAAGCCGAATTTTTCGGCCTCGCTCTGCAATTCTTCTTTGCAAAGTCGGTTTATCCAGGATGTACCTGTTACTGAGTCTGTGTCCTTATCTGTCGGCATGTTACTAAATTTTTTTTATTTTTTTTTTTTTTTTTTTTTTTAGTAACTTTCCAATCCTCAATTTTTCTCGGGCGCCAATTTGTAACGGGTAGCTCTTTCAGGACGACAGACTCAGTAAAACACAGGTTAAAATAAAAATATGTCTATTGACCTAATATATGTACAATATAAATGAAAATAAAATAAATTCTGTGCCGTATAAAAATAAACGTAGAAATTAACTCTGCGCTCCGTCTGGACCCCGCGATGAATGAATCCCCGGCGGACGTCTATAAGAGAAAGAAAGAAAATAATTATTAATAACAAATAAAATAGGTGTAGTCAATCGCACTCAGACGTATATTCGCTTCCGCTTCAAACCAGCGGGAGCTGCGAACACACTCGTCAACTACAAAATCGCTTATGCAGGTCCGCGATAAAGTTCAAGACACGATATCGGTAGACTTTGCTTAATTATGGACGGAGCATGAACTTCAAAGCAGAACTACCTCCGTCCGGGTGGGCTCGCCAGTTCAGGACACTGGCGAAGAGAGGAGCCTAAGGCGCTAAGCTAAAGACTCTCCAAATGCCGCTATTCATATGCCTTAAATAGTTGCTCTGAACCCCACTCACATCGTGCTAAGGAGGTGGAAGCGCCAACGCTGACACTCCTACGGTTCAAGCTGTTGAACGGTGATGACATCGTTACAAAGTTTTACTATTTTTACAACAAATTTTAAAAATTTTATGATGTATATGTCCATAATTGTATATTTTAATGTGTTGTATAAATGTTGAGTGTTCAATGCTTACAAAAATAATCTCAACGACTAGTAAGTTACACTGAAGAATTGTGATATTTTTAAATATTTACTTAATTGTCTTTTACAGTGTCTTGAAAAAGGAATAAAATCATTCCGAAAGCTCGACAAAAAGTCAAAAGAGTGTTTTTTATTTAACATCCCGGCCAATATTCTGACTGCAACAATAATAAACTGTGTTGTTTGTATATATATATATATATATATATATATATATATATATATATATATATATATATATATATATATATATATATAAATACTCAAAAATATTAGGACAAAGAAGTACTCTTTTTAGTATACCAAGCTTTCGCAAATCTTTATTTATATTATCAGGGTGCTACAATAAACAGAATTAGTACCAATTACAGAGTAAGAATTACTTTGAATCCTACACTAATTGAGGTTAGTTGTCTGGATGTTTATCAAACGAAATTGGCAACTCATTTGACCCCTACAATCGATGGCGAAAACTATCCAAAAATTGATTTCAAAAAGCTTTCTTTAACATACATATTTAAAACACATTTAAAACACATAAACATAAACATTTAAATAAAATTATGTTAAAATAATTGCAAAACATGTACGTAGTCACAATATAAAGTTTTTGGTTATAAATATTGTTATCAGAAACAAAAGAATTGATTGTAAATTCGTTGCTACCAGCTTAAAACGACAGAACGTTAGATCTTAAATGATAACGATGTAAAGGTAATAGTATACCTGCTGGAAGCTGAATTACTTGAAAAATAAAAGACAAAAAGACTTAGTTTAGAAGTAGGAGAAATATTGTATATCTCACATATAGTGAAACTTATATTATTGACGATGAATTGTCTGTATTAGTAGAATTTTAGTTTAGATTTATAGTAGGAATTTAGATAAACATGACTCTATTCATCGCCAACAATATTCATCGTCAAAAAGTTTTACTATATATGAGATATACAATATCTCTCCTACTTCTAAACTAAGTCTTTTTGTCTTTTCTTTTTCAAGAAGTTCAGCTTCTATCAGGTATACTATTACCTTTACATCGTTATCATTAAAGATCTAACGTTCTGTCGTTTTAAGCTGGTAGCAACGAATTTACAACCAACTCTTTTGTTTCTGATAACAATATTTATAACCAAAAGTTTTATATTGTGACTACGTACATGTTTTGCAATTATTTTAACATAATTTGATTTAAATGTTTATGTATAATATGTGTTTTAAATGTGTTTTAGATATGTATGTTAAAGAACGTTTTTTGAACTCAACTTTTGGATAGTTTTCGTCATCGTTTGTGGGGGTCAAATGAGTTGCCAATTTCATTTGATAAATATTAAGACAACTAACCTCAATTAGTGTAGGATACAAAGTAATTCTTACTCTGTAATTTGTACTAAGTAATTGATTGGTTGACTTACCTGTTAAGGAAAGAAATCATAATTGTCCTATCTTACATTTCGAACATTTGTACTAATGGTAGTGGTATTTTCTGGAGGTTGACCACAGTTTAAAGAAGAAAAAGAAGAAAAAAGAAGATATCCAGCTTCTTCACAGTTGACTAGGCGCGCATCACTGTTTCTTTTTTTGACCACACAATAAACGGGTGGGTTCTAAATAAAAATGGGGGGGAGCGTACAAATGTTCGAAATGTAAGATAGGACAATTATGGTTGTCCTTTCTTAACAGGTGAGTCAACAAATCAATTAATTGTCCATCACATTACATTTCGAACATTTGTACTAATGGTAGGCTGTTGAAAGATTAGACAATATTGTGCGATATAAATAAACAAAATTATATTGCCATCCCCAAAAAATTAATAATTCACACATTTTATTTATTTTTTTATTTTTTATTAGAAACTACAAAAGTGGATAACATATTAGAACAATTAAGGGTAATGTTTATATTGTAAGTACATAATATGTGTACCTTTAACCAGGTACGAAAAAATAATAATAAGAAAATTAATGTTATGTCATAACCATAACCTACACATATAATTACAAAATTCATAACAGAATTAAACAAAACCAAAATGTATATACAATTACATGGACTAACCAGATAATATAGTTTTAGCGAAGAGCCCGTAATCTTTTGCTAAAGGTTTATTATAAAAAACATTGAATACTTGAGAATTTTCTGTCCATCCTGCCGTCTCCCTAATAGTTTCTATATTTAATCCAGCCCTAGCCTCTGCTGAGGTCGAACACTATACCCTTTAAAAATATTAGTGTCTATATTACATAATTTTAAAATATCTGTTAGCCATCTACTCAATGTCTGTGTAGATGCTACTTTATATGCTTTTTTTTATAGTTATAAACATCTTGTCTTCCAATTGAGGACGAATGTTGTTAGAAATCTCTAAATACTGACATAAAGTCGATGCTACACACAACTGTGGTTTTTCCTTAAAATATGGAAATCTTAAAACAGCTTGATTTTTATTTTTTGACGAAGATTTTATCCTATCTGGTATCAGAATCTCAATCTTATCTTGATCAATGAGAATATTTTGAATTTTTATTAGGGATATGGTTTGCAACCTGTGTGAAGTAAGAGCAATTAACATTACAAGTTTGTAAGTAAGTTCCTTCGTGGAAAGGCTTGTGAGAGGAAATAATGTTTCTAAATAAACTAATACTGGTTGAGGGTCCCAAGTAAATTGATATTTGGGCAATGAAGGTTTGAGGTTATATATACCTTTGTAAAATTTTTTTAAAAATGATTTTATGATTTTCTGGAATATCTATTATCAACGCCAATGCAGCTCTGTGAATGTTTATAGAACTATAAGTGTAATCCTCATCTACTATAGATTTAATAAAATTAATAATATTTGATAATTCATAAGCAAAAGGGTCTATATTTTTTTCCTATACTATACCTCCACCATATCTTGAAAACAGTATTATACAAATTTAGTGTTTTTGTTGTAATAGATGCAGTCATAATTGGGATGGAAACCTCAGGAATGCCTTTTCTTAAAAAAGCTTGCCTGATAAACATGCAGCAGCCAGGGTAAGATGTTGGTGTTCCGGATATGGAAGCCTAAAAGGGTTCAAGATTAAATTTTTATTAGGTCCTAAAATTATCTTTTTGCCTGATACCAGCTTATTAAAGGTTGGGTACCAAGGCTGACTTGGCCGTTCTGGTACTACCACTTCCCTATGGCTTTGTCACATATTATATTTTCTAAAACTCGTATAATAATAGCAAAAGGTGGAAAAGCATAAAAGTTTAATCCCTGCCAATTTAGAGTGAATGCATCAACCTTTTCCGATCCGGGGTCAGGTTTCCAAGACACATACCTTGCACATTTTTTGTTAAGATATGTGGCAAACAAATCTATATCTGGAATATGAAGCTGCTCAAAAATTATATTAACACAATTATCACTTAAAGAATACTCTGTTTCTATTTTTAAAGATCTTGACTCTGAATCAGCAATAATATTTTCTTTTGTACTGATACACGATGCAAATATTTTTAAATTTCTGTTTATACAATATTACCAAATTTCTCTAGCAATGCTATTTAGATTAGAGTACTGCACACTCCTCATCTTGTTAATACAAGACACCGCTGTTGTATTATCTATTCTTAGCAAAGTGTTACAATTCCTGTATCCCTTGGAAAATGATTTCACGCTATTATATGCTGCCAGTAACTCAAGTGCATTTATATGTAGTTTCTGCTGTTCATAACTCCAAAAACCATGAGTTTTGTTATCATTACAGCATGCCCCCCAGGCTAAAAGAGATGACTCACAAAATATTTCAAGTACATAATTTGATTGTTTTATATTTTGCTTACTAATTGGTATGTTATTTAACCACCAATTGCAATCGTTTTCCAAGTATTTAGGTATGGTCAGTTTGGTGTTATAACTATTAGTTTTAGAAAGAGCAAGCCACTTTTCTCTTTCTAATTTTTTTAAGTATAATTTACCATATTTAACTGAAGGAGAAATCGCTAATAACTGACCGATTAAAGCTGCAAATGATCTTATCCTACATGTACTTTTATTTTTGATTGTCTGAATTCTATTAACATTTTTTTTGTCAGCAGGAGCAAAATATATCATTTCTCTGGAATCAAACGTAAAACCAAGAAAAGTTATACCCTGCATGGGTGAAAGTATGCTTTTTTTATAGTAAAGCCTAAGCGGGAAAACATAGAACATGTTTCAGCAATATTTTCTTTACATTCTAAATATGATTTTGAAATTAGTAAAGTATCATCTAAAAAATGACAGAAGTAAAACCTCTTGTTCTTAAATTATTTAGAGCTGGTTTCAAAGTCTTTGTAAATATAAAAGGCGAGATATTCAAACCAAATAGTAAGCATTTAAAATGATACAGAATATTTTTGTACTCAAAATTTAAATATTTTTTTAGAATTTTCATGAACAGGTAGGTATAGCAAAATAGGCATCTTTTAAATCTACCTTTTTTATAAAACAACCCTTGAAAATGTGGGGCCTGACCTATAGTCTTCCAGCTTAAAATGTGGATCTTCTATCAAGCAGTTTAATTGTTTTAAATTCAAAATAAATCTTTGACTTTCATTCTTTTTGGGCACTAGAAAATATGAAGAAAGAAATTGCCCTTGTGTATATAAGGAGAGAGAAATAGCTCCTTTCTCAAGTAATTGTTTTATAGCTAAGTCATATGCCTCATTTGGGTCTATCAAAACTTTTGGTGCTCTCTCTTGAGAGGTCGTTGTTTTAAATAAAATATTAAAACCTGGGACCCAACTTAAAACTTTGTTGTCTGCAGTAATCTTAGTTTTCAATATAGTTAGCCACATTACCTGCTAATTTCTTATTTACCTTTAATATGACCTCTTGGATATTCTGCTCTGGTCCTGGGAACTGCTGCCTATTTAACTGCTTGTATCTTGATGTTGGTTGCAGGCGATTTGGGTACTGGCTTTGTCGAAATCTCGGTCTGATCGAGGCTGGATTGTAATTTAAACGCTGCTGATTGAAGTTGCTAGATTCTGCAAGAACTCTTGTTGGCTGATGAGCTAAAATAGGAGCTTAGCGTTGAGGAGCAGTCCTAGGGTAAAAATTTGATGTTTGTGGCTTCATAATAGAGCTGACCTGAAAGGCTGCTGATTTTGTGTCCTTGCTCTCTTTCAACCTTTCAACCAAATTCTCTCCATATAAATATTTATCTATAGGTTGCTCATCTAATAATTTCTTAAATTTTGAATTTAATGAAGAACTGAGCAAAAACCTCTGTGCAAGGACATCTTATAAAACACCTCTATATTGAGGTTTATGGAGTTGGCACTTGTTTCGATACTCCAATTTTCATTTAATCCCAATTCGACCTCTTTATAAAGAGCCATAATACTTGCCGCTAAAATTGTTTGCATGGATTGCAAGTAATTATTTTCCCTAATTTTACTTTTATCTTTTATTGCAGATAAGATCTTAGGATTTAACTGAGATTGGCAAAGTCTCTCGCTGTTTGTAGCAGGTGGGAATTTTTCTGTAAGGTTACCCACAATGGTTTTGTATAATATTATTTTGACCTTCAGTTTGCCTCTCCTCATCTAAAATTTAATGAATAAAAAGAAGTTTAATATTTTTGAAAATACCAAACAAAAAATTCAGTATTGAAGGTAAAAACGTATGTAAACTTGTTATGGTTGTAAAGTAAAAAACCAGATAAAATGTACAAAAGTAATTAAATAAAATCTATTTCTTTTCTAAACTTTTGGGCTACTGTAAAGTACCTATGAGACATGAGAGCAGGTCAAATAATCATAAAGATTTACTGGGCTACTAAAAAGTACCCGCTGCTCTAGTTTTTGTTAAGGCGTTAATTATTTATTCTGCCTTACTTTGGGCTACCTAAAGGCACCCTAATTGAGACAACCAATATAATATCTTTTTTCCAAAAAGCGTGTAGAATGTATAACATAACCTATAAATACCTTGGTCACTTTCTTTCAAATCCTCCCTTAATTTTGCCAATTTCTGTTGAAACTTTTCATATTTACGCCTCTTCCGGGATACACTATCCTTCTCTGATAACCTTTTTGGCATTTTTAACACTTTTTATAACAATATAAGATTTGCGAAAGCTTGGTATACTAAAAAGGGTATTTCTTTGTCGTATCTTCCGCTGCACACCCAAATACTTTTGAGTATTGTATTCTATTTGATCAGCGTTGATTCCATGCGTTTATCTATATATATATATATATATATATATATATATATATATATATATATATTTATATATATATATATATATATATATATATATATATATATATATATATATATATATATATATATATGAGTCGTCTAATTCCAAAACCATTGCAAAAAGTGCAATTTTCACCAAACTAAGAAAACTGATTTTTTTATTAAGCCTCCCGAAAAAAAGTTAATACTTATCCATGGGCTATCTGTCAGATAATGTATCAAATTGCAACTTGTTATTTTGGATTTAATTAGCTCAGTTATTAAATTAAATTAAATATGTTTTCAATATGGCCGGTTTTGAAACAAACTAGCTAAATCACCTATTGTAATAAAACGTCATTACCCATTTCATTGTGCCCAAAATTTGTGTTCATATGTTTTTAAACATCAAAAAAATCAGACTTACTCTTATAGTATATTTTTATTAAAGAATGAATCGAACAAAAAATAAAACTAAAACTTACAACACACTTGTCAAAAACGAATAAAAAAAGAAAAATTAACAAGTGGCGGTAATTTTCGTCAATATTATCCATTGCCATTTCTTGCATAGAACAACTTACATGATTTTTAGGCACAGCGTTTTCAGACTGATTATCATTCCTTAATAGCTTACGATAATAGGAAACATGTTTAAAATTAGCCCATGCTTCAGCATAATGTTTTCTTAACAACTTTTAAACGTCATTAATCTTTAATGGGTTGATGTTTACTATTCCTGGCTGTATTATCTGAGTTGGCATTTCCCCTAGCTTTTTACCCCTTCTTAGCCCTCTACCTTCTTTTTAAAACGCTTTTGTAATTTCCCATATTATGTTTATATCCAACTTCCCCATGAACCAATATTTTACCATTGTTATTTTTTTTTATAGAAAACCTCTTTGTAGGCGCGCATTTGAAGTTCCACTGCCCTGGCTGCTTGACTATTTCATGGCAATACTCCTTCCAGCATGTACCATCCTAAAATCTAGCTAATCTTAAAATCTGGCTAATTTGGGCACATTTCATTGTGCCCAAAATTTGTGTTCATATGTTTTTAAACATCAATAAAATCAGACTTACTCTTATAGTATATTTTTATTAAAGAATGAATCGAACAAAAAATAAAATTAAAAATTACAACACACTTGTCAAAAACGAATAAAAAAAGAAAAATTAACACGTGGCGGTAATTTTCGTCAATATTATCCATTGCCATTTCTTGCATACAACAACTTACATGATCTTTATGCACAGCGTTTTCAGACTGGTTATCATTCCTTAATAGCTTACAATAATAGGAAACATGTTTAAAATTAGCCCATGCTTCAGCATAATGTTTTCTTAACAACTTTTAAACGTCATTAAACTTTAATGGGTTGATGTTTACTATTCCTGGTTGTATTATCTGAGTTGGCATTTCCCCTAGCTTCTTACCCCTTCTTAGCCCTCTACCTTCTTTTTAAAATGCTTTTGTAATTTCCCATATTATCTTTATATCCAACTTCCCCATGAACCAATATTTTGCCATTGTTATTTTTTTTAATAGAAAACCTCTTTGTAGGCGAGCATTTGAAGTTCCACTGCCCTGGCTGCTTGACTATTTCATGGCAATACTCCTTCCAGCATGTACCATCTTAAAATCTGGCTACCAACTATACCAGAAAACTCCATAAAAAATCATCACATAGGTGGTGTAGCGTTCCTAATAAACAAACGAACTCTATATAAAATAACGAAGTAGCGTGCTGTATCAAACAGAGTCATATATCTTGTCATCGCTTTGAACTGCAGATACAGCTTACAGATAATACATGGATATGTACCGACAGGAAACTCAACAGACGAGGAAGCTGAATCATTTTATATCATATAATCATTTTATTACGAGGATCTGACAACAGCAAGGAACCAAGAAAAATCACACTTCGTAATAATCACAAGAGATTTAAATGCAAAAATTGGTACAAAAGAAGACAGAGACAGGAACGGAACAGGAATGAAAGGGGTGAGATGTCCTACAACTACTTGTACAACAAGTACAATGAAAATTTATTTTGTCTCAACACTATTTTCAAAAAATCTAAACAACGTAAATGGACATGGATCAGCCCAGACAAGAAAACTAAGAACGAAATAGACTACATACTCTCCAATAACAAAAACATATGCACCGACGGGATAGTACTAAACAAATTCTATACCGGGAGTGACCAGAGATTAAAAAAATCCACAAGGAAAATAATTCCTGTAGCTCTCCACCAAAATATCAGGGTAAAAACCCTTTAAAATACATTTAGTTATAAAAGATTGTACATAATGTTGTTATAAATATGTGATGTTTAATATTAAATTAAATTTGACTTCAGATAACATACACCCATGGTTTGAGTGAGTTTCAGTGTCCGGAGAGTAAACCTCTTCAAATGAACTACAGCTGGTAACTGATTGACAAGATACCTATGAACGGTGTCGAAAACAGAATGTCAACATAACATAAAACTGTATTAGTTATACATAGTATTACTACAGAAAAAGATTCAAAAACTTTGATAATGTTAAAAAATAATAACAGCAATTCAGGTGTTGGTATTTAAAAACTTTTTATGTATTTAATTTTGGATATAAAAGATGTGAAATTACCGATGGTGTTAAAGGTCGTGTTATAGAGAATGACGTGTGCATTAGGCAACCTATGTTACTCTTTGTTGTATGGAGGGTGGTCTAAAAAGTGTAATTTGTGTTAGATTAGCTTAGATATATGAAATTGTCCTTTTATGTTTATCACAACTAGGAGAAGGTAAAATTGAATAGTATATATTTGAAGCTAATATAAGGCCTCGAATTTAAATGACAATGTTTAGGACTGCTGGTATGGTGAAAAAATTAATAAAAGTAAGTCTAATAAATTGAAAAAGTGTTAGAAATCTGCCGTCTGAAAAAAGTAAAGTTATAACCTATGGGATTAAATTTAAAATTGAAGAGAGTGAGCTCCTCAGAGACTTGATAAGAATAAAAGTAAAGAAAATGACTGAAGAAGAAGGAGAGGGTTAAAGGAGAGAAAGAGTAAATCAACAATTAGAGATAATAGAGGTCCTTCATGCTGAAAGCATCTAGCACCCTGAACAAAATCTATTTTCGTTGTATTAAATTCGGTTTATAAAATACTGAAATTTGATGTGTGTGTGCTACTAAGTTGTTGACCAAGTAAAGGAGAGCAATGGTTAATTAGGATTTTTGTAATGGGAGAAACAATAAAATTTTCTTCGTCTTCGACTTCAGAGTCATTTACTTTACTTTTATTCTTATCAAGTCTCTGCGGAGCTCAGCCTCTTCAATTGTAAATTTAATTCCATAGGTTATAACTTTAGTTTCTTCAGCCGGTAGATTTCTAACCCTTTTTCAATTTATTAGACTTACCTTTATAAATTTTTTCACCATACGAGCAGTCTTAAACAATGTCATTTAAATACGAGGTCTTATTTTAGCTTCAAATATACTATTCAATTTTACCTTGTCCTAGATGTGATAAACATAAAAGGACAATTTCATATATCTAAGCTAATCTAACACAAATTACACTTTTTAGACCACCCTCCATACCACAAAGAGTAACATAGGTTGCCTAATGCACACGTTATTCTCTTAAACATGACCTTTAACACCATCGGTAATTTCACATCTTTTATATCCAAAATTAAATAAATAAAACGTTTTTAAATCCCAACACCTGGATTGCTGTTATTATTTTTTAACATCATCAAAGTTTTTGAATCTTTTTCTGTAGTAATACTATATATAACCAATATATTGGTTACATGGAACCATGTTACATTGACATTTTGTTTTCGACACCGTTCATAGGTATCTTGTCAATCAGTTACCAGCTGTAGTCCGTTTGAAGAGGTTTACTCTCCAGACACTGGAACTCACTTAAACCATGGGTGTATCTGAGGGGATCATTACAAGTAAATCCCTAACCGCTGAGATTTCAACGCAGACTGACCCTTGGCATGAACCGTGGGTCAAGTCTGTTTTGAAATCAATAGATCATATAGATTCTCCCGAAACCTGGAATAAATATAAAGACTAGGAATGGCCCGAGAGCCTTTTCAAGAGATTCACTGTCGTAGTCGGAAACCTTGTTAATGCCCCAGATACCCTCACTAAGGTGGTCATGGTTGAGCCCTCCGATCCAAAGATAGAGAGAAGTGTTGAACGTTTATATAGAGATCGGCACCCGGAACTAGAACAAATGGACGAAGATTTTGACGTCCTCGAAAGTAGGACTTCCTCCAGTCCCAGGTTTCAGCGGATTTGGTCAGGAAGGTAATCAAGGTTAAGAACAAGGCAGATGAACAGACACTATGGGACAAGATGGTCCAAATTAAGGATGAGATAGGTAATGCAGGCAAAGTAGCGCTCCATCATGTGAGCTTTCTTTTGGTCCAAGACATGAGGAAAATGTGCGAGTGCATCTTCCAACATACAAACACAACAGCGTACGTTTATACTACTGCTACATCTTTTAGTCGGCCTACATACGGCATGATTGTATCGAAAAAGGACACAATATATAAATATGTTCTTACCACAGTCAAGACTGCTGTGAAAGTGGCGGGTGCCACCGATGTCATCCGTACCCTTAGGAGAACAAAGGATGGAAAACTGCTCATCACCATGGATAAGAACCAGGGTGTTCTGAAGCAAATTAAAGCTGCTCTAACGGACAAAAATAAGGGCATGACCACCCTGCAGCTGGGTGTGGAGAGGCTGGTGACTATCCATGTCAAAGGAATGGAGCTAGACACCACAGAAGATCAGCTAAGAGAAGCTGTTATGGCGCAGACTGATTCATGGGATGAATCCTGGAAGGTCTCAGAAATGAGAACTTTCAGAGGCGATACGCAGGCAGCTTCAGTTATATTGTCTAAGACAGCTGCGGAGATTCTCCTCCAGAGAGAGTACCTGCGAGTTGGCATGGTACGCTGCAAATTAGAAAAATGGCTGAGGGTGCCTAGATGTCTCAAGTGTTGGTCCTTCGATCACACCCAAGATAACTGTAACGGGCCGGACAGGAGTGGGTCCTGTTTTAACTGCGGTAAAATGGGACACGAATCTAAATCATGTCAGTCGACGGCTAGTTGTGTCCTCTGTGATGCACCTCACAGATGTGGCAGCACGAACTGCCCTAAGTTCAGGACTGCACTTCAAATAGTTCGGAATTCTGAGAAGAATCAAGTCCAAGCACCACGAGCGGTGGAGCAATCGCCGAACCCAGTTACGGAAGCACCCTAGTTCCTAAGACCTAAAAAAAAACAAGATAAGGGTAGGATTCTTGAAATGGCTGCACAAGGGACAAAAAGACTAAAGATACTCCAAGTTAACATCGGGAAGGGCAAAAATGGCACATTAATTGATATATGCAAAAGCCCTCGAAATTGGAGCAGACCTACTTGTTGTCCTTGAGCCCAACAAAAACATTACTAAAAACAAAGGCTGGATAGCGGATATAAACGCAGATGTCGCTATATACATAATGAATAAAAAAGTATGCATAAATAACATTGTCAAGAAAGAGGGGCACGTGTTAATTAAAATAGGAAGCCTGGCTATTATTGTCTGCTATATCTCTTCGAATATCAGCCTGATGTGCTACAAAGAACAGGTCGAGAATATCATCATGACATCACAAACATATCGGGATTTTATACTTGCTGGCGACGTGAACGCCAAATCAATCATATGGGGGTCTCCCAGAAATGATCATAGAGGGGAGATGTGGAATGATTAGATATTCGCAAATGACCTAGTAGTGCTAAATAATGGAAAACCCACATTTGTGAGAGGTGAGAGTCGAAGTCACATAGATATTACCCTTGTGAATGAAAGTTATGCCAGAAAGATTGCGGGCTGGGAGGTGTTGGAGGATAATCTCTACACTTTTCACAGATCCATAGTCTTTGAAACTGGTATCAAGGTCTCGAAGATCGGCCGGAAAAAAGTAACCTTCAATAAAGAAACTTATACGAGGCAGATAAGTAACCTACAAGAAGACGACATTACCGAATTCCAAGATTTCAGACAGAAAATTATGAATGCATACACTTCAAGTAGCTCCACCGTAAACGTCACGTATACAGTGCCATACTAGTGGAACGATGAGATCCAGAGCAAGAGAGCCCAATGTTTTAGACTCAGGCGTACGGCACAAAGTTATAGGACTCCACAACACACTGAAAATTACAAGCGAGCTAAAAAAGAATTTGGTAGAGAAATTAAACGGGCGAAGCACTCCCGCTGGCATAACCTATGCACAGCATTAGAAGATGATGTATGGGGCGGAGCTTATAGAATTGCCACAAAAACATTAAGAACAGAGACTCCATACAGCCTTTGTGCAAAAAACGGAAGGAAATAGCGTCAACGTTCGACCTGTTGATTTTTCGGCTAAAGAAATAGCAATAGAGACAAAAATTATTAAATTAGGAAAAGCAGCTGGTCCTGATGGTGTGCCTCCTGAGGCGATAAAGATCCTCATAGAGAAAAATCCTGAGATGCTTCGGAGGATCTTCAATGAACTCCTTCAGAAGCAAATGTTTCTCATAATGATCAAACAGGCAAGACTGACGTTAATACTTAAACCGGGCAGGGATCCCGAGATTGCCAACTCATACAGGCTGATCTGCCTTCTAGACAGCCTGGGGAAATTTTATGAAAATCTTATTAAAAATCGCCTAGAAGATGAATTACAGATAAATGGAAGTATATCTGACAAACAGTACGGATTCAGAAAATCTAGATCATCCATCGATGCGGTAAAAGAAATAGCTGACACTGTAATAAGGACGAGGAAGAAATGGACCGCCCTCGTGATGTTTGACGTGAGAAACGCATTCAACTCAGCCAATTGGAATCACATTATCATCTCACTGGAAAAAGCAAACGTGTTAGATTATTTGATCAATATAATTAAGGATTACCTCAATGAAAGTTATGTCCAAGTGGCAAAACCTAAAGACTTGAAGATATCAGCAAGCGTACCGCATGGATCTGTACTAGGACCAATGCTTTGGAACATTTTATATAATGAAATCCTAGAAATTGACTATGGAGCAGAGACCAAAGCTATTGCATAAGCAGACGATTTAGTTCTACGTATTCAGTGTAACAATAACTTGGAGTTAGAAATGTTAGTCAACAGAAGCTGTCGGAAAGTCAACAGATGGATGGTGAATCAAGATCTAGAGTTGGCAACAGCAAAAACAGAAATTCTGATCCTGAAAGGCCCTAGAGCCTGCCCAAACCTGTCTTTTGTAGTAGGTACTACAAGTATATAGCCTACGTACTGTGCTAAATATCTGGGAATCCAACTAGACACAGGTCTAAGATTTACAAAGCTCTTGATGAAAGTAGTCCATAGAGCAGAAGAGAGAACCGCGACATTAATAAAAATTATGCCAAATATCGGTGGTTCATGTGCCCTTAAAAGAAGAATGTACCTTTAGATTGGGCATTCTACACTCTTATACGGCGCCCCCATATGGTACGAAGCCTTGAGAATGGCTAAGTATAAAGAACTGCTTGCAAAGGCATAAAGGAAGCCTCTACTACAGGTAGCAAGCGCATACCGGACTATTTCTACGATTGCCCTACAGGTCATAACAGGTACGCTCCCCATTCACCTCCTTGCTAAAGAAAGAGATACTTTATATAACAGAGAAAACGTTCATTGAACGGAAATAAAATCCGAAGTAAGATCATATATGCTCCAAATATGGCAAAATTAATGGGAGGCGCAAACGGAGAAGGCACAATGGACCAAAATGTTAATCCCTGATGTGGTAACTTGGTCTAAATGTAGGTTCAGAGGGTTAAATTATTTTTTTACACAATTTCTCACCGGCCATGGCTCCTTTAGGTCATATACGTATAGAATAAAGAAGATAACAAATGATTTGTGTATAAACTGTGGCGTCATAGACGACGCGCGACGCAGAACACTGCATTTTTTCTTGCACTACTTTCTAAAGAGAACGGAATAACCTAATATCAAGGCTAGGAGCGATAACGCCCAACAATCTGATACAGAAAGCGACGCAGAACTAAGAATCCTACGATGTTACTGTCGACATAATTACGCAAATTATAAAGAAAAAGGAGACGCTAGAAAGAGCGAGACAGGAACAGGGTGGATGAGGTAACAAATTACATAATACGCTGTCATGAGTGCTTTACAACTCGGCTGCATGACGGAATAGACGGCACCTTTACAGCCATATCTGTAATTATATTACGTACGTAGTTTTCAAGACCTCAAGCCTCTTTTATTTCAGATGTCTTCCTTGTCAGGCTAAACACACCTGCACCTTTTAGGACCCAATATTTTGTTTCCCCACAATACCGTCTCTATATACCATTTTAAGTGCTTTTCATCATTTTTAGGTAAGAACCCTTTTACAATTTTCTCCCAAATTTTCAGACTGCACAAGGCATCTCAATGTTTCGTTCACCGATTGAACTTGTCCGGGGGTACCTTGTCCGAAGAAAGGGTGGTTTTTAGTTGGTAGGCGACTGGTCAGGGGTGTGTTACCTGAAGTCAAATTTAATTTAGTATTAAACATCACATATTTATAACAACATTATGTACAATCTTTTATAACTGCATGTATTTTAAAGGGTTTTTTCCCTGATATTTTGGTGACTCAGGCATGTTAACCGTGTAAGTATAACTATTTTTGCTTTTTAATATTAGTCAAAATTTTAAACCACGTTTGCTTTAACTAAATGGTTTATACTTATTTTAGGCACTTTTAAACCTGATGATGGAATTATTATTCCGTTAACGTTTGTGTTATTTGATGTAGCCCTTTTAAGGGTTTGTTAAATATACCCATTTACAAAGATTAACCTCTTTTTTTTGTTTTTTTTGTTGACCATAGATTGGTTAGAGCGAACAATAAAATACAGACGAAAGTAGAACGAAACAAACTTATTAAACGAGAACGATACCTAACCACCGATGTCCTGTTTCAAAAACAAACGGAATACCAAAAAGAGCTAAGCACAAGACTAAAATCAATAGAGACACTGAAACAAATGAATATAAACGGACTAGCAAATAAAATAAAAGTAACTGTAGCAAATCGGCTAAGAAAATATGGTCAAATACGAAAACAGTCAAAACATCTAAACTCCAACCTAATACTTCGGACAGCTTCAAAAGTTTAAACAAAAACGTGAAGAAAGAAATCAGGAACGATCATAAAAACTATAATAACAATCTAATAAAACATATAATACAAGATAACTGCATCATGAAAGTACTCAAACCAAAAAACTCAAGCGGCACATCAAAAATTATAGAAATAAAAAATGAGAAAAACGTCACCGTCAGAGACAGAAAGGAAATAAGCAAGCCCATTGAAAAATTCTACACTAAATTATACTCAGTAAATACACAACCAGAACAACGACGTACTGAACGAACAATCATTAATACCGGCTCAGAAGAAACACCGGACATAACCGACTATGAAATAAGAATGGCCCTAAATCAACTAAAAACGAATAAATGTCCGGGAAAGGATAAGATTACAGTTGTAATGTTGAAAATTGGAGGCATAAAAATTCAACAGGTATTAAATATTTTATTTAATAAAGTAATTGATGAAGGAAGGATTCCTCAAGAATGGTACAACTCCGAGGACATTTTACTCTTTAAGAATGAAGACAAAGCAAACATCGAGAATTACCGACCAATATCCTTGCTATCACATCTGTATAAATTACTAACTAAAATCATAATCAACCGCCTAACACATAAGCTTAATTTATATCAACCTATCGATCAAGCTGGATTCAGAAAACATTTTAATACCATAAACCACTAGCAAGACCACTGATAGAAAAATGCTCCGAGTATAATGTTCCACTTCATATGGCGTTCGTCGATTTCCATAAAGCATTCGATTCCATCGAATTATGGGCAGTGCTTGAATCTCTAGAAAATACATGCATAGATTTAAGATACACCAACATAATTAAGTACATATATAAAAATGCCACCATGCAGATAAAGCTGGACGAAAGCACAAAAACTAATCCCATAAGACTACAACGGGGAGTAAGACAAGGAGGCACCATCTCTCCCAAACTATTTACCCTTGCTCTAGAAGATGTTTTTAAGAAACTGGAATGGAACAGTAAGGGTATCAACGTCGACGGATCATACTTAAACAACTTGAGATTCGCAGACGACATAGTTGTAATAGCCGATAATATCCAAGAACTAAATGATATGTTACAATTAAATGCAGTTTCAGGAGCGGTAGGCTTTAAAATGTATTACAGAAAAACAAAAATACTGAGCCGAGACCAGACAAATATAACAATACAAAATCTTTCTCTCTCTCTCTCTCTCTCTCTCTCTCTCTCTTCAATCCTGACCCCCCAGGGGGAGTATAGTGGTCGACGTGATGTCGTGTATTGTCCGTCTCCAGAGATCTCTGTCTTTGGTCATTTCTTTTAATTCATGCATAGGTCCTTGGCATATTCCTGTAATTTGATCTACCCATCTTGTTGGGGATCTTTCTCGTGATATTCGGCCTTCTACCTTTCCTTGTATTATATATAATACAAAATCATACCATAGAAAATGTTGAACATTATGTATATCTAGGTCATGTTATCAAACTAGGAAAACCAAATCAAGATGCTGAAATTAAAAGAGAAACACAACTGGTATAAGGCAATAGTTTGTACCTACGGCTTGGAGACAGTATGTAACAAAATTGTAACAAAAATTTTATATTGCTCCACTTTGAGCGCTACTGTAACAAATAGTATGGTAGTATACAAACAGGTCCCTGATGTTATAAGGTCTGTAGAGTAATGTGGAGATAAGTTCGAAACTAAATTATAATAGAAGTTGAAACTGAATGCAGTTCGGCTAGCTGGGTATGCTTTAGACTGGCCAGTTGATACTCAAGGTAGGGTTAGGTCTATTTGCATGCCCTGCGAAAACAGTAAAGAATAGAAAAGATGTAAATTAACTAAGAAAGTATAAGAATTACCAAACCGAACTAAGAGTAAGTACTGAAAACCGGAATAAAGGAAAGAAGAATGATTTGGGCGTCAGGGAAGATGTTTACTGGACTCTTAGTCTAACAAACACTTCACCGTGTAACTTTATTGCTGCTGCTGACTATGTTTCTATAATTAGGTATAACCTTATTAAATAAAAAGAAGGTTCAATAAAACAGAGTCTTACGTAAAACACAATTTAATAACAATAAAATAGAAACCTGTAAACCTCGTAATATACGATTTAACTTAAATACCCTTATAATATACACTATTATTGACCTCTTTTATATATACGATATATTTACATTTAATAATCTACTAGAAAAGTATCAACTTATTTTATGAAGTTTTATGTCTGAATTAAAGCAAAAATTAATGAAAACCAACATTTGACAATTTAAACAACTATAACCCCTCCCTATAACACAATATATCAGTTTGACAGTTTCCAAATTGATTCCAATCAGATAACCTGTAGATATATTTAAATTGGTCTGTCCAGAAAGGAACAGATACAAGATGAATTGGTGATGTTACAAGTAATGCTTCTTGAAAGGCAGAAAATATTGATTTTTCACGTTGAGAAGCCCTATGAATAGCTCTTCTGACGAGACCTATTAGGTCGAAATACGTATCAAGAGATACATAGGATTTGTTTGCATGAAATCAAATATTTGCTGCTTTTTCTCATTTTATTCGGATTTACTCTGTGTGGGTACAAGAAGCACAATTCGCTAAGGATTTCTGCTTAGTTGTAAAAGACATATCGTGGAATGCAAATTTTAGATTCCCAATGTCTCTTTTAACATCTTTTATCAACGTCTGTTTGCCTTGCAATTTTTAGAAGGCTCAGATTATAAAGCAGAAATCTGAATTGTGTTTCGAAACCATTTTACGATTGTTGTAATTAGATGTCGCTATTGCGTCAGTATTGAAGCCATGTTATTGTTGCTTCTTAAAAGGCAGAAAATATTGATTTTTCACGTTGAGAAGCCCTATGAATAGCTCTTCTGACGAGACCTATTAGGTCGAAATACGTATCAAGAGATACATAGGATTTGTTTGCGTAAAATCAAATATTTGCTGCCTTTTCTCATTTTACTCGGATTTACTCTGTGTGAGTACAAGAAGCACAATTCGCTAAGGATTTCTGCTTAGTTGTAAAAAGACATGTCGTGGAATGCAAATTTTAGATTTCCCATGTCTCTTTTAACATCTTTTATCAACGTCTGTTTGCCTTGCAATTTTTAGAAGGCTCAGATTATAAAGCAGAAATCTGAATTGTGTTTCGAAACTATTTTACGATTGAAAACTATGTATTTATAAAAATAATGTTGGGATTTAACTATGAATATTTCAAAGAAGAATTGAAATTTAACATATCTTAACGAATATATTATAGGCACAGAGTAATGAAGGGTCTCCTTACATTACCGAATTGCTTGGATATTGATGAGAACGTGTACTTAGGAGAATTTCGAACAGAAAGAATTCTGAACGTGATTTGACTGATATAATTAAGGAAAATGAATTGGATAAATGATATAAATATGAAACTAGTAATGGTTAAAAAACATCATTTACTTTAATTAAAATGAAACTCATCCAACGCTTTACTATTTCACTAATTAAAACAAAATCTTCTTATCGCGAAAATTCTAAATTCAAAACAAAACGTCTTCTGTAACTTAAATAATTGACCTCTGAATAACTTAAAAGGTTTTTCGGCTAACTTGAAAACAACGTGCGTTGGCCGCTGGATTCAATCAGTCCTCTGTCCCGTTTAAAGGCGGGATATAAAGTGGCTTCTTACACTTTTAAAATCGTTGGCTTCCGTCAACTCCAAGTTAAACGGAAACGGCAGGTAGGCAGTTTGACCAATTGACAAACAATTGATAACCTCATTACATGTATAGTTGGTTGCATACCTTACAGACAGAATTAAGATGTTTTAAATTTTCAGTAACGATAAAGAACTCTTATCGTTACATTCCCCCTTTACTCGGAGAAAAAAAATTGACCTAAGAACAATTTTTTTTTGTAACTATAGATACTCAAGACAAGTCAATTACTAATCACACACTGTGGGATCCATCACAGGCGTGAACAAAATAGCCAATAAAATAGTGTGTCCAGGACATCACAATAGCTGACATATTAAATGCACAGAATTTTCCATCCGTGACTGACATTCTAAAAACCAAAATTGTGTTCAAGTTGATTAAGTAGATTTAAATAAAAACCCCAAATTATAGTCAACAAGAACACTAGACCAATAAATTTATATGAATACAAAACTTACTAATATATAACCAAATATACCAAATAACTTCTACACATTTGCATTTAACTCGAACGATTATACTTAACCGCAGATTATGAGTCATGTAAAAGGGGTAGTTTTAATATACAATATACTAAATATGACATAAGCACTCATGCCCACAAGTTATAGTAGGTTTATTAAAACCTTATACTGATTAACTGTTATAAATATAACTCTTCAAAATAATTGACGAATGAGATGAACGATACAAAATTGATCCAACCATGGACAACAGATTTATTTTAGAGCATATCCAAGGTGAAGCAATCAGTAGATTTCGTAACCAATTCGCAATTAACCAAACTATAGACCGTAATATAAAACCAAAATAGATATAAGAGTTACTGAGATGATCATTTAAGATGCCCCCAGTTTCATTTTTTAATATTACATAATTCAAGAGTCTATTGCATTTACCTGAATAAATAACATGAAGATTATTTTTTAAATCCAGATGTCCACCGAAAGTTTTTTATGTGGCCACACAATGTTTTTTAACAACTTTTTATGTAAGTAGTAAAAAACCAACTTTCTCTTTTTGTATATTCAAATTTTAACTTTGTTTTTTGTAATATTGGTATTTTTACTCTCTCTTTTAGTAAACTGATGATGAAATGATACAATTCCGAAAAGATCTTCTTTATAATAAAAAAAAAAAAAAAAAAAATAATAGCTTTTAATAAGCGCCTTTTTTTATACCTTAATACACACGAACACCACGTGCTTTGTATTAAACAGGTATACTAGCCACTCCTGGATATCTCCACTTCATGGTTTGTTCCAGTTTCACTTTTAAAAACTTCTTACTAGTGTACGCAATGGGATGTTCAGAACCATCTTTTATTTGAAAGAGGACACCACCTGAAGCAGTATTAGAACAATCTGTCCTGAGGTAAAAGTGTTCACTGAAATCAGGAGAGGTCATGACAGGAGCACTGGTAAGAGCTTCTTTAATACGATGAAAAGCATCATCAGCCTCAGGAGTCCAGGTAATAGTCTGGCCCTTTTTCTTATTCTTAAGGAGGTCCGTAAGAGGTGATAATAAAGTGGAATAAGAACGTACAAACCGTCGATAGTACCCACACATACCCAAGATCCTACGTAACTGAGTAGTTGTTTTAGGTATGGGGACGTCCTTGATAGCGGTTACCTTGTCAGGATCTGTCCTCAAACCTTGACTATCAACAACATATCCGAGGAATTTGAGATTAGGACGACAAACATTACATTTATCTAAGTTTACAGTGAGGTTAGCCTCTTTAAGGCGTGAAAATAACTTCTCTAATATTTCAATATGCGAAGTAAAATCCGGAGTAACAACTAAAATATTATCTAAATAATAAAATACAAATGGTTCAAGTTGTGGACCAATAACTCAGTCCATTAAACGACACATTGTCTGAGGAGCTGAAACTAGACCAAAAGGCATCGTGACAAATTGAAATAATCCTTTACCACTAACAGCGAAAGCAGTATATTCCTTACTCTCATCACTAAATTCTAAATGATCCATCTTTCTTCTTTATAAGCCACAGAGGACTACAATATGAAGAGGTAGAAGGTTCGATAATGTTTAAGGAGAGCATTGAATCGATTTCTTTACCTAAATCTGCTTGCCATGCTTGAGGTATGGGATATTGATACTGTCTGAAAGGAGCTGAAGTTTTCACTTTAATAGTATGAGATATTAAATGTGTACGGCCTAATTTATCTTTAGACGAAATAGATGAAAATTTAGAGATAATATCCTCTAACTGTTTTTGTTCCATTACAGACAAACTAGAAAATTCACGAATAGCACTTACGATTGATAAATTAAAGAAAGAAATAGATACTATGTTTTTAAGTAATATAAAATATTATGTTTTTAAGATACCTATATCATAACATGTTCTTATGATATGATTAAAAATACGATATGAATGTAAAAAGAAAAATAAAACGAACCATGTTTGAAAAAAGGTTTTATTTTCAAAATTAAATGAAGAAAAAAGGTCATTTTAAAACAATATTATTATGTAAGTTAACAGTAAGAAAGAAAACAGTCAATTCGCAAATTAATAAGGCATTCTGGAATATAACATGAAACAATAACGGAAAGGAGATACTTTCAATGCAAAAAAACTTTATTAAATAATACATATATACCAAGTGAAAAATAAAACAAATATTGAAATTACAAAATGACACGTCGTGCTTTCACAGATGCAAGCTCATTAATCATTTCATTGTGATCAATGGCTTCACAAATTTTATTTTCAATTGAAATGACTGCCAAATCTGATAGCCTTTCTTGGCACATTGACGTTCTTAAATAATTTTTTATGAGCTTTAGCTTTGAAAAACTCCTTTCGCCGCATCCCACCGAAATTGGAAGGGTCAGGAATATTCTCAAGGCTATAAATAGATTCGGGAACAAGGATTGTAAATTTTTCATTGTTATATAATTTAAAACATCTATGGGCGAATCCGAAATTTTGCCAGAGTCTGTGATAGGGTTAAGAACTTTGTATGACAAAATTTCATTATGCAAATCAAGACCATCAATATCTTTGCATACGTTTCCTTCATGTTGAATTTGTAAAGCTAAATCCAAATCCATACATGATCTTTTAATCACATCAGAATCTAGATTTTGAAAATTACCCAAAAATCCAAATAAATCGTGGCACTTATCTATTCCCTCAAAGCGTCTTTGTAGGGATTGAATTGTTGTGTCCAAAATTTGAAAATAAAAACTGATCTTAAATTTTTGTTTTGAATCGAATACTGTTGCATCTGTACCTTCATACGAACATTGAAGCTTCGTCTTTCTTTGTCTTAATAATGGAAATGTTTGTTCTACATCACTTTTTTCTGCTTCTACTACAGCCTCATTCATGAAACTCTCGAAATGTTTGTCTGACCTTTTTTCAGTGAAATAAATAATAAGTCGAAAGAAAATGCAAAAAAGTATTTTTGAAGTGTGTATATTTTAGGCAATTCCTAGCTGAGCGCTATGTTCAATCCTTGTTCCCGAATTGCCTAAAATATACACACTTCAAAAATACTTTTTTGCATTTTCTTTCGACTTGTCATAAGTGTGTACAAAAAATATCAGTCTTTTGATTAATAAATAATAAGATTTTTTATTTCTTTATGGCATTCATTTAAAGTTGTATTTGGATTCTGGACCATTTTACTTACTATATTAATTTTTGTTTACACATCATGCCAAATTATAATAGAAAAAATGAATTTGAACGTTTTAGTTTTGTCTAATAGTGACCTTGCTGAGTGTTTCGTGTTCATATCTCTTGAATTATCTTCCACCAAATCATGTAAACTTTTACAAATTTCGAGGAATTGAAACCTAAGAGGGCGAATGGCTTTGACTCTGCTTTCCCATCGTGTTTCACTTACTGATTTTAAAGTTAAGTTTGGTACATTCCTTTTTAAAATGTCCCATCTGTAGGGTGAAGTAGAAAAAAATTGAACAACTCCTGAATAATTGAAAAAAACATACAGTCTCATATGAAATTTTAGCTGCATCATTGACACTTAAATTAATAGTGTGAGCTGAACAAGGCAAAAACATTGCTCTGGGATTAATTTTTAGAATTTGAGCTTGAAGGCCCACATGCTTGCCAGACATATTTGCCCCATTGTCGTAACCCTGACCTCTCATGTCATCAAGGTTTATTTCAAATTTTGATAATATTTCTTCTTTTAAAAAATTGAAGAGCCCTTCTCCTGTAGTATTTAAAACTTTGAAAAAACCCAGAAAGTGTTCTCTAATTTCGACTTCATATGGAGAATAATAAACGAAGCGAATTATGACCGTCAGCTGCTCAACATGGCTAGCATCTGGAGATTCATCCAAAATAATTAAGTAATATTTTGCTGTTCTGAGGCAACTCAGAATTTCTTTCTGAATATTTCTTGACAATAAATGAATTAATTCATTTTGGAAGTGATTGCTCAGGTAATGAGGCATATTTTGGCACAACTCTTTAGACCTTCGAATATTGCTCAGGTGTTTCATCATAATTGGATCGAATTTAGCAATCATTTCAACTAACTTCAAAAAATTGCCATTATTAGTCTCATAAAGATTCGTACTGTCACCCATAAAAGCTAAATTTTGGCCAGCTAAATACTGCACAATACAAATCATTCTTTTAATGATTTCACGCCATCGCTGTTTTTCAATTTCATAATATTTTTTTTCATATGTTCCATGCTATTTTCATGACGAGAAATATTAATAGAAAGGTGCCTCCAGTTAAAATAGCTGGTAGTTAATTTATGAGACAATGTGCTAAAAAGTTTACAGAAAATGCAGAATACGGCATTAATTTTTTTAGAATATACCAACTAGTCCCTCTTTACGTTTTCGCCGTTTGGCAACTTTCTTAAATATTGCGTGGATGAGAATTTTCTACCAGTTTCATCAACAGGAAAGTTTTCCATGATTTGAACAGCGCCTTTTGTCACATTGATTGAATTAAATGATGATTTAATTGATTCGGCCATGTAGAGGGATCAGTAATATCAATATCGGCAAGGTCTGCAGCACTTTCTCTATCTTCATTTACCGGGTTACTTAGCTGAGACTGTGAAGGGAGTAGCATAAGCGTTTCAGAGGTTGATTGTTGTTGATCGTCAATAACCATTGGCTCTGCAACCAGTTGCTCTTCTGAAATTTGTTTTAGAAATTTGTTCAGCGATCCACTAAGTTTTTCCCGCTGCGCCTCCATTTGCAGTCGGCGTTTTCTATTTTCGGCCCCTGATAATTTTTTCCCACGAAACTCGCTCATTTCAGCCGATTCTGAAGAGAAAAAATACGGTATTACATACCGAGGTGGAAAATATTTCATTTTCTTCAAGAAATTAGTTAATTAAGAGTATTTTAAGACGAAGTTAACTTGAGTCTCGAGACAAAAATGAAATTTCCAGCGAGGTACAAACCTTTACTACTATTTTATTTACAGTCATATTTTTTTAAAATAAAAATTAGAAAACGTTTATTTTCATATAAACTTTTTACCGGGGTCGAAAGTAAACAACCAATTTTCACCCGGGCAGAAATTAAACAGGTAATCAATTTTTATCTGAAAATCACAAAAGGTGAACTTTCCAACTCTCAAAAATGTCAGAAGTAATGTTTTACGTATATGGTTGTAAATAATAGTATATTATATACATTCACAATGTATAATATTATACACTGAGTTGAAGTGTTTAATTCTTATCAAGAGAAAAACATGGTTTACCGAGGCGCATAGCGTCGAGACAGGAATGAAACTTTTTCAGCGAGGTTTGTATAGGTTGTACTGTTTTATTCAGAACCATATCTTCTAAATACAAGTTTAAAAAAAATCTAATAAAATGTAAACAAACATTTTGGTTATTCGTAGGATGTAAAAATTTACCTGGGTGGAAAATTAATGTCATACACTTTTCATCCGGGTAAATGTCACTTTCCTCCTGGATAGATTTTAAAACTAGAAATTTAGTTTTTCAAACTTTTATAAAAGGTCTTCAATGTAAACATAACATACATGGTTGTAAATAAACATTGATACTTAACTGACCCGAAGAATAACTTTAAGGTTCTTAAACTGTTATTTAATTTAAATTTTAGTACTTTACTTATTTATTTTTATTTTATTTAAATAAATAAGTTAACTTATTTTACTTACTTTTAGCAGTTTATTTGCCGCCTTAAACTTACAATTTACAATAAACTTGATGTATTTACAATAAACTTTAATGACAATGATATTGCGAACAGAACATCCTAACCCATAAGAAAAAATCTAACGACTAAATTAAAACGTTACGGTTTGCTGCGCAAACGATAATTTCGTCAGAGGCGGGCGCATCGCGCATCCTTTCTTAAGACAACCAGGCGGGCGGCATGCCGGCAACACAAAACATTAAAAGTGAGCGGCGTGCGGCGTTAGACGGCGCGTCGTATGCTGACACTAATAAAATTGTAGGGTGGTAATTTAATTAGTAATTTTGGTATCATAATAAGGAATAGCAAACGGATGAAGTGATTGCTTTAACGCTTACCGGGGAAATACTGAACACTGACTTGTTTTGTTTTAGAAGAGAGAATATTTTTGTAATGGTAACCAAATATTTGGCGCCCCTAAAATTTTGCGCCTGCGTGCGGGGCATTCATTGCATACCCGCCAGGAACGGCCCTGTCTGCAGTAGATACTTGCAGAGAAGAAATAGGCATAATATTAATATTAGTGTTTTCTAACAATTTTAATGAATAGGAACCTATTAAAGAAATGTTAGAGCCACTATCTAATAGAGCCAAACAAGAATGTCCTAATATCTCAATTTCAAGATAAGGTCGGTTATCATTATGTTTTTAATATCAAAATCTAAAATATCAGATTGGTCATCCAAATTGAAAAATGGTACTAACTTAGACTTATTATCATTACTAACAAATTTATAAACTAGTGTAGAAAATGGAACTGTTTCCCTGTGCTGATTATGTTCATTACTAAAATTATGACTTACGACTGGTGGAGATAATCTATGGTCAAGCAAACAGCTCTAGTTAACCGCAGTGTGGTTGACAGTTACGTTTTTGCTTGCTTTGGTTTTTGTTTGTTGTGCTTTGGTTGGTGAGTGTTTTTCCTTTCTAGAGTGGGTGATTTCGAAGTGCTGGGGAGTATTGGACCTGTGGTTTCGATTACTGTTGTGGTTGTATTCTCTGATGGGTTTGTAGACTGTAGAACGCTCAGGGGACGAACCTCTGTCCGCTCGTTTCCCGAACACTTCAAACAGTTACGTTAGAGTGTGTTGTCTCTACCACAACCGTGACAGAAAACACGTGTACGAGGTGTTATGCACTCATAAAGTGCATGGCCAGGCGCACGACAATTCCAACAAGACAAAGACGAATTCACCACGGACACATTATGTGTATGAGTTTTGGGTTGACAAGAACGATTTCTAGAGTAAGTTGAGTTAAATGAAGGACCAGAAGTAGGTCGAGATGTACTTGCAGAAGAAGAAGACCAAAATAGAGTTTCCTCTAAACGTTTACATTTCTCAGTGATATCTTCGATACTCTGAATGTCCATTAAAGCTAATTGCTGATGGTAAAAAGGCAACAGACATTTGAGAATAATCTTTATTTTGGCAAAGTCGGAAAGAGGAGTCTCAAGTCGATTACACATGCCCAAAATGGTGTTAATAAACATAGTGACAGGTTCGTTTGGCTTTTCTTTACAGTTTTTGATTTCATCTACGAGATCATCTTGGAAAGAATAAGGCAGAAAATCAGATTTTAATTTCTGAGCCAACTCAGACCAAGTGGAAAAGCTATGAGGGTTGTTCATAAACCAAGTAAACGCAGGACCTGTAAATAATTCAGCAGAAGCTGCAAACAGATCATCCTCACTCACACCTTTTGAAATACGAAGACATTCCACTCTCTCCAAAAAGGTAATGACTTCATCATGATGACCTTGACCAGAAAACAAAATTCCCCACTTATGTACCTGAATTGGTTTGTTTTGTGAAAACGAATTAGCTACATGAACAGAAGAAATAGGAGTGGAAGTGGCTGCCGGATTTACTTGAGAATCAAGTTAACCTTCTAAACTAAGAATTCTAATGCAAATAGAGCGCTTGAAAATTTGTTGCTTTTCATCTGAGCAAGATAGTAAATGTGCACGACCAGAGATATGAGCAAGACGTGAAATTAACCTGGAATACATGCTATCATGGAGAGTCCCTCTAAAATCGGATATCCTTTGAGCCAGGTCCTCCAACGTCTGGTTTATCTCATGTCGTTGTTCCAGAAAAGGAATATCTATAGAAGAAATTTCTCGAAAGCTCCTATTTCCTTGCTCTTGTTTCAAGGCACCGCGCAATAATTAGTGCTTTTTCTCAACCTTGGTAGATTCCTCAAAGGGAATTCCCCTTATCCTCAGCTTATAATCAACTTCCTTAACTAATAAATGCTCAGCCTTAAAGGTACACATGATGAAAGAGAAAAATAAAAAAATTATCACCAACAAACTAAAATCAACAATGTGCTAAACCAAATGTAACTTAATAAAATTATACCTATACCTTTAAATATAAATATATTTAAAATAATTTAAATTTGATTTCAGAGATCAAATGACAATAAGTAAATTAAACTTATTTTTATATATAGTATGCAATAATTGACAATATATATATATATATATATATATATATATATATATATATATATATATATCTTTCACAATAATCTCTTAGATTGTTTTCTATCTTTCTTAGATAGAAAACAATCTAAGAGATTATTGTGTTGAATCTTCTAAAGAGCTTACACACACATTGAGAGGCAGCCATCGGTAAAAATTAAATAAACAATAGTGCTCTTTTAGTTTTTTCTTGTGTGTTTTTTGTTTCGTTTCTATCGTTTAGTTTTTAAGTTTTTAATGTTAAGTTATCGTAGAGTGTTTTTAACATCTTTAAAAAAACCTACAAATTGTTTTTGTAAGTATGAACCCTTTTGGTTATTTACTTATATTTTAAATCTTTTTATTTTTATTTGTAGTGAACTGATGATGCTTTTGAAAACAAAAAGCGAAACGTATTCAATTAAATCAATGAAGTAGTTGACGACTTTCATTTGCCTATTATTGACCGATACAACCTCTGCTATTCAACTATTGAATATATTTTAAATATATATATATATATATATATATATATTATATATATATATATATATATTATTTGTAGTCTCAGCAATTGGTCTGTGTGAAATAAAACTCTATTTGTTATTTCTCAATATTTCGTCACGATTTTGTGACTTCTTCAGGAGAAAACTGTAAATTTATTATAATTATTATATGTAAACAAAATGAATATTTCAATACTTACAACTTAAGATTAAAAATTTTAAATTTTGATAACATATCCAATTAGATAAATGACATTTTTTTGATTTAATTTATTTGGGAGTTATGGTAACCGCAATATTTTATAGAGTGAATTCCCATTGTACAATTTTTAGCGAATAAGTTTTAATAAACAATTACGTATTGTGACAGTATTATCCATATAATAAGGTGCAAAAGTAGAATATTGAGAAAGAATCAGGAACATGGTAAATTGATCTATAAAATGTAATTGATGGTACGTAGTCAGTTATTGGTCTGATGTTGTTAGATATGAAGATATGAAGATCTATCATATTATATATTGTTTAGTATATTACAGTAGATATTACTTAATATACTAAATATTAATTATCTTCATATCTTCATATCTAACAACATCAGACCAATAACTGACTACGTACCATCAATTACATTTTATAGATCAATTTACCATGTTCCTGATTCTTTCTCAATATTCTACTTTTGCACCTTATTATATGGATAATACTGTCACAATATGTAATTGTTTATTAAAACTTATTCGCTAAAAATTGTACAATGGGAATTCACTCTATAAAATATTGCGGTTACCATAACTCCCAAATAAATTAAATCAAAAAAATGTCATTTATCTAATTGGATATGTTATCAAAATTTAAAATTTTTAATCTTAAGTTGTAAGTATTGAAATATTCATTTTGTTTACATATAATAATTATAATAAATTTACAGTTTTCTCCTGAAGAAGTCCCAAAATCGTGACGAAATATTGAGAAATAACAAATAGAGTTTTATTTCACACAGACCAATTGCTGAGACTACAAATAATATTTAACACAGTACGGTCGAGAATAATTTGATAAATATATATATATATATATATATATATATATATATATATATATAATCATTATGGCTAGTACAAGATGGTTACAACAAGTTACTGATCATGATTTTCGGTCGTCAAGATCCGGCAGGGGTAGACAACCAAAAGACTGTAGGGCTCCCCCGGTCGTTAATCTACGAAAACCCTACAAAAAGAATAAAGGTGCAAAGATCGCTACCTGGAATATTAAAACAATTTATGAAGCCGGAAAGATACACAACGTCATACAAGAAATGCAACGCATGTCTGTCAAAATATTGGGACTAAGTGAAACCAGATGGCCAGACTCGGGTGAACAACAGATTTTAAATTCCAAAATATACTATTCGGGAAATAATGATCCAAACCATCGAAATGGAGTAGCAATCATTGTTGATAAGAACTTATGTCAATCAGTCACTTCTTTCAGTCCTATCTCAGATAGAGTAGTTATGGTTTCTTTAACAATGATCCAACGAAAGTTAAATATAATCCAAGTATATGCTCCAACTTCCGACAAGACAGACGATGAAATAGAACAATTCTATAAAGATATACAACAAGCCCTGGATAATACAAAGCATAGAGATATCACGATTGTTATGGGCGATTTTAACTCAAAAGTAGGAAAAGGAGAAGTAGAAGATATTGTAGGGAAATATGGACTTGGTTTAAGAAATGAGAGGGGGGAAAGATTGGTGGAGTTCTGTCAAGAGAACAGTCTGGTAGTTACAAACACTTATTTTAAGTTACCTAATCGTCGACTCTACACCTGGAGATCGCCTGCGGATAATGATAGGAAAGTTATTAGAAACCAGATAGACTATGTTTTAATAAGAAAAAGGTTTCGGAACTCCATTAAATCAGCAAAAACATACCCTGGGGCTGATGCAGCCACAGACCACAATCCCGTTGTTGTATCATTCGATCTCCGATTTAAAAAACTAACTGCACGTTGCAATAAGAATCAAATACAACGTTCATTTTTGAAAAATTCATTTGTAAGAGATCAGCTATCCAAAAAAATTAACGAGGAAATAAAGATAAATATAATCGATCCAGACGAAGATTCGAACAGAAAATGGGAAACATTTAAAAACATAATGCTGAATCCAACGAAGGAGATTCTAAAAGGAAAGAAAAATAATAACACAACAAAGTCATGGATTAATGATGAGATACTGCAATTGATGGAAAAGAGAAGATTGTACAAGAACGTAGACATCGAAAAATATAAAGACATATATGGTGTAATTAGAAAGAAAATAAGAGAAGCCAAGGAAAAATGGTACTCAAACAAGTGTGAGGAAATAGAAGTACTATTGGAAAGGCATGATGACTTTAATCTACATAGGAAGGTAAAAGAACTGGCCGGCATCAGAAAAACAAACCACAGTAGTGTTCTATTAGATGAAAAAGGTAAAATTATCCTTGATAACAACAAGAAAATAGAAAGATGGAAACAATACATACAGGAATTATTTAAAGATGAGAGACAACCAGAAAACATAGAACTATACAACAGTAGAGAAACGGGGCCCAGTATAACAAAAGAAGAAGTCATGCATGCAGTAAAATTGGCAAAAGATAATAAAGCTACAGGTCCTGATGAGATACCAGCGGAAATTATAAAATTAATCGCAGAAGATCAAATAGATATACTAAAAGACTTGTACAACACCATATATGATACAGGCGTCATTCCAAAAGAATGGCTTAAGTCGACGTTCGTGACTCTACCGAAAAAAGCTAACGCTAGAGAATGCTGTGACCATCGAACCATCAGCTTAATGAGCCACACTCTAAAGATATTCTTGAAAATTATACATCAAAGAATTTTCAGAAAACTGGAGCAAGATATTAGTAACACGCAGTTTGGCTTCAGAAACGCAATGGGTACAAGAGAGGCCTTGTTTGCCCTGAATGTATTGGCCCAAAGATGTATGGATGTTAACCAACCTCTTTATGTCTGTTTCCTTGATTACAATAAGGCATTTGACAAAGTCAGACATAATCGCCTCCTACAGCTACTTCAAGATAAAAATCTGGATATGAAAGATATTAGAATAATATCAAACCTTTACTTTAATCAAGTTGCATCTGTAAAGGTTGGCAACGAACTATCAGAAGAAATAGAAATACAACGAGGGGTAAGGCAGGGATGCATATTGTCTCCGCTGCTTTTTAACCTCTATTCAGAAGAGGTAGTTCAGAAGGCACTAAAGGAAACATCAAGTGGAATTAAAGTCAACGAGAACTTATAAATAACATCAGATACGCCGATGATACTTTAGTAATCGCAGAGTCAGTTGAAGAATTGCAGGTTCTGATAAATAAGATTGTAGACAGTAGCGAAGAGGCTGGACTTACTTTAAATATCAAAAAGACGAAATTCATGACCATCGCAAAGACACAACAACAGGACACGTTATGGATTAGGGACGAACTCGTTCAAAAGGTGAACAGATATACATACTTGGGAACAATCATAACCGAAAACAACGATTACACACAGGAAATCAAATCACGTATAGGAAAAGCCCGATCAACATTCAATACTATGAGAAAAGTACTTTGCAGCAATGATCTGAGTCTGCAACTTAAAGTACGAATGCTTAGATGTTATGTATTTTCTGTGTTATTATATGGAATGGAGGCTTGGACGCTTAAAAAAGATATAAGTAACAGAATAGAAGCGTTTGAGATGTGGGCTTATAGAAGAATTTTAAAAATAAGTTGGATCGATAAGGTTACGAACAACGACGTTTTAAAAAGAATGAACAAGGAAAAGGAGATATTAAATACAATTAAAATAAGAAAATTGCAGTATCTGGGTCATGTCATGAGAGGTGAGAGATATGAGTTGCTGCAGATCATTATACAGGGAAAGATACTGGGCAGAAGAAGCATAGGCCGACGACGTGTATCCTGGCTAAACAATTTGAGGCAGTGGTACAATTGTAACTCTGTTGAGCTGTTTAGAGCAGCAGTGTCAAAGGTGAAGATAGCCGTGATGATAGCCAACCTTCTTAAAGGAGACGGCACTTAAAGAAGAAGAATATATATATATATATATATATATATATATATATATATATATATATATATAATATAGTGTGATCGCACCTAAACAAAACCACTAGTGGCTTATAACAAAGTAAATAGTAATACAATAAATCATTCAATATTTCTATATACAGGTATCACTAACCCCATCAAAATAGAAATGTCAAACCAATGTAATTATCCAAAATATTATACTTAATGAAGGTTTACAATTAATTATTAATTTAAAGTTATCAAAACCACCAACACAGCAATATAAGACACTATTAAATATTTTTCAGATACTATTTCAAAGAAAACTGGATCTAAATAACTACAAAATATTCAAAAATAGACAAACAAACTAGGAACAGTTTGAAAAAATGACAAATGAATTAGGGAATACTATCTTACTGAAAAATCTGAGCTCCACGTTGGACTACGCCACTGTAACAAAATTGTAACAAAAATTTTATATTGCTCCACTTTGAGCGCTACTGTAACAAATAGTAGCTAGATCACTTGGGACCAGGTCCCTGATGTTATAAGATCTGTAGAGTAGTGTGGAGATAAGTTCGAAACTAAATTAAAATAGAAGTTGAAACTGCATGCAGTTCGGCTAGCTGGGTATGCTTGAGACTGGCCAGTTGATACTCAAGGTAGGGTTAGGCCTATTTGCATGCCCTGCAAAAACAGTAAAGAATAGAAAAGATGTAAATTAACTAAGAAAATATAAGAATCACCAAACCGAGTAAGTAAGAGTAAGTAAGTAAGAGTAAGTACTAAAAACCGGAATAAAGGAACGAAGAATGATTTGGGCGCCAGGGAAGATGTTTACTGGACTCTTAGTCTAAAAAACACTTCACCGTGTAACTTTATTGCTGCTGCTGACTATGTTTCTATAATTATTTATAACCTTATTAAATAAAAAGAAGGTTTAATAAAACAGAGTCTTACTTAAAACACAATTTAATAACAATAAAATAGAAACCTGTAAACCTCGTAATATACAATTTAACTTAAATACCCTTATAATATACACTATTATTGACCTCTTTTATATACAATATATTTACATTTAATAATCTACTAGAAAAGTATCAACTTATTTTATGAAGTTTTATGTCTGAATTAAAGCAAAAATTAATGACAACCAACATTTGACAATTTAAACAACTATAACCTGTCCCTATAACACAATATATCAGTTTGATAGTTTCCAAATTGATTCCAATCAGATAACCTGTAGATATATTTAAATTGGTCTGTCCAGAAAGGAACAGATACAAGATGAATTGGTGATGTTACAAGTAGGGCTGTAGAAATACAAAATGGACCTTTGTGCACAAATGATCTTACAAAAAACAATTGTATTTTGATCCACCCCTACCCTGTTATAACTGATACATAAATAATATATTTAAAAGATTTAATGATAAAATAAACAAATGATATTGAGAAACAAAATTGAACGTTATATAACTAATGATACGAAAATATGAGTTAAAAAAATTGACTAAGAATATTATTAAGGTTTTGTTCGTTGACTGATTAAAGTTTAAACAAAATTTAAGGAAATTACTTTAAAATAGTAGGAACAATTATTATAAAGGAACCTGACTAATCTCAAACTGAGAAAGTTCTTCTGCCTGATGCTTACGTCACTGGGATTTGTAAAATTGAAACCTAGAAGTACACTCTTCTAGTAGTTAACTGAACTGCTACTCCAGTTACCGGGAAAAACCAAAAAAAAACTCCAACCAAACTACATGGACTTCATTATCCCAAATTCAAAATAATCCTGATTTGACTTTATAATCCTTCTTTCCTCCAGCGACTAAAAATAAAATCAAAGAAAGCTCTCATTAGCTCTATTCTGAGTTGATAAACAAAAAGGCGATTAGGACAAAAAAACTAGCCGAATGATGATAATTAGTGAAAGTTTGTACACTTTTTGTGACCTTGGAAAATTAATTGAAAACTATGTATTTATAAAAATAAGGTTGGGATTTAACTATGAATATTTCAAAGAAGAATTGAAATTTAACATATCTTAACGAATATATTATAGGCACAGAGTAATGAAGGGTCTCCATACATTACCGGATTGCTTGGATATTGATGAGAACGTGTACTTAGGAGAATTTCGAACAGAAAGAATTCTGAACGTGATTTGACTGATATAATTAAGGAAAATTAATTGGATAAATGATATAAATATGAAATTAGTAATGGTTAAAAAAAAATCATTTACTTTAATTAAAATGAAACTCACCCAAGCATTACTATTTCACTAATTAAAACAAAATCTTCTTATCCCAAAACTTCTAAATTCAAAACAAAACGCCTTCTGTAACTTAAATAATTGACCTCTGAATAACTTAAAAGGTTTTTCGGCTAACTTGAAAACCACGTGCGTTGGCCGCTGGATTCAATCAGTCCTCTTATACATTGGATATAAAGTGCCTTTTTACACTTTTAAAATCGTTGGCTTCCGTCAACTCCAAGGTAAACGAAAACGGCAGGTAGGCAGTTTGACCAATTGACAAACAATTGATAACCCCATTACATGTATAGTTGGTTGCATACCTTACGGGCAGAATTAAGATATTTTAAATTGTCAGTAACGATAAAGAACTCTTATCGTTACAAGTAGCACTTATCAAAAAATCTGCTAAAAAATTAGAAACAACGCAAACAGCAATGGAACGAATCATGCTTGGAATATCACTAAGAGACAAGATTAGAAACACCGAGGTAAGACGTAGAACGAAGATTAGGGATATTGTGGAAGAAATAACAAAAATGAAATGGCGCTGGGCAGGTCACGTAGCCCGATATAATGACAACAGGTGGACACGGAGAATTCTAGAATGCAGACCAAGGACGACAACAAGAAGCATAAGAAGACCTCAAAAAAGATGGGTAGATGACATAAGAGCAGTGGCAGGCAAACAGTAGATAAGATGGGCGCAAGACAGAGAAAGATGGAAGCAATTGGGAGAGAGCTATATTCAGGAGTGGATGGAAAATGATTGACAAAGAAGAAGACTCCTTCAAGTCGTATACAATGCACTTATTGCCTAGAGTTATTACAATTTCGTGCTCTTTACAAATGTCAATATATTCCTCTGGATTGGCGACGACTTCTTTCAAACACACTACTTTTTCTATCCTGGCGAACACACGATCCGGGGACAAGAAGCTGTGGCCAACTATAGGAAAATTAAATTGGATTTCTCTCACATGTTCAGGAGCAGGTCTACTTAACCAAAGCAATAACATTTCGAGGACAGTTAAATTTTTGTTCTACCCTTGACACCCATCTGATACTAGTTTTATTCGGGTTATACTTTCATAAAGATTCTGTAGTTTGTAGAATAAGGCAAAGGCAATTTCATTTGAACCTTTTCAATGCTCTAGTTCATTTCATGTGTAAATAAACACATTGTCTTTGTTCAATGACGCTTTTGAATCGACCTGCACAATGGTGAAATTGTACTGATATACATGTCTGGCATAGTATGCCGATGGATCCGGGACCCTGGGTAGTGTTTGATTTTTTTGGCAATCAAAAGAAAATGTCATTAACATCGGGTCTTTTTATTTTAATTCAGAATAAACAGCTTTTGCTTTCAGAGAAGTTTGCAACACATTAGATTTACTTTTTGATCTGTTTGCTTTTTTCTATTTTTATTCTTTACACTAATTCGATGCAGATAGAACATGCATCTGTCCTTGGAGTTCCAAATCCAATATTGAAATTGCAATTAAAAACCATACGTGGTTTTTCTTCTAATTGCTCTCATTTCTTTTTCTTTTTCTTGTTAAATGAATTTCTTGTGGAATTAATGAATCCATAAGTTTATTTATGCAGATAAAATTAATGAAAATAGAGAATATTAAACCTTTACAACGATATGTGCATAAAAATAAACAAAACAATGATGTATGCTAGTTTCACATGGAACTTAACCTATCAAACACATGTTGTCGGTGGCGTGCAATATCACTGAGTCGCCGAATTAGCGCAGTTGGCCGGTTTTGGAACTAACCTTCATCTTTTAATATAGTTTAAGTATCGTAAATGACCGCTTTTAAAAATTTTGCATTCATCAGAAGGAAATTTTCAATAATCTTTAACTTGTAATTTTTTTAAATTTTTTTTTTAAATTCTTCGCAAATGGCCGGTTATGGAACTAGACGACTCATATACACTTTTAATCTACTACTTTTCGCTTTTCGCTTTCGCTAATCATGCCACTTTTAATCATTTCGCTTAAATCAGAAGTATTTTTTTGAACGCCCCCATTTCGTTCAGTTTACACTAGTCGTAGAAATTCTCACCATTGAATTTGAAAACAAGAGTAGATAAATAGATTATAATACAACAATTAATTTAAATTCAACTTACTTTGCATAACGTTGCTGTCCTCACTTGTCTGCGCACACAGGGATAAAATCCACAATGTTCTGGAACTATTAAATTTTGACATTTTCGAAATCGTTAATTCTGCATCTATCACTTGCAAGGGCTAATAACAGATTATATTGAAAACTACACTACTAAAATGTACCTACTCGTACTTCTTCCCTGAGAACTCGTTTCTAATTAGTTAATAGGGTAGGTAAAGAGAAAGTAATCTCCAACAACGATAGGAGTAGTACTAAACATTACATTTAATGTATTCACAGAAATCACCTGATAGACAAAGGGAAAGTAATTCCCGGGGTTTAGTATATACGTTTAATAAATTCCAATAATTCATCGGGTAAGTAAAGAAAAAATAATCCACAACAGCAATCGTGGTTTAGTATGGTAATAAACTTTACATTTAATAGAGTCCAAGAAATCAGATAGCTACCTAGAACAAAAATAGGTATTATACCTAATAAAACGGCTTATTGTTAGCAGCAATTTAATAATTTTATTTCTGCATGTGTTTCTGATAGCCACAAATCCTTCGCTTTGTAATGGCAATGCCATAACAGGGTAGAAAAAATAATTTTTAAAACTTTGAATATTTTTATTTAAATTCAAAACAAAAGGACCATAATAAAAATATGCAAATACAGGCTACCTTGAGTAAAGTGATTAACAAAAGGATTGAAATTGACTACCTTAGTAAGAATTGGGAATTACGTGGAGACAATAATATGATAAGATAATCGCCCCGGAAGGTTACGTGAAGATTTAATATAGATTTAATATATAATTAAGTTTTTTGAGAATAGATATTTTTAACCTGTCAGTATTGTTAATACACAAGTTTTAAGATAACTGTTTTTCCTTTCATAAAAAAATACTTTTTGGCTGTAAATAATTAGTCTTAATTTATGTGTTTTTATTCCAATCTAATAAATAAATTATCAAACGACATTGCAAATATTTTATGGAAAATATAATAACACACAAAGGACATAAAACTTACATGAATAGATTGGTCTCGTTAATCTTTCTTTATTGTCTTGGCCGTTAATGGATTACGTAGACAGACTGTATATTAATATTAAACACCACAGGTATACATATTAAAATAACAAATATGACAAATATCTCACTTTTTCGTGTTTTTCATTGCTTGTTATCGCAACCATTGCAATGTTCCGTGCAAAACTGTTGTAACTCTGTTACATTAGAGTTACAACAGTTTTGCACGGAATATTTAGCCGGTTAAGCATTTGAAAGTTACTAAAGTTTTACAGGGGATAGATAGGCATATGAACAATCGAAATCCATGATTACTTCATTTTCATAAAATAACATTCATTAAAATAGGAAGGCTACGTTGGATTGGACATGTGGAAAGAATGGAAGAAGGCGAAATACCAAACAAAATATTCAAACAAGTGCCAGTAGGAAAAAGAACAAGAGGAAGACCGAAGCTGAGATACGTAGAACAAATAGAAAATGATATAACAACATTAAAAATTAAAAACTGGAAAAAAAAAGCACGAAACAGGTCAGAATGGAGAAGAATCCTTGAACAGGCCAAGACCCAAAAAGGGTTGTCGAGCCAGTGATGATGATGAAAGTTTTACAGGGGATAGATAGGCATATGAACAATCGAAATCCATGATTACTTCATTTTCATAAAATTTGGAGTTACTGCAGTCTTGCACTGAGGGTGCGATATATGTATATGAGTCGTCTAGTTACAATTTGAGATTAGAGCCATAATTAAAGCCTTACTTAATAATTACTTTTTCCTCTAAAACTATTTGTAGCTTATCACTGATGATGTCGATGACTATCGACGAAATATTGGCAAAATAAAGGATAAAGAGTTACACGTAGCCTATTCTTTCATCTGTTCTTTTCATCTGTATATATATATATATATATATATACATATATATATATATATATATATATATATATATATATATATATATATATATATACAATGCCTTGTAAATGATCTAACTCTTGCAAGTGAAGCTCGGGGTTTGAAAATAAATATCAAGAAGAGAAAAACAATGATTATAAGTAGAAATGATTACCCCAACGCAAAGACATATGTCTCTGGAGAAGAAATCGAACAGGTCGGGCAAATACTTGGGTTGTTTGCTGAACGAGGGTTGGGACCCCGATAATGAAATAAAGAACAGAGTCAAACAAGCGAGGAATGCTTTTTTGAGGCTTCGTAAGTTTCTGACTGATAGAAAATTGGACTATATATATATATATATATATATATATATATATATATATATATATATATATATATATATATATATATATAGCGAGTGTTTGCAACTTTAATTTTGTCGCTTCTCGCATCCCAATCGCCATAATTTCTTATCGGCCCAGTCTCCTTCTTGAAGACCTCTATTTTCCATTTCTATATGAATATTGGATATCCATTTCTTTCTTGGTCTTCCCCGTTTATTTCTCTGTGTAGGTCTCCAGTTCCAAACCTTTCGTGGTATCCTTTCTTCGTTCATCCGTCTCAGGTGTCCATACCATTTTAATTGTTTTTCGGCTATCGTATCCATTATTGTGTTCTTTACTTTCATTCTCTCTCTTATGTTTTCATTTCTTATGTGGTCAAACAAAGTTAACCCGGAACATCTTCTCCAGTACATTATTTCCGTTGAGAGGAGTTTTTGTGACATATTATTGTTAAAGACCCACACTTCTGACCCATACGTCAGCACCGGCTGAATCATAGCCTGATATATATTTTTCTTTGTTTTCTTAGTTAAAGTTTTATTCCACAGGATCGGATGTAGTGTTTTTATCATGTTTTTTCCTTTTCCTATTTTTCTTGTTATATCTTTGTCGTCTCTCCCGTCTTCGCTTAGTGTAACTCCGAGATATTAGTACTGATCAACGTTTTTAATTAATCCGCTTTCTGTTTCCATGTCTTGACCGATGCCTCCTATATTCATGTATTGTGTCTTTTCGGTATTAACCTCTAATCCCCATTTTTTGAATTCGTCTATTAGTTTGTTTATTATGTACGTCATATCTTGTAGGTCCTCGGCAAGAACTACCTGGTCGTCTGCGAAGAGGATTGTGTATATAGGAGTGTCATTTACCCATATGCCCATTGGGCTGCATTTTCTCATCCAATGTTTTAAAGCATTACCAAGATATATTTTAAATAGGGTTGGGGAGAGGCAAGAGCCCTGTTTGACACCCTTTGTTTGGGTGAAACCCTTGGAAATTTGGTTTCCAACCTTAATATAAGCTTGGTTATCTTGATATAGCTTTTTCACGGCATTTATATATACTGCATTTATACCAGCGTTTTCCAATGTTGTCCATAGTCTCTGCAGTGGTACGGAGTCAAACGCTTTACGGAGATCTATAAAAGTGGCATGAAGTTCTAGTCCTCTTGCTAATCTCTTTTCCGTTAGGTGTTTGAGAGTAAATACATTGTCGACACAAGATCTCCCTGGTCGGAATCTACTTTGTTCTTCGATCTCTGTGGCTTCTTTTTCTATTCTCGCTTTCAGAACTCTTTCATACAGTTTGCCAGTGGATGATGTAATGCTGATACCTCGGTAATTACTGCAGTCATTCCTGTTTCCCATTTTGTAGATGGAGTTTATGTACGAGACTTTCCAATCTCTTGGGATACTTTCTCCTTGTAGGCACTTGTTAAATATTTTACAAAGTAATTCTAATGTTATTGCAGTGGCATGTTTGAATAACTCGATAGGTTAATCACCCGGCCCAGGAGCTTTATTATTTTTCATTTTTTGTAATGCGTTTTTTATTTCTTCTACGGTAATCATCGCCACTTCATTTAACCCCGTTTCAACTCTATCTATCTGTGTGTCTAGAAACTGTGTACGTTGTTCATTTAATAGATTTTCATAATAATTTTTCCATCTTTCTATGTCTATGGGGTTTATTTTTTTTGTTTCGTTTGTATTTTTGCTAAGACTGTTGATAGTTTTCCAAGCTTGTCTGGACTTAGATCCTCCTACCATTGAGCTTATTTCTGCACACTTGTTGTCCCAGGTTATGTTTTTTGTTTTTTTAATTTCCTTTTTTACTATATATTTGTATCTGTTATAGTTCTTTCGGTCTTCCTCATCTTTTGTCGCTAACCATTTGAGATACAGTTTTTTCTTTTCTTCTACCAGTTCTAATAAACCTTCTGTCCACCAATAATTTCTACGTTTTACTTTTTCTTTCGTACCTAGAGCTTCTAATGCTGCTTCATGAATTTTGATTTTCAAAGTCTCATACATTTGAAAATTGGACTTCAACCTCTAATACAAGATGCTGAAGTGTTACGTGTGGCCTGTTCTCCTGTACAGGAAGCCAGAAAGTATGGATGTTAAAGGCCAGTTCCATTAACAAACTTGAAGTGTTTGAAATGTAGTGCCTGCGTCGAATGCTCAGAATATCATGTACGGACAGGGTCAGAAATGAGGAGGTACTCAGAAGGGCGGGCTTACGGGGTAGGGAACTTTTTAGTTATGTAAAAAGTAAGAAGACTGCATACTTGGGGCACATATTACGAGGAAAAGATACACTTTTCAGCAACTAATTCTCGAAGTGAAGATAGAGGGCAGGAGAGGTCTGGGACGTAAAAAATGTCATGGCTGCGCAATATTCAACAATGGACAGAAATCCACAGCTATAAAATGCTTCGCAATGCTGCTAAAAACAGAAATATTTAATCCTGAATATTTAACATCTCACCTGACAAGACGATGTAGGGTGGACGCCCACGCAGAAATGCACGGCAATATATATATATATATATATATATATATATATATATATATATATATATATATATATATATACCGTAATAGAAAAAGAGCCAATGTCCATTTTTACTGTTTAGAGAAAATTGGGTTAACAGGTTTAGAGTATGTTGTTTATTCAAATATCTAATCGGTTGATAAAATATTGTGGTATTTTTTTAAATATTTATTAATATATGCCAAGCTTCATTACACTGAATACTATTTTATTATTTTTCTTTATAACCAGAAAAACATGGACATTGGCCCTATACAGATTTTGCCGGAATGGGACATTGGCCCTGCAACAGAGCAGTAAAATAGTATGATTTAGAAGAAAATTCTTTATTTTTTAACATACATACAAAATACAAATTAAATTTAACCAAAACAAAAGAAATTAAATTAAACACTATCTTAGTCGTTGATGTCTGGAACTGGAATAATGTCATTTGATTTTTTAAGATTTTGATAAAATGGCCTGTTCACTAATGTAAGATAGTAAACCCAACAAATATTTTACTTTAATGTCGGCTAGAGGCAAAGGTTCTGAATTATTGGGTTCTGGTTACTCAATTTCCATTTCGTTTTTTCGATTTCTAATAGAACCTTTCCTTAAATCAATTTTTTGAAAAGCTTCGTCATCTGCAAAACTTTTTTTGTAATTGGTACTCACGTTCTTGAGTATATTTTAACCACTTTATTTACATCCATGTTACAGCTTCCCCATCCTTATTCTTTTTACGATCTACTAATTTTCCTGATAGTACCCTACTAAAATTTAAAAAATCTTTTTGTTCCATCTCTACAACTTGAAGGAGAGGAATCTTTACACGTTTTATGAAATTGCTAAAATCGTGTGGAACTTCAATTTCAGATGTTGTCTTATTCTTAGCTGTCTCTATGGACGCATAAATTGTGTCGGCCTTCATATGGGTGTGGCCAGGTTCCATAAATTTATGATGTACTTCTTTCAAACTTTTTCCTATTTTTTCATCTCACCCATCACTAACAATATCATTGTGGATACAAAAATGTCTCTGTTTTGGCCAGAACAAGAATCACTGTACAAATTAAGCATTTCTACTTCTTTTGGTAGCGACAAAATAAATTTTACATGAAGCTATTTCTTGCCCACCACGACCAGCCACTGTCTCGTTCCATAGAAAACAAATTCCCACATTGCCTAATGTGGTAGTCTCAAATACTGTTAAGTTGTAGGTCCATAGTTGCCTTTTATAAAACGAAACACCGTTCCGGAGGTATGGGGTTGGTAGACATTTTTCTAAGTCAAAAGAAGCAACCACAAATGATTGGTCTACTTTGCTTCGTTCTTTGTCTAACGACTTTTGCTTGTAAGCAGTCTCAGCTAAATCTAAATGTTTTCCCCTCTCCTTTAAAAGCTTTCCCTGTTAGTCTTCTTCTTCTTTAGTTAGTTGCCTACTTTCCATACTTCTTAGACTTACATTAAACTGGTCACACTTAGCACAAGTGTCATTTGCCGGACTGTGAAAGGAAAGATTAAAGTCTTCATTGAATATTTTTCTATACATTGACTCCTTTTCATGGTTTATATTATTGTTTTGGCAATATTCACAATAACGACGATATATTTCTGCCACTGAAAGATCGGGACTTCAGTATTGTTTGAAAGTACGTTCCCGGGAATAGTGGCTATTATAAGCCGGAAAACTATTAATATGCTTTCTAAGCAAATCTTTTCTATCTTCCTGGATTTTCGAATGTTTGAAATGCTTTCCTCTCCCATCCATTAAGCAGATATTAGATTGATTAGCTCTTTCAATAGACATATTTCAATAGACTGGTTTTCATTAGTAGTTAAAAAATAATTTCTAGTAAATTTCCTCCGGCTAACGCCCTCCATAAGATTCTTCATGTAGAATCTTATGTGTACCTTGGCACCAACGTAAATGCAAAACGGGAACAGACCATAGAAATTAAGGCGAGAATAGAACGAGCTAGAGCAGCATTTAGCAATATGAACAAGCTCCTCATAAGCAAGGATTTGTCTCTTCCCCTAAAACTACGTCTAGTTAAATGCTACATTTTTCCGATCTTGCTGTATGGCGTGGAGGCCTGGATGCTTACGGAGACGCTAACGAGGAAACTAGAAGCATTCGAAACGTGGGTGTACCGACGCATTCTTCGTATATCCTGGACCGAACATGTCACCAACATAGAGGTACTCCAAAGAATCGGAAAGGAGAAAGAGATCGTGTATACAATTAAACAAAGAAAGCTTGAATATCTAGGCCACATATTGAGACACGATAAGTACCGTCTGCTACAATTAATTGTCCAGGGAAAAATAGACAGTAAGCGAGGGCCAGGCAGGAGAAGACACTCGTGGCTCCAAAATCTGAGGAAGTGGTTCGGGCTCACATCGGTCGAACTATTCAAAAGCGCCGCAAACAAGATCAAAATTGCCATGTTAATAGCCAACGTTTGCAACGGACAGGGCACTTGAAGAAGAAGAAGAAGGACACCCTCCGCCTTTTCACATTCCTTTCTAATTCTTGTTCTTTGTTTTGTCGTTTCTTTGACGGTCTCTGCTATATACTGATCTTGTCCATCTTTTGATAAATTATAAAAACCTTCAAACAATATTTTTCTTTGTTCTTCAGTGAATTTTTGATAACATTTTTTCAGGCAATCACATGGACGTTTCATTTGCTTTTCCTTTTTAATAACTCCTTTTTTAGAGACATACTCTTTACCTTTCTCTTTCAGTTCTCTTCTTTTATTTTCCTTCCAGGATTTGTTATTCCTTATTCGCTTCCTTGTCTTATCTTTTCCAAGTGTGTTTTTATTTTTATCTTGTAACATTTCATTATTAATATTATCATTAACGTTGCCAATTTCATTTTCTATCTAAAAATTGTAAAATGAATCTAAAAGATATCAATAATAATAAATATTTACCTAAACTCTGCTGTAACCGGGTATTCTCCTCCTTCTAAAATCTCCGATGACGTATAATCAGGGTCTTGAAATGAATCATCATCACTCTCAGGAACATGCTCTATTTCTTCTAGGCCAGAATGTGTCTGAAAAAATCAACAGAATAATTTATAGCTTTCTATGGCAAGTTTTCGTCAATAGATAAATAATAATATGCCGACCAACAAAAGTTTTATGAAGTAAATTATTACCTCTAAGGGAATTTCCTTTAGTTTTGTTAATTCTTTAGAACTCTGCTCTCCAAAGAATTCTTCCTTGTTAGAAAATACCTAAAACGTAAATCGTGAATTATCCACATAAAATAGAAAATAAAATTGATGACAAACAACTAAGAAGGTACACAAGTACTTTATTTACTTACCCATTTACTAGGAGTTAAAGGACGTAATAGTATTATATTATTACTGACGGTATAATCTAAGTCAGGGGGAAATCCACTTGTGGACGTTAATTTACTTCTACTAGCACCTTCGGCTTCGCCAGCTAAAATAAATCAAATATAATAATTTTTATTTTTAGAAATGATAGTAATAACTTACAATTTTTAGAAAACAATGTACAGTTTTCTAATATTTTTAGAGTTCTTTTACTCATATTGTACAATAATATTATAGTAAGAAATGCAAAACATCACACCACAGCCTGGTAAATTTTTTGATGTTAGAAAAACATATGTCACAATGTCTTAGTTAGGGCGTGGCTAGGGCCAATGTCCACGAAAGAAATGAGAACACGGCCAATGTTCAGGAAGGTTGACATTGGCCCTTAGGTTAAGCTAATAACTAAAGGGCCAAACTCCAGTGAGATGTACATTGGCCTTTTTTCATTTTAATGGAAATGGACTTTGGCCAAATTAAGATAAACATAACTTCAAAACTATATTTATTTGGACATTGGCTTGTTTTCTAATAAATGTATGCAATTGGCCTATTTTAGTAGTGATGTTAACTAATTATAGCACATTTTGGACATTGGCCCTTTTTCTACCAAGGTGCAGATATATATATATATATATATATATATATATATATATATATATATATATATATATATATATATATATATATATACAGATTGAACCAAATTAAAACGGAACATACAATTTAATACATGTCTGTTTGAACTGCATTTGAAATAGTGGACCAATATAAAACTTGGACAAAAATAAATCCATACCTGTGTATAGACATTGTATAAAATATCGTTCAACTATCTGTCTCGCAACAAAGTAAGTAAGTTGTTTGCGTAAGACGGGTTTGTCTAAGGAGGCGATAATAGTTCATGAAATGAAGTTCGAAAAAAGTTAAAACCTCGCAATTTTTTCGTCCTGCATGTATTCAGTTGAAATTTTAGCAGAAGGTGGGTAATAGCCCAAGGATCAAAATCTATATCGAACCGAAGTGCGCTGAAGGGTTTTAGGGGTGAAAACTACCCCTAATTGTCAAAAATTATAAAATAACATATTAAACGTGAATATGGGTAAGATTTGGTTTGAATTAGTTAAATAATGATTATTTTATACTTTTGAATAGAGTTCCATCATATTTCAACCCTTAAAAAGCAACCCTTGTTAGAGATTAATGTAAAAAATTACTAATTCTAAAAAAATGATTTCGCCTTGGATCGATTTGGATAAAAATTTGGATTTAAGCTCAATTCACCCGCTGCTTTATAGTTTGTGTCATGTCGACGAACCCTGATTGTTCTTAGGGGTGAAAACTACCCCTAATTGTTAAAAATTATAAAATGACATATTAAACCTGAATATGCGTAAAATTTGGTTTGAATTAATTAAATAATGATAGTTTCGTGCTTTTGAAAAAAGCTCCATCATATTTCAACCCTTAAAAAGCCACCCTTATTAGAGATTAATATAATAAAATTAGTAATGTGAAGAAAATGATTTCACCTTGGAACGATTTGCATAAAAATTTGGAATTAAGCTCAACTCACCCTCTGCTTTATAGTTTATGTCATGCCGATGAACCCTGATTGTTCTTAGGGGTGAAAACTACCCCTAATTTTCAAAAATTGTAAAATAATATTACAAATCTTAAGATGAGTGAAATTTGGTTTGGATTAGTTAAATAGTGAGTTTTTTATACTTAAAAATACAAATTCATACATTTTTAACCTTTAAAAATCAATTGTTATGAGTGCTATAGGTGAAAACAATTTTTTGCCAAAATTTTGCAACTTTTCAACTCTTGAAAATCACCCTTTACAACATTGCAGTTTTTATAAACTAATTTATAAGATATAAATTGAAAAAAGTAGAATTAAATACAAAAAAAATTATCAACATAAAAAGGCACCATATATTCTTATACATTTACATAAATGGTTGAAAATATTTACATTTATAGGTAAAACAATTATAATATTAATTTTATTCGTCATCAATTACATCTTCATCGTGATATATGTTATCCTCATCTTCTTCAATTATTGGTGGACTGTTATTGCACCCTTCACCTGAGCACCCAGAACAAGTAGAGTTATAGTATAAACCAACTTTTCTGCACCCATATGAAACGCCGCATCCTTTTTTGCATTGGCAAAAAATAATTTTCAAAAATTTATAGGGTGCAGGTTGTTTGTTCATGCGTACGGGTAATAACAAACCATCTTTGGAATATCAATCTGTTGCTCTGATATTTTCATTGCCAAGCCATAGACATATGAGCAGATGTTTTATTCTGTTGTATGGGATTTCAAAATAAGGACGCTTAAAATTTCGAATGTATAACGCCCCACTAGCTAATATACCGGTTTTGTAGATTATTATGCTCCGAAATGTACTGTACTATACTATTGGAATTTTCCGGAAAAAAATTAACTGATTTTTTTAACGTATTTCCTTTAATTTTTAACGATAGAGTGTTTCTTCAAAAACGATTTGTAGAGGTTTTTAATAGCTACAAGGATCTGTGAATTAAATCTTTTTGGAACCCTTGGTTTTTAAATGGGGTGAGTTTAAAGGGCTCGAAAAAGATGGTGCTTGATCGTAAATCGATGCTTTAAACGGCTATATCTCGCCAAATATTCATTGTACAACAAATCTAAATAAAGGATAATTTTAGTCATTAAAAAAGCTACAATTTGGTAATTTTTATTTTTATCATATATTCAGTATTTTCGGGCATATTTAAAAAAAGAAGGGTAAAAAATATGAAATTGTAAATCGTTTCTCGCTTTAAGCTATACTTTTTCTAAAACTAAGCATTTTAAATGGGTCAAACTTTTTGGACGTATTAACAATACATCTAGAAAGGGAATTGCAGAAGGGTAAAGATCTATTTTAATTATGGGGGTGGTGGTTAGGGTGTTGTTTTTCTCGATTTTTTCGTAAAAAATGAGGTACTGACCTAATTTTTTAATGATAGGTCTATTTATGCTCTTTAAAAAAGGTTTTGTGAGTTTTCTTCCAAAAATACATCATTTTCCCGATATTTGACTTTAAATCTTTCAAATTTTTCATTTGAAGAAAACCGCTGAACATTGATATTGTATTTGTAATTGTATTTGTCTTTTTAAAAGCTACAAATTTGTTTTCTACAATTTTTTTGATAAAATGCACCATTTTCGAGTTATTCGCGAAAAATCGATTAAAAACGTGGATTTTTTCGTCTAAAAGTTGTTACTTTTAATCGCGAATAACTTGAAAAATATCATTTTATAAAAAAAATGTATAGCACATTTTTTGTTTAGAATCACTTTTCTAATCGAAACCTGTAGTTCAAACGTAAAAAAAATTTTCACCCCGGAGATGGGGTGGCAACCACCCCCTAGGCTTTGGCGAACTTTGGTTCGATATAGATTTTGATTCTTAGGCTATTACCTACCTTCTGTTAAATTTGAAGTCAATCCACGCCGCACGAAAAAATTGCGAGGTGAAATGCTACATTTCCTGGACTATAGCTGGTTTGAAAGCATAATAAAATCGTAGATTTATGTGTAGCTTTTAATTTTTATGAGTTCAGAATCCAGCAGCCCGCTGAAGTATGGGATTTTTTATAATATAATTATTTGACAATCTTTTGTTGGCCAACCAGCTACAGCAGAATTGAGCCGAAATACATTATATTCCAATGTTCCGAATTTATTTCGTTCAATCTCTGTATATATATATATATATATATATATATATATATATATATATATATATATATATATATATATATATATATATATATATATATATATATATATATATATATATATATATGAGGCGTTGAGAACCAGAGCGGACCATCCACATAAGAACTTCATTAGAGATAAATGCGTTTAAAAAATGTTCGATTTTTCATAATTTTTTTAATACTGATAAAATCATTTTAACAACGCTTAATTTTTGGTAAAATCATAAGAAAAGGTAAACCTTTGCTGCACCACTAAAAATATACCACAATGTGCACTAAAGAAGAAGTTTTTGTGGCTTGATCCACTCTGGCTTTAATAAAAGTTTTTGTTCTTCCGTAGTGGACCAAAACCAAAGACACATACTTTAATTTTAATATCATTTTATTACAAAATAAACACTTATGGCATAGATTAACTTAAAAAAATCATAATTTATTAAAATATTACAAACTTGCATTAAAATTTTTATCAACTATGTGCAGTTCATCGTTCGCTCCTAATGAGCATTTTAAAGACTGAAAGAAGTTATGATAGATGGGTGGAATAAATTCAGTTAACTGTAAAAGATCTTTCTGTTTGGCGTCGGTTATACAATTTCCATTTGGGTACAACAGAGGTAACGGTCTTTGGAAATCTTCCATAACCACATTTCTTTTTTGAATGCTAAATTTTTGTACAGCATGACACTCACTGGTGCCATATTTAAAATATACAACAAATGGGTTTTCTTTTTATATTATAATACAATGCATTTTTAGCCATTCTACTTTTGAGGATTCTAAACTTATTTTTCTGTTTGTAGTAAGTTTTTCCAACCCCACGGTAGAGTAAAAGTTTTCTTTTTCCATTAGGACTGCTCTAAATGGATTTTTTCTTTGCTCCTAATACGACATCACTCAAGTTATTGGGAACGTAAATATTAGGAAAGAATTTTTTATATTTTTCAATAAGTCCGAAGTCCCTATCACACGAGAGAAAAGAATGACCGCTAACCAAAAAATTATGTTGAATTTCTTTTACGACAAATTCTTGAGAATGGACAATATAGTTGCAAATTAAAGTCATTTTGATATTCCTGTTCTGGCCTCCGCAGCCATCAGAATACATTATAACTTTTTTGGTCTTTACATTATTTTTAATATAGTACATCAAACATGATCCCACCTCTTAAGCTCCACGAGATGCAATCGATTCAGGGCAACAACTAACACCAACCACGGAGGAAGCTACAGCTACCTGGGGAAAGGAATGCCAAACGTTGAAAAGTTTAAATCAAATGGAAAATTATAATGCGAGTGAATAATAAAAGTAAACAGTAATGGCATGTCTCGTAAAACAAACATATATACAGGGTGTCCCATAATTAATTGGACATTAGCTAATGGGTGATAGCTGACATCAAAATAAAGCGTTTGAGCTCAAATTGCTTAGGCAAAATGTTGCTAGTTTTCGTTCTACAGGGTGATTCATTAATATTTTTTTATATTATTTTTAGGGATATATTGAAAACTATTCAACCGTTTTAAGTAAAATTTGGTAACTTGCTATAAATTAGTATGCTTATTATGAAAATAATATTAGTTTTACCAATGACACCAGGTGGCGCCAGCTACTATAACATTGGTTCATTAATGTGGCCATAATTTTTTTCCCGCCCTGTATAAACATTCTAGGAAAAAAACATGAAATATCATTCAATTCTACACAAAAAAGGTATTCTTGTTTCAAATAAAAAAAGTACACCGTTTTTGAAATAAACGTATTTTTTAGAGACGTGCATAAATTAAAAAAAAATAAAAAAACTTATGTAAATTCAAACATTATTCAAAAGGTCTTCAATAAAAGTGAATATTAAATGTATTAGCAGTAGATAACTTTTGCAAACAAAATGCATATGATTGAAACAATTATTTTTATTAAACCTTTGACTCAGTAACAAATTTTAAAAAAATCAGAAATTAAATTAAACAATGAAGTGAATATAAACTACATAATCTAAATCTTTTGTGTAAGTTCTGTCTTACGTTAACTCCCTCTACAATATTTTGCCATAACTGTTGACGGTTATTTATTTTTTTTATAAACAAGTGACTTTAGGTAGCCCCACAAGTGAAAGTCTAGGGGATTTAGTTCGGGACTGCGTGCTGGCCATGGGTATACACTACCTCTACCAATCCACCTTTGAGGATAAATTTCATCTAAATAATTTCTAACTTCTAGGCTATAATGTGGTGGTGCACCATCATGCATGTACCAAGAGTTCCGTCTCAAATTTAGAGATATGTCGTCTAAAAGAGTTGGTAAATCTTTTATCAAAAAATTTAGATACGTTACTCCGTCAAGCCTAGTTGGTAATTCGAATGGTCCTACAATACAATCCCCAAATATGCCACACCAGATTTTTATGGAAAACTCATGTGTTGAGAATGATGTTCTTAAAACTCATGAGGATTTTCTGTCGCGTAGGTATGGCTATTGCGCCAGTTAAATACACCCCTTCTAGTAAATGTGGCTTCATCGGTAAACAAAATTTATTATAAAACATTGGATCGTCTAAATGCCGCCCCATCATAAACTGACTAAATCGGAGCCTTGCTTGAAAATCCTGTGGTAAAAGATTCTGTACTGGAGTAAAACGATACGGATACAGATTTTCTGTCAGTATTATTCTTGACACCGTAGATTTGCTTATACCAGTGGCCGCAGAAACAAGCCTTGTACTGGTTTCTGGATCTTCTGCAACGCGCACAACAATTTCATCCTCCATATCCGCATCAATTACTCGCGGCCTTCCAGCATTCCTGTTTTTGGGATGAAATGACCCTGTTTCGCCTAATCTGTCGAAAAATTATCTAATAGTTTTATGGTTTGGTTGCCTTCTATTGGGATAAAGTTCGAAATAGAGTTCAGCTGCTTTACGAAAACAAAAATTTTCCTGGGCATACAAAGAGATCATATCGCGCCTTTCTACATTAGAAAATTCACTATGACGTGGCATTTTTCCTTTATCTTAAGTAGTTTATAAAAAACTTAATAGCACTTTGACAAAGAATGTCTCGCACTGTACTTGGACAACTAATAATAAATAAATTCGTAGGTACCTTTGACAACTAATAATAAATAAATGCATAGTTACGTCTTGACGTTGTCATTAAGTTCAAAGCATACTTGTTTTGCAAAAAATTAAATAGAGATATGCATCATTAACAAAATACGTTTATTTCAAAAACCGTGTACTTTTTTTATTTGAAACAAGAATACCTTTTTTGTGTAGAATTGAATGTTATTTCATGTTTTTTTTCCTAGAATGTTTATACAGGGCGGACAAAAAAATTATGGCCCCATTAATGAACCAATGTTACAGTAGGTGGCGCCACCTAGTGTCAATGGTAAAACCAATATCATTTTCTTATTAAGCATACTAAATAATAGCAAGATACCAAATTTTACTTAAATCGGTTGAATAGTTTTCAATATATAGTTTTCAATATATCCATAAAAATAATATAAAAAAATATTAATAAATCTCCCTGTAGAACGAAAACTAGCAACATTTTTCCTAAGCAATTTGAGCTCAAACGCTTTATTTTGATGTCAGCTATCACCCATTAGCTAATGTCCAATTAATTATGGGACAACCCTGTATATATATATATATATATATATAATATATATATATATATATATACTTCTAGCGGTTAATATGGGCTCCGTACTAAAACGGTATTATACTAACTCCAGGAGAATATACGCCGTGTATATTATTATCTGAGTAGCGCTTTATGTAGACTCCGACCAACACGTCGGATCAAGTGGACTCCGTAACTGGATAAAACATTTTTGGGATCCGTATACAGCTTTTAGCGTACACAACTAAGCTCCTGCGATGTTGCCAGTAGTTGTATTAGTCGTAGATTTTCAAATTTTAGAGCAGGTACATTTTAGAACTTAAAATTTATTTAAATATCCACCAGGTTAGTCATCGAGGAATTCCAAGAATATTTGGCTACTGTTTTTAAATATATTATAATATAAATTGTTAATATAATTTTATTTTATTTTTATGTTTAATAAGCACTTTAGCTATGGAATAAATCCGAATAGCTTTTTGATATTACTTTACTTTCTCGGAGACATTATATTGTAACACAAGGATCTTATTAAATTACCAAAACCTTCCTTTCATATTTTATTCACTTATAAGGGGCAGCACTAACATCAGTAAGATAATAAGGCGTACCTATAGTTCTGGGCAGCTTAATAGAAAACTTGAATGTAGCAATTTTATTGGTTTCGGGACTGCTAACTGGATTGGGGAAGCAGGATATCAGCATTAAGTTAATGCATATAGGAATTGTTGCTTGACGGTTGAAATATCAAATACCAGAAGGTACGACGGTGGCAGTCTGAGAATGCAAAGCAAAACAACTTAACTATTATTAGACAATATCATATTTCCTAATAAACTAATATTCACTTTATAACGAGATAAAAAGATATCGAAACAGTATGTGCATACCAACGGGTTTCCTATGTCGGCATCCAGCAAAATTGTTGTAATATTGATACGGGAAACAAAACCTTCAGAGAGAAATTGGCCCCAAGAAACTCTGCTTTAATAAACAGTCGAATAAAATACAGATTCTCAATTTAAATAGTAAAAAAATTAAAGAACAATTTATTAAAATAGAAACAGCGCCGATTTACGATGTAATCCATTAACGGTCTAAGGTACAAAGCAGCTCCTAGTTATGCTGATGATTACATCTATAAATATGTAAACGACATACTGAACAAAGTCCAGAGAGCACGAAAAAAGTTTCAAGTAAACTCAACGAAGTGAAAACCAAATACCAGCGCATAAACATAAGAGACCGTCAGTAAATCTAGATACAACGTTAAAGTCAACAATTTCAATTTCGAAAGTATGGAAGACACTAAATATCTTAGAACAATAATCGCAGTTGGTAATACTACCACTGAAGGAGTTTAGAGCATAATACAAGCTTTAGACCTATTTTTATGTACGGATGCGAATCATTACAATGACTAAAACAAATAAAAAAAGACTTCAAATATTGATAGATAATTGATAGGGAATAAGCACATCTATAGATAAGAATGAACAGATCATACAAGGTGGATAGCAATGATTTCGGATTGGAGCCCAATAGGAAGGAGAAAAAGAGGTAGACCCCGAAGATCATGGAGGGATGAAGTGGACGAGGCCATGGAAAAACGAGACCTTAGAGATGGAGAATGGCAGAACAGAGAGGACTGGAGACGTTGGCTGAAAGAAAGAAGGCGGCGACAGCTGTAAAAATCCTTATATAGATAGATAGATAGATAGATAAGAATGAATAACATATCTTAGATAAATAAGCGGAACAAAAGAAATTGTGTATAAACTTGAAATTTCAGAAATAATAATTAAATGAATTAATGTAAATCGTAGGAAAAGAAATAAGAGGAGCCATGACACAGTGAAAAACTAGAAATCTTATGGAAAAATACAATAAACTATTACATTTGCTCTTTAGCACCGTGAGAAGATCAAAATACAAATCTGCATATATAATTATATTAAAGAAAAGTTAATAAAAACTTCTGTTCGTCAGCAGCCAGAGAAATTACACATTATAATATATTGAATAATGCTTTTAGCATAAAAAAAACGGTGTTATAGTCAATAACAAGAAAACCAAATAAAAGTTCATTAACAGACAAAAGGTATGATATAGAATGGAGCATTAATGTAACAATAAAACCATATACTTTTGAAGGATTGGAGCTATTTAGATATCGCTGATAACTTTGTCACATAAAAGATAAAAGCGAAAATGCATGTAGCAAACCATAGACATATAGTACAAGTAGACTGAATACTGCCATACATTCACGTTTCCGCAATGCGACAGAGAAAACTGACGAAAAGCAATATCTGTATCTTTTTCTAATGGGACGGGTTTATCGACCACGTGACCTTCTCATTGGTCATTTAGGTCACGCGTTCGATAAACCTGGTAAATTAGAAAGAGATGCAGGGACTGCTTTTCGCCAGTTTTCTCTGTCGCAGTGAGGAAACGGACCTGTATTACAACAGTCAGTCTATTTGTATTTTATGTATATGTAGCAAACTGATATCCTCATATCACTATTAAAATTACAAAAAGAAGAAACTGCAATATAAACAAAATTTGTTTAGTACGTGTCTAGAAAAGAACTCTAAAAAAGAATTTGGAGATAGAAACGTCAACTACATGTGTAATATAAAAATCAAATTTATTCTTTTAACCAAAATGTTCACACCAAGTTTTAATGTATTTAAATATCCGGTAGCTCAAACTGCTTGTATACTATAATAGTATTCAGTAATCCATCTCAATATGTCTTACTTTATTTTTTTTTTAAATTTTTTGGATAGAATGAAAGAAATATGCCACAATATTTATTATCTACTACATATTTTATTTGACGCTTCAATGTTCAAATAGGAGTTCGTTCTTAAAAATGTACAATATTATTTTTACAAGGTATTACGTATAAGATGTTATTTATGTTTTTACTTTATCTAGTTGGTCATAATAATCAATTAGTTCGCGGTTGTTTCGCACTCTGTATTGATTTGTAATATTATCGATAACAGGTTTATATATTTCTCTAATAATTCTTCTTTCTGCGATGCTCAATTGGCTCTTATTTTGTTTTTTCGTCGTCCATGTTTCATGTTTTAATTCTCCCCGTATAATTAGCCCATTAACAGAGAGTCATTCCATCCAATAAGAGTGGACGCTGCTCAGTCATCAAAGACAATCATTCCATCCAGTAAGGATGAAGACTGCTTAGTCATCAAAGACAGTCGTTCTATCCAGTAGGGGTGAAGGCTGCCTAGTCGTCGAAGAGACAAGTGCTATCTGCCAAACAAGAGAGTCGTGTCTTGGTTAAGGGGTAGCTGCCCTTTGCGCTATCGCCGATTCTTTTGTGGTTACTGTATGTCAAGGGGTAAGGTCAGCCTACATATCTGTTGCTAAAATTACTTCGCTGCTGTAACGAGTACCATTTACTGGTATATGAATTTTGTTACGAATTTATCTTATGTGCTAAATAAACTCTAATAAATCTTTTACCGCGAATTAAAAAACATGTTTTAACCTTTACGTTTATCTAAATAAATATTTACTATGTTGTATAATAGTTCTTTATTATGTTTGTTTTATTATTTGTATCTCTATAGGTATAATTTAGAATATAATATTATTTGTCTTATATACAAAATCATACGATTTGCGTTACATTGATATTTATGTGGCAATTAGCTATAGAGTCATTAGTCTTTCCTGTCATATCATATTTTCCTTAATCAACAAACCATAATCAAGCGGTTTAATTTGTGTAATACAATATCCCAATTCGTCTCATAATATTTAGTTTTCAAAACAGCTGTTACGCTAATAATTCGTTCACCTTTGTTAAAACACTTTGGATTACGACTACTTTTTCTTGGCTACGCAATTTTAGTTTTTAAATTACAGTATTTATTGATATGTTATTGATAGGTTATGCAAGTGTTGAGGAATAGTTTGGGATTGATATATGAGGTTGTGAAATATTAGGTATTGTTGATAACTGGGTAGTTGTTATATTTTTATCTGTGTATGTAGTTTGAGAACTTGGGAATAATGTTAAGGGTGATATTTGAGATGGAGTTAATATTGGTATAGTTAATTAAGTAGGTATAGTCGAGGATTGTAAGGAAAAGGACTTCGCTGAAGATGCTGATGTGATCAGGACGTCATGTGTGGAAGAGTATTAACTACTGTATTTATAGTAGTAGGTGGCACTGTTGTTGTAAAGTTCTGATTTGGATTTGTACAGAATGACCAATTTGCTACAAAATGGTCAGATTTTTTACAATAGTAACACATCTGTTTTCTAAAGATAAGAAAATACGATTAGATGTTTGATCGTGGTTTCTGACAATTGAGGGAGGAATTAATGTAGCTTTCAAAGGAAAGATAAATGTATGTCTTAGAAAGCTCAATATTATATATCTATATACTGGGTTTGTTGTACCTCTTCGTAAAAAATTAATTGAACGTAATAAATTGAGGCCTAATTTTTTAAGTTCATATTCTATGAAAGTGTGATAAATACTAGGACAAACATTAGAGATCAGTAATCTTTCATTTGGTGTAATTAAGCGTCGAGCATAAATTATTTGATGATTGATAGTTATTCTTTCGTTGTCAGCCTTCATGACAGTTTTTTCTAATTCTTCACTAGCTAGGTAAATACAAATACGGTGATTTGAAATTCATGATGAAAAAATGTATATATCTTGGTTCTATAATTTTTCACAGTGCAAGTAGATATTGGAATTTTGGAATTAAATTGATTAACGCTACAGAATATGAAGAAGTTTTATATGATGTCAATAACGTTTGGGGCCTCGACGCCACTGGACTATTAACATCATCCATTTTCGTTGTTTAATGGTTATATAAATATTATCAGGTTATATAAATAATATGAACTTGTTTTGAAGTAAGTATCTAATTAGATTAAAATTCCTTACCGATTTTCTCCATTGTTATTCTTCATTGTTATTTACGGTATCACAACAATTTATTACACTTTTAATATTAACTGGATATAAATAAAAGCACAAAAACTAGGTGCGATTAGGCTGGTAATTAAATAAATCTAGCTTCGACGAAGGTTCAAATCGTTGTCTCTTATTATTTTCTTTTCAAATATTCGGAGTTCTTCCTCACTTGCTTTAGTCATTTGCTATTACTCGTATCCATGTATTAAAATAGGTTTGAAATTAGTAGCAATATTATTTCTTCGAGAAAGTGAAGAATATTTATTTGCTATCCAGATTTAATCCATAGAATAAATATTGGAATGCTATAAAATAATGCTATTAGCACCAAAACAATTTGCTGATAATCAGTAAAAAACTAAATAAATGTCCTTTAACATGCAGAAAAAGATGATATAGAGTAAAGCATAATGTTACAATAAACCCATATCATTTTAAAACATTGCAGTATTTAGTATATCGTAGATAACGTTCTCACATAAGAAATAAAAATGAATATTTAGGTAGCTAACTGATGCATATATTATAACCCTTATAACACTTTTAAATCCAGAAGACTAATAGGAATCTATAAAATCAGGATATATAAGAAGATAATTAAATCAGTGCTACTGTGTGGATATGTGACGAGAACACTGTCAAAATAATGTAAGTAAAACTCAAGTAGTAATTAGATCAGGATTGCTAGAAATGTCATCGGAAGTATTTTCCAACTTATATAGGTCCGAGTACTAACCAATACCAAACGGAACTAATGCCAAGGTCAAACACATATACAAAGGTAGCAACGTCGTACAAGAAACTAAATCTCAACGCCAAAGTTGCGCCAAGCTTGCGCTGGCTATATCCAAAGGCTCTCTAATAACTGCATTGTCAAGCTAAATTGGGAGGATCGAGAAAAAAAATGCCCTGAGGACGTCCACGAATGAAGGAGGGAAGTAACATATGGTCAGATTTAGGAATAATGAGACTACCTACATCTTATCAACACATCCCTGTTCAATCACATGCTATCCTACCTACAATCAACAACTTATTTGTTAGGGATTGTCAAATCAATTACAAGTAATCAAATGAACTAGACTTGAAAAAGATATCCCAGGAAAGGCACTTCAGAAATAGGGAAATAAATTTTTACAACGTCATTTACGTGGCTGAGTTTTCAATACTAATGAGGAGACAAAAAGAAGAAAAGGTAATAGAACCTTGTTGCGTTCTGACTATATGATGACGATGACCTTTATATAACATATAGGGAGAAAGAGAGACGAATGTCTATGTTCAATCTAGAACTCGCTGGTTTTTCTCCATTTCGAATTAGGTTTGTATATGTATTACTATAGAAAATAAACGGAAGAGAACTATAATTATGAAATTTTATCTAAAATGTAAAATCAATAACAAATTATATATACAAAAAGATTATATAAATCCCTAATATTCACACATTAAAATATGCCCGATAGAAGTATGTCTTCTAAAAATACAAAAAAGTAGTTATTCATAACTCAGGTGGCTTTACAAAAGGTAAACGAATGAGCATAAAAGCACAGCTGTTTTTAAAACTTAATATTATTAGACAAATTGCGGATATCCATTACCGCTTGTCTATAAAATGAATCAGAAGACTATGCTAAAATATGATACGGCAGGAAAAACGGCAATGTAAAGCAAATATGATGATTTTGTCACAGCATAAGAATGTTGCCTCGTACTGTTATATAGCAATTTGTTGTCACAAGTTTATAGTTTTTCGAAAAATGAACTCAGATTTAAATATTTAAACGTCAAATAAAATATAAAAACCTATTTAACCTTATTCCCAGCATTATTCTTAAACACTGACATAACGTCACAAGAAAATAATTTTAAAAAATCATTGCGAAATTCAAAATTTATATTTATACCGGTATCTCAGAAAATAATAATATTTGTATAAAGTACAGTCATATTTTGAGATAAAACCTTCAATTCAGAGCAAAAAACTGAGCACACAAATATTTATTATTTTATGTACTATGTTGTAAAATAGGTATACTCAAAACAAATAAATATTATCTACCAAGTGCTCTACTCCAGTTTAATATCTTCTTCTTCTTCCTTCTTTATAAATAGGCTTAATGCCTGTTTTACTTCGGTTTTGAGCCTCAATTGACGTTGTCTGACCATCTTTTCCTCGGTCGTCCCAATGATCTCCTTCCATTTGGCGATTTGTCTCTTGCTATTCTTACTATTCTATTTTCTGTCATTCTTTCGAAGTGTTGATTCCATTCCGCTTTTTTCTTTTGGTCCACGCGTTTATTTCCTCTAAACCACATCTCGCTCGTATTTCTTCACTTCTTACTCTTTCTCTTAGAGTTTAGTTTGTTATTTTTCCTAAGACTTTCATTTCTGTTGTTTCTAGCAGTCTTTGTGTTTTCGCCGTATCTACTCTTGTTTCCGCTATGTACGTCATTATCGGTCTTATTGTTCATTTTTATATCCTCAGTTTAATATCAGTTTAGTATCAATGCATAAAATATTATAAAAATTTCGTCATAGTTGTAAATTTATATTAGATAAAACCAAATGTAGAGCATATAGTAAAATCTGAATATCTTAGAATAACTATAACGAACGAGAACATTATTGATAAGAAAAAGCCAGGCCCATCGCTAAGAAAGTGAGGAAGCAATTGGCAAAAGCAAAGGGTACTTTGTACTAAAGTAGCCGTACTCTAAAGCATAAGCATGTCATTTTCTACTCTTTTAGTAAGTGATGGATCCGACCGTTACTTGATAAAAATTCATTTTTTCTAACAATAAAAGATGTATGCGTTTACACGTTATAGTTTGTAACTGAATAAGTTAAGGACGGGAGAATTGTTTGTCTCAAGTTGGCCATTCAGAATTATGTCTTTATTTTTTAATTTGCTAATTTCCATAGATTCTACTTTTCATAGAATCTAAAGGTAGCTTCAGGGCTTTATTATAAATATACTTTTTTAGGAATGAAAATACGTAAATAGAACCTGGAATATGCATGTAACGTAACCTTTGATCTCTGAGATAAACCCAACTCCTGAACAATGGCACCGATATATGTAGTTAAAATTTTGTACACCTATTTTAACCGTCTATTTCCTTATTATCCATATATGAGTTGTGACCGATATTACAAACTCATTTATTTTTCACAAAGAGACTGTATATTAACTACATTTATTACTATACAAATCTGATCGAAATATTGTCTAAAAGTAACAGTATGTAAAATTAAAATTTTTAATGAAAAGTAAAAGATTAGCCATATTTTATAGGGTTTAAAGATCGGCCAAATCGGCCTTTTTAATGCCAAATATCCTAATTATGTCTATAAACATTAGAGAAGGGAATATCCAGAGATAAAGATAGGTACTTTCCTTTACTTAACTTTATCAGACATATGCGGTTAACACAAATGTGACGTATTTCTAGTGCAGGAAACACATTGAGGGCCAAACATAGACAAACAAGAAAAGAAAAACTTAAAATGAGAGGGGACAAAACCAGTCAGCTAAGGGAATCTTTCAACGGTGTTGAGCTTGGATCTGCTATCTACGTATATACCTAATGAACAATATTACGGCTCCTGACTAAAGATCTGAGCACAAAACTAATTCTAAAATTTGGATCAAAAATACAACAATGGCTTGTATTGTCCGGGTATGCCTACACAACAGAAGATTTTTCCTATCATTCAATGGTAAAAATAACAGATGGAAAACGCAGAAGAACGGCCTCTCCTTTGGGGTAGCGTAATGGTACCTACACTGTATAATATTTACACAACCCATACCAGTAAATACTAGGACTTTTATTATGTCGACGATACATCGATATTGTTGCACAACCAAAAACTTTTGTTGCTGAAGTATAGAAAAATCTAAATCATACTTTAAACACAATAAAAATAGACTATGAATCAATTTTAAGCCAAACCTCAGAAAAAGTCAGAGGTCCTGCTTTAATGTCCCTAACAGAATTGCTTTTAAAAATCTAAACATCCAACAGTGTCATGAAATTTTTAAACTCTGGACTTGCTATAAATACCTTGAAGATAGTTTGTATCACACTTTGTCATTCATAGAACATTGTTTAAAACTAAAAGGCAAACTGAGGACCAGAAAAATAATCTCTGCAAACTTGTCAGCTCAAAATGAGAAGCATCCTTTCATCCTTAAAACGTAGACGCTTGCACTCTATGCTTCTGCTACCGAATATACCTTGCAAGTATGGATGACACCAACACATATTTAACACGTAGATTTAGCTATAAATTAGACAGCCAAATTCAGCGATTATTAAGACACACACACACACACACACATCCATACATAAGCTTTACAATATCGTAGCTATCAATTCACCTAATATCCGAAGATAAGTAGCTAGACTGCTAGAGACTAAAAGATACAAAGTCTAGAATCGCAACATCCACTCAACGAATACCAGCTCAATTTATGACTAAAATCGAGAAAAAACTGACCAAAGATTATTGCAAATTTGACACTAACTCCACGTTTATTGATTACATATTACCCCTAAATAGCAGATAAAACATTTAGAAGTATGTAATATTGGTGAACTGGTACATTCTTCTTATATAAATTAAGTATTCTTCCCTCTTTTGTGCACTACTACCAATTTTTACATAAAAATATCTATTTTTGCACTTAAATATTTATTTTAAGATAACCTATCCAGAATTATATGTAGTACACAGATAAAACCAGAAATAAAATAATAAAGAAGCTGTATACAAGATATCGTAAAACAATGGATTAACTAAAAGTTCTTATTAATCGTATTCTTAAATAAAACGTATAAAGACATATTCATGTTAACAAAATACATTAGGAAATATTCGCATAAGAAAAAACACGTCCAACTTGGTAATGAAATCCTTTTGTATTTATAAAGCTATTTTTAGAATAGCAGGTACCTACCAAAAACAGGTATTTGGTATTATACATATCTATTACATATTGTCAATATGATCGCCAACATTCATAACGGATAGGCACATCAAGAAGAAGAAGAAGATTACATATTGTAATGCGTATGAAAAGGAGTCCGTATGAACCGTTTAAAATATATAAAATATATATATCAAGAACGCTGGCCTAAGTGCATAGTTGCCAAACTATCAGAGCTTACTTAAACCGATATTCCTATGGTTCCAATATACAGTGAAAAAGATCTGAACGACCCCTATAATATATACACGTGAACTAAGCGAAATACATATATGATACAGGGGTACTTATGAGCTCCAAAATTTTATTAAGAATTATGAAACTATACATCTTAACGAATCGACAGAGCCAATATTATGGAATGGTCATGTGAGCTCCGTATATCGGTGTCCACTTGACCACGGAGCTCACTTGAACCTGAATTTTAACATGGGCGGAGTTCACTTTATGCCGTAAACATATATATATATATATATATATATATATATATATATATATATATATATATATATATATATATATATGTATATATATATATATGTATATATATATATGTATATATATATATATATATATACATATATACATATATATATATAAATATATATATATATATATATATATACACATATGTATATATATATATATATATATATATATATATATATATATATATATATATATATATATATATATATATTTACGGCATAAAGTGAACTCCGCCCATGTTAAAATTCAGGTTCAAGTGAGCTCCGTGGTCAAGTGGACACCGATATACGGAGCTCACATGACCATTCCATAATATTGGCTCTGTCGATTCGTTAAGATGTATAGTTTCATAATTCTTAATAAAATTTTGGAGCTCATAAGTACCCCTGTATCATATATGTATTTCGCTTAGTTCACGTGTATATATTATAGGGGTCGTTCAGATCTTTTTCACTGTATATTGGAACCATAGGAATATCGGTTTAAGTAAGCTCTGATAGTTTGGCAACTATGCACTTAGGCCAGCGTTCTTGATATATATATTTTATATATTTTAAACGGTTCATACGGACTCCTTTTCATACGCATTACAATATGTAATCTTCTTCTTCTTCTTGATGTGCCTATCCGTTATGAATGTTGGCGATCATATTGACAATATGTAATAGATATGTATAATACCAAATACCTGTTTTTGGTAGGTACCTGCTATTCTAAAAATAGCTTTATAAATACAAAAGGATTTCATTACCAAGTTGGACGTGTTTTTTCTTATGCGAATATTTCCTAATGTATTTTGTTAACATGAATATGTCTTTATACGTTTTATTTAAGAATACGATTAATAAGAACTTTTAGTTAATCCATTGTTTTACGATATCTTGTATACAGCTTCTTTATTATTTTATTTCTGGTTTTATCTGTGTACTACATATAATTCTGGATAGGTTATCTTAAAATAAATATTTAAGTGCAAAAATAGATATTTTTATGTAAAAATTGGTAGTAGTGCACAAAAGAGGGAAGAATACTTAATTTATATAAGAAGAATGTACCAGTTCACCAATATTACATACTTCTAAATGTTTTATCTGCTATTTAGGGGTAATATGTAATCAATAAACGTGGAGTTAGTGTCAAATTTGCAATAATCTTTGGTCAGTTTTTTCTCGATTTTAGTCATAAATTGAGCTGGTATTCGTTGAGTGGATGTTGCGATTCTAGACTTTGTATCTTTTAGTCTCTAGCAGTCTAGCTACTTATCTTCGGATATTAGGTGAATTGATAGCTACGATATTGTAAAGCTTTTGTATGGATGTGTGTGTGTGTGTGTGTCTTAATAATCGCTGAATTTGGCTGTCTAATTTATAGCTAAATCTACGTGTTAAATATGTGTTGGTGTCATCCATACTTGCAAGGTATATTCGGTAGCAGAAGCATAGAGTGCAAGCGTCTACGTTTTAAGGATGAAAGGATGCTTCTCATTTTGAGCTGACAAGTTTGCAGAGATTATTTTTCTGGTCCTCAGTTTGCCTTTTAGTTTTAAACAATGTTCTATGAATGACAAAGTGTGATACAAACTATCTTCAAGGTATTTATAGCAAGTCCAGAGTTTAAAAATTTCATGACACTATTGGATGTTTAGATTTTTAGAAGCAATTCTGTTAGGGACATTAAAGCAGGACCTCTGACTTTTTCTGAGGTTTGGCTTAAAATTGATTCATAGTCTATTTTTATTGTGTTTAAAGTATGATTTAGATTTTTCTATACTTCAGCAACAAAAGTTTTTGGTTGTGCAACAATATCGATGTATCGTCGACATAATAAAAGTCCTAGTATTTACTGGTATGGGTTGTGTAAATATTATACAGTGTAGGTACCATTACGCTACCCCAAAGGAGAGGCCGTTCTTCTGCGTTTTCCATCTGTTATTTTTACCATTGAATGATAGGAAAAATCTTCTGTTGTGTAGGCATACCCGGACAATACAAGCCATTGTTGTATTTTTGATCCAAATTTTAGAATTAGTTTTGTGCTCAGATCTTTAGTCAGGAGCCGTAATATTGTTCATTAGGTATATAAGTAGATAGCAGATCCAAGCTCAACACCGTTGAAAGATTCCCTTAGCTGACTGGTTTTGTCCCCTCTCATTTTAAGTTTTTCTTTTCTTGTTTGTCTATGTTTGGCCCTCAATGTGTTTCCTGCACTAGAAATACGTCACATTTGTGTTAACCGCATATGTCTGATAAAGTTAAGTAAAGGAAAGTACCTATCTTTATCTCTGGATATTCCCTTCTCTAATGTTTATAGACATAATTAGGATAGTTGGCATTAAAAAGGCCGATTTGGCCGATCTTTAAACCCTATAAAATATGGCTAATCTTTTACTTTTCATTAAAAATTTTAATTTTACATACTGTTACTTTTAGACAATATTTCGATCAGATTTGTATAGTAATAAATGTAGTTAATATACAGTCTCTTTGTGAAAAATAAATGAGTTTGTAATATCGGTCACAACTCATATATGGATAATAAGGAAATAAACGGTTAAAATAGGTGTACAAAATTTTAACTACATATATCGGTGCCATTGTTCAGGAGTTGGGTTTATCTCAGAGATCAAAGGTTACGTTACATGCATATTCCAGGTTCTATTTACGTATTTTCATTCCTAAAAAAGTATATTTATAATAAAGCCCTGAAGCTACCTTTAGATTCTATGAAAAGTAGAATCTATGGAAATTAGCAAATTAAAAAATAAAGGCATAATTCTGAATGGCCAACTTGAGACAAACAATTCTCCCGTCCTTAACTTATTCAGTTACAAACTATAACGTGTAAACGCATACATCTTTTATTGTTAGAAAAAATGAATTTTTATCAAGTAACGGTCGGATCCATCACTTACTAAAAGAGTAGAAAATGACATGCTTATGCTTTAGAGTACGGCTACTTTAGTACAAAGTACCCTTTGCTTTTGCCAATTGCTTCCTCACTTTCTTAGCGATGGGCCTGGCTTTTTCTTATCAATAATGTTCTCGTTCGTTATAGTTATTCTAAGATATTCAGATTTTACTATATGCTCTACATTTGGTTTTATCTAATATAAATTTACAACTATGACGAAATTTTTATAATATTTTATGCATTGATACTAAACTGATATTAAACTGAGGATATAAAAATGAACAATAAGACCGATAATGACGTACATAGCGGAAACAAGAGTAGATACGGCGAAAACACAAAGACTGCTAGAAACAACAGAAATGAAAGTCTTAGGAAAAATAACAAACTAAACTCTAAGAGAAAGAGTAAGAAGTGAAGAAATACGAGCGAGATGTGGTTTAGAGGAAATAAACGCGTGGACCAAAAGAAAAAAGCGGAATGGAATCAACACTTCGAAAGAATGACAGAAAATAGAATAGTAAGAATAGCAAGAGACAAATCGCCAAATGGAAGGAGATCATTGGGACGACCGAGGAAAAGATGGTCAGACAACGTCAATTGAGGCTCAAAACCGAAGTAAAACAGGCATTAAGCCTATTTATAAAGAAGGAAGAAGAAGAAGATATTAAACTGGAGTAGAGCACTTGGTAGATAATATTTATTTGTTTTGAGTATACCTATTTTACAACATAGTACATAAAATAATAAATATTTGTGTGCTCAGTTTTTTGCTCTGAATTGAAGGTTTTATCTCAAAATATGACTGTACTTTATACAAATATTATTATTTTCTGAGATACCGGTATAAATATAAATTTTGAATTTCGCAATGATTTTTTAAAATTATTTTCTTGTGACGTTATGTCAGTGTTTAAGAATAATGCTGGGAATAAAGTTAAATAGGTTTTTATATTTTATTTGACGTTTAAATATTTAAATCTGAGTTCATTTTTCGAAAAACTATAAACTTGTGACAACAAATTGCTATATAACAGTACGGGGCAACATTCTTATGCTGTGACAAAATCATCATATTTGCTTTACATTGCCGTTTTTCCTGCCGTATCATATTTTAGCATAGTCTTCTGATTCATTTTATAGACAAGCGGTAATGGATATCCGCAATTTGTCTAATAATATTAAGTTTTAAAAACAGCTGTGCTTTTATGCTCATTCGTTTACCTTTTGTAAAGCCACCTGAGTTATGAATAACTACTTTTTTGTATTTTTAGAAGACATACTTCTATCGGGCATATTTTAATGTGTGAATATTAGGGATTTATATAATCTTTTTGTATATATAATTTGTTATTGATTTTACATTTTAGATAAAATTTCATAATTATAGTTCTCTTCCGTTTATTTTCTATAGTAATACATATACAAACCTAATTCGAAATGGAGAAAAACCAGCGAGTTCTAGATTGAACATAGACATTCGTCTCTCTTTCTCCCTATATGTTATATAAAGGTCATCGTCATCATATAGTCAGAACGCAACAAGGTTCTATTACCTTTTCTTCTTTTTGTCTCCTCATTAGTATTGAAAACTCAGCCACGTAAATGACGTTGTAAAAATTTATTTCCCTATTTCTGAAGTGCCTTTCCTGGGATATCTTTTTCAAGTCTAGTTCATTTGATTACTTGTAATTGATTTGACAATCCCTAACAAATAAGTTGTTGATTGTAGGTAGGATAGCATGTGATTGAACAGGGATGTGTTGATAAGATGTAGGTAGTCTCATTATTCCTAAATCTGACCATATGTTACTTCCCTCCTTCATTCGTGGACGTCCTCAGGGCATTTTTTTTCTCGATCCTCCCAATTTAGCTTGACAATGCAGTTATTAGAGAGCCTTTGGATATAGCCAGCGCAAGCTTGGCGCAACTTTGGCGTTGAGATTTAGTTTCTTGTACGACGTTGCTACCTTTGTATATGTGTTTGACCTTGGCATTAGTTCCGTTTGGTATTGGTTAGTACTCGGACCTATATAAGTTGGAAAATACTTCCGATGACATTTCTAGCAATCCTGATCTAATTACTACTTGAGTTTTACTTACATTATTTTGACAGTGTTCTCGTCACATATCCACACAGTAGCACTGATTTAATTATCTTCTTATATATCCTGATTTTATAGATTCCTATTAGTCTTCTGGATTTAAAAGTGTTATAAGGGTTATAATATATGCATCAGTTAGCTACCTAAATATTCATTTTTATTTCTTATGTGAGAACGTTATCTACGATATACTAAATACTGCAATGTTTTAAAATGATATGGGTTTATTGTAACATTATGCTCTACTCTATATCATCTTTTTCTGCATGTTAAAGGACATTTATTTAGTTTTTTACTGATTATCAGCAAATTGTTTTGGTGCTAATAGCATTATTTTATAGCATTCCAATATTTATTCTATGGATTAAATCTGGATAGCAAATAAATATTCTTCACTTTCTCGAAGAAATAATATTGCTACTAATTTCAAACCTATTTTAATACATGGATACGAGTAATAGCAAATGACTAAAGCAAGTGAGGAAGAACTCCGAATATTTGAAAAGAAAATAATAAGAGACAACGATTTGAACCTTCGTCGAAGCTAGATTTATTTAATTACCAGCCTAATCGCACCTAGTTTTTGTGCTTTTATTTATATCCAGTTAATATTAAAAGTGTAATAAATTGTTGTGATATCGTAAATAACAATGAAGAATAACAATGGAGAAAATCGGTAAGGAATTTTAATCTAATTAGATACTTACTTCAAAACAAGTTCATATTATTTATATAACCTGATAATATTTATATAACCATTAAACAACGAAAATGGATGATGTTAATAGTCCAGTGGCGTCGAGGCCCCAAACGTTATTGACATCATATAAAACTTCTTCATATTCTGTAGCGTTAATCAATTTAATTCCAAAATTTCAATATCTACTTGCACTGTGAAAAATTATAGAACCAAGATATATACATTTTTTACATTATATGTGTATATATATATATATATATATATATATATATATATATATATTTTATATATATATGTATATATATATATATATATATATATATATATATATATATGTATATATATATGTATATATATATATATATATATATATATATATATATATATATATATATATATATATATATATATTGGTAAATGCAGAGCTACTCAAGTCACTTCGCAATCACTCCAGGCAGTGTTAATTATTCAGCAATTATTATTTTTAATATTTTTTTATATTTATATAACCATCGAACGACCCATCAGAAAAGGTATGGCCTAATGGAAAACAATATAACTTCCTTCGACAGTTAAGAGCCAATGTAAAACAATAAAACTCACAACTTTCTTTGGAAGCCAATTACACCTCATCTAGCTCAGTCTCTCAGGTGTACGTAGAAGTAAATCTGAAATCTAAAAAATGAGTTTCAGATTCCAGAATTCTAGTAAACCAAGGTATTAACTACTCGTATAATTTTTATTGTACATAAATAATATATAAAATTAAAATTTTATTAAAAAAATAAAAAAAAAACAGAGCAAACTGCCTACATCTTTACAAAAATTTTAAAATGATACTGAGGGCAAATATTGTAGTCTTTAAATAAATGAACAAGAATACTTGTTGAACACTTCAAATGGCGCTTAGATGAATTGTATTTATACTTCACCAAATTATACATAAAGATACTTAAGGGATATGATGAGTTTTTATAGCAGCGGTCACCTACTGCAGTATATTAGTCCCTATGGTCGATCATGTGGTTTTGGGGGAGATATCTCCCGAGCAAGGGAGACAGGACAAATATAAATCAGGTCAAAAACTAAAATAATATACCTTGTGTTAGCATCATCATAAGTGTTTAATTTCTAAATCCTTTCTAGCCATATTAAGATTACACACACAGTTAAATTATATTAGAGATTAGTTAAATTATATCAGAGGTACTAACTGCACATGGTTTAAGAAGAACTATGTGAGTTAGAGGTTAGATATGTATAAAAAGTCAAATATAAAGAAGTAAAATAAAATATTTTTGATGGCCTTAACCCTCCGTTAGTCGCTATCGGTCTCACACACCGATGACAAAATTATTCATTCGGGATTTACAAGTAACTGTTATTTTTCTATCGCCACATTCTGTACCTCTCCCTATCAACCAAACTCGTGATAGTGTACATTCTTACATTCCTGGGTACAGTTGTGTGAGTTTTATAGTTATTTTCGGTGCCAGAGTCCGTAGCGACTAACGGTGTAGCTATTATTTGTTGCAGAACTTGCAGAACAGGTAAATATTTATCATCTTATTATTATATTTTATCTGTAAGTTTTTGTCAATTCTTATTTATAAATGTCCTTTGAAGCCAAACAACTTTGATTCCAACGCTTGTTGGAATTATGGACATGATTCCTAACGACGATGAAAATTATTTTGACGAGGAGGAAAGTGAAAGCGAAATAGATCAAATTGAGGTGGTGATGGTGGAAATGAATCGGAACAAGATGTGACAGATGAGAAAAAAGAAAGTGGAAGTAATACCTTAGCGTTTATTGGAAAATATAGCGTTACTAGATGAAAAAAGGCTATTCCACCGTAAAATGTTAGAACAAGACAAGAAAATTATATAGTACGTAATACAAACTAATGTTTGTATTTTGAGAACAATATCCGATGTGAAAATTAAAACATCAATAAACTTACTTTAACCTTTAATTGTGGCTTATTCCCATTTAAACAGTAATTACTTTAAAATTCCACAAGAAAATAGCTTCAGAACAATATTCCCAATATATTGTTATACTAGTGTTTTTCATTTTGTATCTGTTTTTTTTTTCAATAAAATATTTTCAAAAATATTTTTTAGTTATTCCTATAAACAATATAAAATATTTGTATGAAATTTATATTAAAAACAATCTTTTTTAATTGTCGGTCTCAGACACCGTAGCGACTCTTGATGCTCAGTTTTTCCTAGCGACTAACGGAGGGTTAATAATAAAATATCCTTTATTTTTTATTGTGGTTAGGCCGCTTTTTCTCCCTTATTACTCTACTGAATTTATTTTAATTTAACTTTACTGTGGGACTTATGTCCCCCAAGAGTGTGTATTTCGAACAGAGAGCCATCAACCTAAGTTATTGTCTCTCTGTCCAAAATATATGTATTTTCATACTTAGCCGAATTGGCAAAGTAAATTTTGTTTTTATTGCCGCCTGAGCATCCGAAAGGTCTGTCGATGGAGCCCATGTTTGTCGCACATGACCTTGACTTTTAGTTTCTGTAATTAAGGTCTTTAACCTATTTTCAAAAACCTATAAAATTTCTGACGGAGATTTTATGTTCATTATATCTTTGTATATGTGGAAAAACGTCAGCACTCACTTGATATTTTTTTTTTTTTTTTTTGCCTTAGGTACAAGACCTATTTAGCCAGACAATATAGGTATAAGAATATAGAATACATAAAAACAATCCTTCAAATTCATAACAATTTCCTAACCGTTCGTTCATTCGCACCACATTCAACAATACAGGCAACGGCTAAAGGTAAAAGACATAAAAGGAAATACAACAACTAACGTCCTACCATTTCGGATTCACACAACAATACTGAACAGGGCAGTTTAGATTTTCCGTTTGGTACGTTTGAAAAATTCCCATAAAATTGATGATCTTATAGTTGAATTTCGACTACCTAAATACATAATAGAAGCAACGTTCTGCGACAAAATGATTTTTTCTTGAGAGATGGCTTGAAATAAAAATTTTATGACTTCTTGATTATACCGACATTGAAACATCCAGTGGTTTAGATCGTCATAACTCGCATTACATTCACATATATCAGTTTCAGAAAGTTTTATTTTATATAAGTAAGCATTTACTGTAGCATGTCCAAAAAGGCATCTAACGTACATAGTATACATTTTCCGAGAGATGGGACTTCTGTCACTTAGAGGAGTAGATGGAAGAGTTGAATATATACTGCAGTATGTATTTTTGCTACTGTTAGTAAAGGATTGCCACTCAATTTCCCAATTGTGTCTAACATATTTCTTCCTAGCTGAAACTATATCCCATTTGGGCAACTCGTTGTACTCTATACCCACTAAAGTAGCGTCTTTAGCCAACTGGTCTACTTTTTCATTACCTATAATATTAGAGTGACCTTTAACCCACACAAAGTTAACAATTCTTTTTAAAGAAGTTAAGATTCTTAGCTTTTCAAGTGCATCTACAATTAGTCTGTTGGTATATATTTGTTTAGAAAAGTGTCTTAATGCGAGGAGGGCGGACTGTGAGTCAGATAAAATTATATATCGTTCGAAATATAATGTGCTATTAATTATCCAATCCAACGCCTTGACAATGGCTACCAATTCAGCTGTGAATATTGAGCAATCTGATTTTAATTTAAACTGAAAATAATCTTGAGTATTGTCTATGTAAAAGGCACAACCAACACCAGCAGGCGATTTTGAACCATCGGTATAAATTTTACAAGAATGGATGGAGTCTTCCAGCTTGTTCTGTACTATTAAATCTTCGTGAACAATTGAAATATATGAAGGAATTACTACAGTAGGTTTATATTCATATAGTAAGTCATAATTGGAGCCAAAGAGTGGAATCCCTCCTCCATTAAATGAATACTGGGATAAATTAGGAAAAGCAACAGCTAGAGTTGGAGAGTTTTTATTTGCGCACCATTTGTTTGTTAAATTTTCGACAGAGAGACAAGATATTTTTTGTAATAAGCTGTTTTGATTATTAAACTGGCATTTAAGGATAAATTTTTCTGCCAAAAATAGACGTCTTAAATGTAAAGGTGGCTCGTTACATTCTGCCAAAAGGACTGGTGTGGGAGTAGATTTGAGAGCTCCTAGGACTAACCTTAAAGCTTTGTATTGTATTCGATCCAATTTAATCAAACGAGATTTTGTCGCTGATCCATAAAAAAAGCTTCCGTAGTCCAAAATTGATCTGGTCTATGCTCTGAAAAATAATAAGTTAATTTTCGGGTCTGCTCCCCAATCGTATCGATTAACGGCCTTAAGGATATTAAGGCTCTTTTCACATTTGGTAATGCAATTATTAATATGCTCGTTCCAGGTTAATTTTGAATCCAAGGTAACACCTAGGTATGTAAAACTGTTATATACAGGAATTTCCAGCTGGGAGAATTTTAACGTACTAACTTTTGGTAACCTGTGTCTCGAAAAAAATACTACACCTAACTTCTTAGGCGAGATGTCAAGCCCATGACTATCAAAATACTTTTTGCAATAAGACATATTTACTTTAAGTGCATTAACACATTGTTCAAAAGTTTTTTTCTCAACATAGAAACAGAAGTCATCAGCATATTGTAAAATGTTACACTGCATTCCCATAGTATGTAAGTTTAATGAATACAAGTTAAATAATAAGGGGCTAAGAACTGAACCCTGAGGTAACCCTTTGTTAACTGTCCTTGGACCAATCAGTGAATTATTTAACCGAATATGAACTTGTCTATTTGTAAATAGATTGACTAGGGTATAAGCACATTTACTAGACACTCCTAATTTAACAAGTTGATCAAGCAGAAGATCAAGAATAACGTTATCATATGCACCAGAAATGTCCACAAATAAAGCAGCTGTGTATTGGTTTTTCGAATAAGTTAACTGGATATCGGTTGCTAAATGTGAAATACAATCCATCGTTCCTTTCCCTCTACGAAACCCAAGCTGACCGTCTGGGTAAAGGTTATTACTTTCCATCCACCATTCTAGTCGACTTTTCATGATTCGTTCAAATGTTTTCAATATACATGACATAAGAGATATGGGTCTTAGGACATTGAAATCATTAGCTTTTGGGATAGGTATTACAAGACACTGCTTTAAAGAATCGCAGTTATCACCTTTAATTAGAATATTGTTAAATATATCACGGAGAAATTGAAGTGCTATTGTAGGCAAGTAGTATATCATAAGATAATTAATACCATCAATCCCAGGGGAGGATCTCTTAGAAAACTTGATATTAGCAGTTAGTTCGTTGATACTAATAGGAGATGACAAAAAATGTGATTTAAATGTATCTTCAGTGGGATATATTGGAGAGGGAACATAGCAAGGAGCTATTTTATGGAACAAATTTTCAACGATATTTTCGTCGTGCACATACAGATTTTTATTTTTTTTAAATTTCCTTAATTCTATCCCATATTTCAGTTGGATGAGTTTGTCTGTTTAGATTGAGACAGAAGTTGGCCCAACTATTTCTACATTTCTGTTTAAAGATTAGTTTACATTTAGCATTTATTTTTTGATATTCAATAAAGTTTGCCAGACACATATTTTGTTTGTACCTTTTGCATGCAATTTTTCTCTTATTCGATATCTCACGGCACTCCTCGTCCCACCATTTAGGTGATTTGAATGATATATGTGAGGATGATCTTAGAATTTTGCAAGCTTTGTTCACAGCATTCGTAATCTGTTCCATTAAAAATATACACATACCGTTGGTATCGATGCAGTTTGGTGGCGTGGAAAATGATTTCTCTATTTCAGCTGTATATAAGGTCCAATTTGCTTCATTCGTAGACCATTTATATAATGGGAACGTGATTGCATCATCATTGTGATAATAGTTATTGAGCGTAATACTGATTGGGTAATGATCTGATCCATAAGAATCCTGACTAACAGACCAACCAAGTGTAGGACATAACTTAGATGATGCAATTGTGAGATCTACTGCAGATTTAGCCTGGCCAGGAGGGGAAATCCTTGTGGCAGACCCATCGTTTATAACAATCAAGTTTGAAAAATGATCTAAAGCATCCACCAAAACTCTGCCATCATGTGAGCATGAAGGTGAGCCCCACATGCCGTGATGGGCATTAAAGTCGCCTCCTATTATGCAATCATGTTTTATTTGACTAAATAAATTGATGTAGTCTTGAGATTTCGCTTTAACATCGGAGGGTTTATATAGAGATACTATAAAGAGTTTTTGGTTACCAAGAATGATATTGATTCCACAAACTTCAATTTTTGGATTAAAATTATGATTAAATTGAATGACATCGTATATAATTTTATGTGAAATGAAAATTGCTACTCCCCCATAACCTTTATCTCTATTAACCGCAATGACGTTAAAGTTATTAAACTTAATGTTGTCAGTAGGCTTATACCATGTTTCAGAAATTATTGCAATATCAAACTTTTCCTCCATTAAAATTTGGTAAAAAGAATTTTTGTTAGCTTTAAGAGATCTAGCGTTCCACTGAATAATTTTAAGATTTTGGTTAAAGGACATCTTTGAGTTTTTTTTTTGTTTTTTTAGGTTTTAAATATATTATCAACAATGTTTTTAATTTTATTTTCAAACTCTATTTCTTCAAAATTTAAACTACTATTTGATAATGGATTCTGTGAAAATTGGTGAAAAAAAACTTGTTAACATGGTAATTAATTGATGTTTAAGTGTTGAAAAATCATTTTGCGACTCTTTTCCAAACTGGAAGGCCGGTCCTGCACAAAAGCTAGTATTATATTCTCGTCTAATGGGTGGAAAATTGGGAGAAGAATCACTAGTTTTTCTTTTTTTTGGCAAGGGTTTAGGAGAAGATGGTTGATCATGTGTTGACCTAAAGTTCGATTTAGAAGAAGTATTAGGGACAGGATGTTGTGCTGTAGAAGTTTTTAAAGCAGGAAATTCTATATCCGAATCAATTAATGGGGCAAATTTATTTTTTTGTATGAGGCTAGAATAGGCCGGATTGTTAATAATTTTTTCAGCTTCTTTGAAAGATATATTCAAATTAGACATAGCTTCTTTGACTCTAGTTTGCTTTTTGAATTCAGGACACTCCTTATAAGTAGAATTGTGACTATTATTTTTGCAATAAACACAAAAAGTTTTGCATGCTTCGCACACAGATTTATTTTGTGACCCACAATTTCTACACCTTTTCTTTCTCCTACACTGTGAGCCGGAATGGCCATATCGGAGACAACGATAACATTGAATAACTGGATTAATATAAGTTTCTACAGAGCATCTAACTTTGTTAATATAAATATATTGAGGAATAAGTTTTCCTTCAAACGTAACAATGATCATTTGACGAGGAACACGTTCCATATTGTTGTCTTTTTGGATGACTCTAGTCATGCGTTTTACTTTTTTGATAGGTACACTAGAATTAATCATTTTTAGGAGGGCATCCTCGCTGTAGGAAGTATCTACAGATCGGACTAACCCGCGTGTTTCTATAAGATGACCAGGAATATATGCCAGTAAATTATTCTTTTCAAAGAATGGATCTTTAACTAATTCATTGGCAATACTGCCCGAATTAAGTTCGATTTTTATACGATTGCGACCAACCGTACTAATTTCAATAATATTTTTATCATACTCTTTTAGATTTATTAACTTTTCACCCAATTTCATCGGATGTAATCTCCCAATATTTAATTCTAAATGTTCAACAAAAACATGAAACGGTCCCAAATCGTTAGGTTTAAATCTATTTGTTAATTGGTATAATAAACGTTGTTTATCATAATACGAGTTTTTGTCGGATTCCAAGTTTTTGTCGAGTGTATCTGTACTAGATAATTCATTTAATTGATTATTATTTTTATTGTTTATACATGAACTCATATCAATATCTTCAGGTACAATGATATCCTCAACAAGAACGTTAACTCGACTATCTTTATTAAATTTACCATTCGGCGGCCCCTTGCCGCTGGTGGATGAGTTGCTTTCCCCGGACATTGGTCCGGGGCAGAAATATTCAAGAAATCAAAATTTACTTACAGTAGTTTTCCTTTTAAACACAAACTTAATATACTTATAACTAAAAATGTGAACCAAATAACCTACAAACACCGATGTCACTTTGTATAGCGTATGATAGACGACTTTACTAGCCAACAGTCGGAGTACGAATCGGACTTTTGAATAGTACTGAACACTTGATATTTTAATTATAATGGTTTCAGTGAACATAACGTTGTTTATTAAGATGTAGATAAAATAATATTGTAGAGAAAAAGAAAGGGGTGGGGTGTGAATTTTCAGGTGTATACGGCCCTCACATAACTCTGTATAGGTTTTTGTGGTGTTTTTATTTTTTATTGGTGAATAAAATAAACATAACTACATAAAAATTAAATAAAAATAATAATAAAGGAGAAGGTAAAGTTTTTTTTATGAGCATAGCTTTTTTATGTTTTCTTTTTGGGCTGTTGTTACTGCGTCGTTAGGTTGTCATGCGACTCTCGCATTTATTGGACTGTTAAATTAGAGTATTAAGCAGGTTTAGTACATTGTTATGTTGCCCTACTTTTTATTGTACATTACGGCCTGTGTTGTGTTTGGGTTGACCACTATTTTGCACTTATAACACCAGAATTGCATACAGTAGAGTGCCGTTTATGAGTATCTTGTTGCCAGATCGGAAATGCTACTACTTGCTGCTATTGCAGTGTCATCAACATAAAGGCTTAGCATTGATCTGGGTGTTCTTGGCGTATCTACTATGAATATGGTGCAAAGGTATGCGGCATCACCGCTTCCTGTGATAGTTCAGCCTCCATGGTTTCAACTTCGCATAAGGTTGTTCCTATCCGAAGCCTGAACCTTCTGTTGGCCAGGTATGATGAAAGAAGATATATTACCGCCTCGCTTTTCTCGATCCTTTCGAGATCTATTTGGTTAGTCACAATACTTGTAGTTCGCATGAATGTTTACTTCTGAACCCGAACTGCTCTTCACTTAATGGCCAGATCTTATTTGACTCTTTTTTATCCTGGCTAAGATAACACTTTCTGCAATTTTACTTATTGCTAGTAATAAGCTAATGACTATTAAGTAAAACTGTTATGTTTTACTTGCACTTGAGATTGCTCATCTCATATTTTTGTCACCGGTAATAACAGTGGGCTCCTCTGTGCAGACCATCTGGTGCAGAAACTGTCTGATATTTTATTTGGTGCAGAAACTTTCCGTTTACTTAGTTTTTTGTAAAACTATAATGACTAGTTCTAGTGTGTTGGAAAACTCGTCCAGAATATTTATTTTTGTCTCAGCCCTTTCGAGTTTCATCACCCAATTCGTAGAATGTCATCTTGGCTGTTGTCTACCAAAACTTCTCATTGTACTTAAGACAGCTGTCGTAAGGCGGACGGTGTACTTTCTAGGTTACGGCCTTTAAACTGTTAATGTGACAAAGGTTTAAGTTTTGGAACGTTTGAGCACCCTCTTTAACTTTGCATTAGGTACTTCTATCTATTTTTTATATTTTTGCCACATTTGACGCATCTTGCCGCAGTGGTAGGAGTTTGACTGGTGGAAAAATCCCTAACTGTTATAGTAAGTACTACATAATTTTTGTTTTATTTTTTATTTTTTCTTCTATGTAAATTTTCATATAAATTAAATAAATCTGTTTGATTTTTTTGTTGTTTTCTTATGACGAGGAAGAGTAGCAGTTTCCTTTTATCCTTTTTTTTTGGAAATCATGTTTGTTACTTTTATTGCCTCTACTCTATTTTTCAACTCCTTCTGGATGGCTTTATGGTCCGTAGATTTCCCAGCCCTCTTATCACGTTTGGATCTCTATATACTTTTTGTACTTTCTTGGTCTAGTGGGTATGCGATGAATTTTATCTTTTAATGATTTTTTTTTGTGTAACTGATTGGCATATTCTTTCAGATCTTTTACCATGTCAAGATAGTTTTTCCTATCTAACGTCTGAATTACTATTGACCTGCCAGATGTTGAAAATTTGTTAGAGAAGATTATCGTTCGTGTTAAATGGGCTTCGATTTTTAAACTCTGTTGACTTTTTTAGCAGATTTTGGAATTCAGCAGATAATTTTTTCGTTGCTCTTTTTTCCATCACTGAAATATTTGCTACTTCGTCTTTGTTTTTGCTTTCTTATTGTATATGTTTTGTTAACAAACAAGCTATTGTTTGTTTTTTTGTTGCATTATTCTCGTCTGCTTTTCTGTAGCGCTTAATTTAGCTGAGTTGTCAGCTTTTTCGTTATTGACTATTTTTCTGGCGTAACTTGTTAATTATTCGTTTGTTTTAACCATTTTGTTTGCTGTTATTATTTGTCTTTTTGTACTTTGGATTCTACTGGATTTTACAGCCAAAGATGCTGGATCTTTAAAATCTATGCGTGTTTAGTCTATATATTTAAAGGCTTTTTCTACTGCCTTCAGGTCCTATACTGCCACTCGAGATGCATTCTTCGCTTTTACTTTTGGCGTTTTCTCTGCTTCCTATGTATTTGCTTATAAAATGTAACTGCTTTTTCAGTGCTAGTGTTCTGTCAGTCATCTATTTTGTTTTTTTTTCATTTTAACCTTTTTTTTTCATTTTTAGATCTCTTTATTGATACACTTATTTTGGATGCTATATTTTTCGTGGATTTGTTTTATTTCCTGCCTTATTTGCGAAGATTCTTCAGTGAATGTTTTCTTTGTCCAAAACTGTTTGACCAGAGTATTTACTGGTTAAAGAATATTACTGTTATTTCTTTCATTCTTTTTGTCATCTACGATGTGAGTTATTACCAGAGCGTTGTTTTTTTTTATTTTTTTTTTCTACTTTTGACTTGCTGTCATATTTGCCACTGCACTTGGCAAGCGACCCTGTCGTTATACGTTATTCGTTGGATACCAGTTAATTGAGATGCTTACTGATGAAGATCCAAGGTAACAAATTTTGTTTCTATATATCCGTGAGCCTACCTTATGTCAACAACAGTATTGAAAAGTGAACAAAATAAGTAAAGACATTAGAAGAAAATATAACGTACCGTGTATAAATGAATGGACACAAAATAAAAAAATATAATAGAATAACCACATAAGTAGAATAAAAGAGACCCATGTCGTCAAAATAGCAGAAGATAAGTCACCAATCGGCAAAAAGTATCAGACGACCGCGCAAATGATGGAGTGACAGCCTTCCATAGAGGTATTAATCCACCAATGAACAAGCAGAATAATTATTTATAAAGAGGAAGAAAAAGAACAGTAGTTAAAGATTGTTATGGATTTTATGGATCTTATGGATTTGATAGACAAGTTAATATTTTCCTGTCTGTATAAAAGTATGAGCTGTTTGAGCTTTCCGTAGCTCGATAATGTGATGCCTTAATATTTAAACTCTATCATTTGTTCTATTATCTGACCTTCCAGCTCCAATTTACATCTTAGTAAATTTGCTGTTATAGCAATGCATTCTGTTTTGAATTTGTTTTGAATTTGTTAGTAGTGCGACGTCTGCATAGCAGATTATTTTAAGTTGTGTTTCTTCCATTTGGTATCCTTTTTTAGCTCTCACTTTTTTTATTACTTCATTTACAAACAGGTTAAACAATAGAGGCCTCAGAGAATTTCTTTGCCTTATCCCATTACCAGCTTCAATATCATCAGTTAGTTCTTCTTCTACTTTTACTTTTATTGTATTGTTTTGCAGATATATTCGATCGTTTTGATTATTTCGAAAGGTGTTCTGTTTGCCTGCAGTACCTGGATATCCTCCTTTAATTTTACCTGGTCAAATGATTTTTTAAAGTCCTCGAATCATAGGTATGCCGGTTTGTTGTATTTTAATGATTTCTCTTGCATTTGCCTCATTATATTTATGGCGTCATTATTTAATTTAGTTTATCTATTATCACTTTGGTTGTTAATTTTAGTGTTATGTTTAATCAATTATTTCCTCTCTAATTTTTCGGGTCCGATTTGTCTCCCTTTTTCAAGAGAGGTATTAGGATGCTTGATCCTAGTTCTTGCGGAATTCTGTCTTGTTTTAATATTTTTTGGATTAGTTTTATTCGTTGTTTGGTCAGATCTGGTCCTCTGTACTTTAGAAAATCATTCGGTATTGTGTCCTTTATAGTGATTTTCTTTTTTTTCTTTTCTTTAATGCTTTCTTTACCTCTTCCTCCTCAATATTTATTTCTTCGTTTGCCGTTACTTCTGGTGTTGACCCCCATCTAGAGATCGAAAGTAGTGTCTTCATTTCTTTTCTTTGTCCTCTGATCATTCTCCCTATTTCTTTCTGTGTTCCGTAGAAGTCGCATTCCATCTATTTTGAGATCTGCCAGTGTTCCCTTTTTATTTGTCTTACTAAAATATTTGTTTCATTTCTGATTAGATTATAATGGTTGTATGCTTGTTGTGTCTGTGTTGTAAAATGCTCTCTTTTTTCATCACATTTTGTCTTCACTTTCTTTTTGAACTATGAGGTTTTCTTTTCTGATATATTAGTGTCTGTTACGTTCTTTTCTCTAAGTAATTCTGTTACAGCGTAGTTATTGAAACCTCAATGCTCCGGGACTATTGGATTTTAGGAAGTTTAAGACTTCCAAATTCCAGAAGAACTGGAAGAGAGGTGATGAAAATACTAAAAATATGGCTAAGCTCAGAGGAACAAAGTTAAATAGCCAAAGAGACACTAAATCTCAAGTGAGTGTTCGGGCTAGCTTCAATGCACTGGATTGTGGCTTTAAAGATATAAACAGATAGCAAGGATACTGAGCTAATGAGACAAGAAACGAAATGAGACCTGATAATATCAAATGTGATACAACTAAATAAGATCAATGGAAATAAATTTAAGAGAAAAAGAAAGGCGCCAACTCAACGATAGTTGAGATTTTGAAGTAACAAATGACCGGAAACAAATGATACTAGATATAATAACCTGAAATCCAAAAATACTAAATATTAATCTTGTCTTGCTATATTATATACTGGTTAGTAGAACTGAAATAAAACTCAAAATAGTAACAATAAATATATTTATAAAAATGTGTATATAGATATATATGTATGAACAATTTACATATAAAGCAAAACTAAATAACAGTGGTAGTGGATGGTGTATATATACAATAGGACTTAATAGCCCCTCAACAAGCGAATAGTCACTACCAGTGGCCAAATAAAGTTTAAAATATCAGTAAAATTCAAGAATAGTCCGTATTATAGCCAAAGTCTTAACACAAAAAGGTAGTAATTTAAATTTAACTAGTTCGACTAAAATGAGATACAAATTACAATATTGTAAATATATCAAACTTGATAAATCTGTAACAAGTCTATTAAATATATTACATCCAAAAAAGTGAGTTGTTCCATACTCATTAAATCATATTTAAAAAAAAACCACATTAAATTTATGTCCCTCTCTCAATATTAAATTGTATTATATCAAATGTATTGTATTAAAAAAAATATTATAGCAAAAGTGAGTTTGGTCAGTACTCTTGAAATCCTAATTACATAAAATAAAACCTCATAAAACATGAAAGGTATTTTCCCTCTCCCAATAATATCAAAATTATATTTTATCAAAATGTAGTCACTTGATCATATGCATATGAAAAGTTAACAAAATAGATAGTAACAAGAAAAATTACACAGTCAAACAACTTATCTTTACAGCCCCATAAGTCCATAGGAAAATTCCTCTTGGCACGGTTACATCAGTTTGTGGCTGTAAGGACAAACCCAGGGGAGTCTAATTTAGTCAAACCAGGCACTGGTCTATCTGCTCCAAGAAATCGGTAGCGCCATAACCAAGTTGTTAACTATTCAAGAAATTTAGTTACTAGTCCTTGAGGGAATATTCTTAAGAGAATATCCTCAAGTGAAGTGACTACTGCGCGTGTGGGGAAAAATGTCCATTTAAAAATCGATCGCTGATCGAACACAAAAATTTTCTTGAGGGGTTAATCAGTAGCGTAAACGCTACATTATGTTATTTTGGAGTTTATCTTCCTCCTTTTCCTCGATGTTATCGTTTTCTAATATTTCATTGCCAGCAATCTTCTCTCTTATTTTTTTTCTGCATAAGTATTCCGTGGATTCCGTTTTTAGTCTTTTGACTCTGATTTTTGTGTGTGATAACGCTGCACTCTTGGGTTTGAAGTATTTCATGATGATTCTTATTTTATATAGTACTAAGTATGGTCGCTACCTACATCTGCTGTCTGCAGGCATCTGACGTCGATTAGTTTTGATGGATGTATATTTCTGTTAATTAACGTAATGTATTATATATTTTTGTCCACGGGTGTTAATAAATGTATATTTGTGTTAGTCTATGTGGTTAAAAAATGTGTTTATTTCAAGTTCGTTATTCTTGTGTAAGTAATCCCATTAACGTAAAAAGAAACTAACGTGGAAAAAATGATAAACGGTACAAAATTGTTATGTTTGGGTTACATTTATTACATATATTTAAAAAAATATTTTCTGTTCAAAAACATTTTTAAAAACAAGGGCGTCCTCAAATGGGGACGTTAGGTGTTTGTATGGTATTTTTTAAAACATCCTTTTTTAATACACATTGTTTTTGCACACATTTTGCATGTCCACCTTGCAAAGTACGTAAATATAACCCACCAGCACTTTTTACCTTTAATGCTTATTCGATATAATGATATGCACTGGTCATGCGCACCTTCTTCACCCATTCCAGAATTGTAGGAAGCAAACAATTTTGGCTGTACTACGGTTTCTTTTGATTTTGATGCTCTGGACCACGGTTTTACCTGACCTAATAGTTCAATGGTATCAGAATTAGATAACATAGAACAAACACTATTGTCATACCATTTCACATATAAAATTTTATTAGTTTTGTCGAATTTATAATCATATGTATCTCTTGCCATTTTCTTCATTAGCTTAGACTCCATTACTAGAAATTTTTACATACGATTTTCTCATACAGTTCCTGTGGCCTTTATGTTATTTTTTGTTCCAGGTATGTCATTACTTGATAAGTCGTAAAATAATTATAATTTTTTTTTTATTTCTAGATGGTTCAGGCCGTATTTCAAAAGAGTAATTACTACTTTAGCTCCAAGTGGTATTTCTTTAGTATCTTCAGTATCACTTGTTTTTTTTTCAAAATAAGCGTCAAAACTATTTCCAGTGGAACCAGTTATCATCCAATTAATATATCCGAATCTGACTGGCAGAATTTTTTTATAATTTTATCTGATAAGGATCTAATTTTGTACATACGAACTTTAGAACTGTCTATTTTGGCATTAACCGCTAGATGAACAAAGACCAGTATAACCTTTCTAGTGGTGTGTTATACCCAGTTAGATATATTATTGCAAAAAAATTTTTCATTTTGTTTGGAGATATTGTAAAAGAGTGATTATTTTTTTACCGTGCGTATAAAATTGACTGATCACAAATGTATGTAAGTAATTTTTCAAAAATTTGAATTTGTGATAAATTCCTCAAATCTTCTGTAACATGTTTCTTTTCCTCTTCAAATGACATATTTACTGTTGTAGTAGTAGATTGAAAATCCATTTTTACTTACTTGGGTTTTAAAAAATTAGCATATTCCCTTAAAATTGTTCACCCGAAACTTCATCAGTTCTTACACATTCTGGCTCATCATTAGACTTAAAAAAGAATTCTATAGTTCCAGGAATTTCATTTGGAATGTAATTCGGATATTCTAGAATACAATGATCATGTTCTTCATTATCTGTCAGTTTATCCAAGTTTGGTGGCATAACACAAATGAATACTCTCTAGTTTTTCATTTTCCTTATTATTAGCTTCTTTCAAGACTTCTTCCAATTTTTGGAAGGTTTTAGAGCCATAAAATATTGTAAGATCCATACAAATCTGAAAAGAGGGAAGTGCACGAATTAGGCATATTTGTGCATAATGCATAATGAATAATGTCCTCGTTTGGGGATGGTAAAATATAGTGGCTGTTAAATACTACCAAATATAAAATAAATTGGTTATGGTAAATACTTACATTAAGAATAGTTCGTGGACTTCCATTTTCCACTATAAAACTTATAAAATATAATTTTTTTCTTGATGCAAAATTGTTTTTTTAATCTGCAACTACACCACTTTTAGTTGTATTTAAAGTGAACTGAAGCCAGTTACTGACTAAGCTATTTATCTCGTTAAGGAAAAACGTGACTAATAGCTCAAAACATTTTAAAATTCAATAGAATGTGTATTTTTATAGGCGTCCTCAAATAAGTACGGCCGGCGTTGTGGGTTAGTATCATTAGTTCTTTATTTTCGTTTTTAACATCTTCATTATGTTTTAGGTTAATTTCGAGTATTACTTGATTGTCTATTCGAGCGTTAAAATCCCCCAGTATTATCATTCTTCCTCTGACTTGATCTACTACTTATTGCAATTTGTCATAAACCGTTTTCCTTATCCGTATACTCCAATGATGTTTAGGTCTTTCTTCTCCATTCTGGTTTTTGCTGTTGCAACCCTTTCTGATACGTATTAAAACTCTTTGATGTGATTTTGGTATGGTTGATGTATTATCTACACCTTCTTTGGTCCTGTAATGGAACCATTTTTTTAATTGTGTGACTTTTTATAACTTACATATCTTACATGGTGCCTAATATTTATTATTCCTAAAATCCACTAAGAATAACTCATTCTAGGCCAGACTAGTTTCGAGTCCTCCTTAAGCGGTCTACCCGCGTGCAGAAAAGTCTATTATCTTTATACAGTCTGATTTTGTTCAATTTTTGTTTTGTGTGCTTATAGCCACAATATTTTTTATAACTCTATGCTTTAGCATATGGTTCATCACAGGACGATTAATTCGTGTAATCAGGAATCATTTTACCTCGTCCCAATTATGAAAAACTTTTTTCTTTTTCTTCCATATTACACTAATGAGCTATAGCGGCTCTCTATCAGCAAAGTGCTTGTCGTGTGAGATACCTGATTACAAGGACGTCCAACATGAAATCCTACCTCAAAAAAAATGCAGGCCAGCGTTAGGCGCTCTATTTCTACTTGGTCTATCAAACTGTATTGATAGGTTGGGCCTTTAGTTCCTGGTCTAGGTTATGCCAAGTTCAGCGAATTGGCGGTCGAGTATATGGGCTCCCCTTGCCCATTTTGTTGGTTTTTGGTAGTATTTTTTTGTGGATTGCAGTTTCTATAAATAGATTTAATATTATTATATGCTTCTGATATAAGTAAGACCGAAGAAGAAACTGAAGCCTTCTAGAGTACATTACTATCTGATCTTGTACTGAAGTCTTCTTCAGTACAAGATCAGATGAATACAATACATATACATGAAAAAGTCATAATATTAGGCAACTGAAACGCAAGAATAGGGAAGGAAGTATTAAAAGAAATCAAACGAAGTTTAAACGAAAAGACAATAAATCTAAATAAAGAAGCACTAATTAATTGTTGCGTCGAGAATACCTTGAGAATCAATAACACATTATTTTTACATAAACTATAACACAAATATACATTTACAAACACCCAAGCACATAAACAAACTATACATTATATAATAACGGACCAGAAAATACACTCTAAACAGGTATTACATATCATAACATATCAGAATATCTTAATAAAAATACCACGAAAGAAAAAACTACCTCCAAAATATATCCACAATATCGAAACCTTAGAAGACGAAACAACTACATCATCATCGATGGCTACATCAAAGTCGATTGAAAGAAAACTTTGGAGAAAACGGCATATTGGAACATATTAGAAGAAAATAAAGTTGATCAAAGATAAAAAACAATAAAAAGAACATAATAATCACTGCCAAAGAAAGCATGGGATCACGGAAGGTTAATGTAAATGGTGAAGGAAAGCTTAAACCATGGTTCACCATTGAAATTCAAACTTTCGCCTATGAAAAACGAAAAGCGTATATCCATTATCAAAATAATAAGATACCCATAAATTAGCAACACTATATAACCGCACGAAATAATGGCAAATAAGTAATCTAAAGAAGAAATATTGATCTAAATTCATAAAAGAAATGGAACGTGATTTATACTATGTACAACGAAAAGTGTAAAAGTAAAGAGATGGAAAAAAGGTATTAACGAGTATAACAACATAAAGATTATGCATGAAGAACGACGGAAAAAGTATGTAGAATAGCTTTACAGGGACGATACGATTGCAAATGAACTACTAAAATACGGAGAAAGAGGATTAACAGAAAATATTACGGAAACTACTCCAAAAGATTCTTGAAATGAAAAGCGTATCAAAGAACTGAAAATCAAGTATAACGATCCCTATACATAAAAAAGGGGTAAAAAAGGACCCATTCCACTATCAAACTATTAAGTTCGAGACATACAAGCTATTCGCATACAAGGTACTAAAGCAGCGTACGTATCAGGATGCCTACGAGTCGTGAAATGAAGAAATAAGAACATAAAGATAGAAGGAAAAACGCGTATTTGTAAGACTTGTGTACAACCGATAATAACCTATGCTATAGAAATAAGAGCAGAAACAACAATTACGAAGAAGATCTTAATAACAAGACAGATGAAAACACTAAGGGCTATAGCACGCAAAACTTTAAGAGTAAAACTTAAATTTCTACTACATAAATCAGTGACATGTGGAAAGTACATGATATCGTCAGATGGAGACGCCAAATAAGACAAGAATAGAACCAATATATTAAAAAAATTAAAAGAGAGAGTCTTGTCCAAATAATAGGCGATGTAAAAAGACCCTCCCCATCTTTTAGGGGGTAAAAGAACCACTAAAGATAGAGAGACAGCAGGTAATTAACATTGAAAACTAAATCAGACCGGAAACAACAAGCCTTACGGTCTATTATACAGAAAAATGTCTATCATAATTTCTGTATTTTAATAATTTTTTTGTGCTCGAAGCCATTTTTTAGGTATATTGTGGGTTTTTTTTTGAGTGGGGGAGAGAAAAATATATCATCAATTAGTAAGTTTACTATTGCCTTGTGCGGGGTTTTCTTTAGTTGACAGAGCTATGATTATCTAGATTTTATATCTAGGACAGTATGTGCTGTTTTGCTACTTAGTGCTTCCATCGATGGAACTGAAACGTATCGTACCCTATTATCTCTCGCAGTATCGATCTTGGGTAGTTCTCTAGCTCATAATAATGTTACCTTTATTTCTTTTAGTAAACGTTCAACAACGTATCTGGGTCAATTTGCAGCTTATCTGAGGTTGTTTTGAGCTGCTTGTATTCTCTTTTTGTTGGTGTTATGTATATCCATTTATGAGAGATGTAAAAATGTAATTATTGGTAGTACGATACTGTTGATCAATATTAGTTTTGTTTTTATTCTTTATTTTTCTAGTTGGCTTCCTGTGAGTCCTTTTTTGCAGCTGTAGCTGTTATTTTTTTTAATTGCTTTTGAATTGCTTCGTTGATTTTGAATTGTTTTCACGTGCTTCGTAAATATTAGTCCTAGGTCTGCTATTACTTCGGTGTATTTCGTTTCTCTTTTCCATTCGATGGCATTGCTTTGCACTGTTAGGTGTTCTTCTGGGTTTTCTCTTTTCGACACTTGTGTCTTTTTTAAATTTATAGCCATTTTCCAGTAAATACTTCATTCTTTTTTGTTATTTAATACTGTCTGTAGAATATTTACGGCTATATCTAAGTATATCTGTTTTTGTTCAATATATGTATCGTCTTCATAAATGCTGAGTAGTGTTCCTAGTATTCTTGGGACATCATCGTTGTATATTGTGTACAGTAGGTACAGCAGAACCGCTCCTGTTTCCCTTCGGCCTCCAGAGCAACGCCTTCAGATAGGACTTGTCCTATCGGGACCCTGGCTACCACAGTTCAAAGAGATTTTGTATTGGATATACATTTTTTAGAATTTGTTTAATAATCTTTTTTTAAAAACAATTTTCGGAGTGAAAATCAAAACGTTAAACATTCGTTAATTAAGATTGTGATTTTCATTAAAACCAATAATTGTGGCTTAATTTCTATATGAATAATATTTAAACGAAGAGAAGATTAGTCTAGTTATGGCCCAGTTGTATCCGCATTTTCTCATTTTGTACGTAAGTCCTTTATGCCATACTCTATCCAAGGTTTTGCTAACATCCAGGAAAGCTGCTACTATTTATTGCTTGTCGATAAGTATATCTGTTATGTATTCTATTCGTCTAAGTGCCTACTTGTAGTTCGCTGGAGTACTTTGCTCTGAATTCAAACAACTGAGCTTCTGGGATTAGTTCTAACATGTCTGTTATTAATTGTAGTCTGCTTAGTATAACACTTTTTAAAATCTTGCTGACTGCTGTAAGCTAATCGGTCTGTAGATCTGCGCAAACGTGTTCTTCTCCTGGTTTCTAGATAATGATGCCATGGACTTCATTCTATCGGTTTGGGAAGTGCGTGTATCTAAGTATTGCATTTGTTATGTTGGATAAAAATACAAGTGCTCTTGCATTTTGATACTTTGAAGCTCTTTATGTGATTTCATCTCGACCATGTGCTTTTGTTGGTGAACTATTTTTGTTAGTTCACCTATTTTCCGTGGAGGCGTGGATATGATTATTCCGTCATGTTAGTTGGATATTTCTCGGCGTTTTTGAATCCTCTAAAGCAGTATTCGTGTTCGTCTTGACTAAATTGGTAAGAAGTGCAATTCGTTTATATCTAGAATTAGACAAAAGAATAAATCAATTTAAAATTTTTAAACACATATTTAAAGAAAAATACGCAAGCCCTTATACTATTCAAAGATACTAAGTATATACTAAGCTATTTACTGCGATTGATGTTATTTTTGTATCTGTATTATATCTTATTTTTATTCCTTTATGTTAACTAAATTCCTTATACCTTTCTTCAAAAAGAGAGACAAATCGAACTCGGAAAATTACAACACTAAAATTAACAATCAAAGTGATAATAAATAAATTGAATTAAAATTAGAACACTAGCATAAAAACAACAAGGTTTTAGGTCGGGAACATCATGCACCGACGATATATTTATAATAAGGCAAGTGCAAGAGAAATCATTAGAATACAACAAACCGGCATATGTACTTTCGTGGACCTTACAAAGGCATTTGACCAGGTCAAATTAAAATAAGTAAGTTATCCACTTACTGTACGCAAGAGAGATATCTCTAGGAATAATTAAAACGATCAAAAATATCTACCAAAACAACACTATAAAAGTAAAAGTAAAAGAAAAACTAACTGACTCTATTGAAGCTGGAATGGGATAAGACGGGGAGATTTCCTAAATCCTCTATTATTCAACCTGATTATGGATGAAATATTAAAAAAAGTAAGAACTAAAAAAGAATACCAAATGGAAGAAAAACAACTTAAAATAATCTGCTATGCAGACGATGCAATACTATTCTCTCAAAGTGAATATGATTTACAACGTATGCTGAAAAAATTTAATATAACCGCCAGAAAATTTAACATGTTAATTTTCCCAACAAAGACAAAATGCATGGTTACAACAGCAAATTTACTAAGATGTTAATTGGAGCTAGAAGGTCAGATAATAGAACAAGTGATGGAGTTTAAATATCTAGGCATTACATTATCTAGCTACGGAAAGTTCGAAACCGAAGTGAAAGACCAAGTGAATAGATCAAACAGAGCCGCAGGCTCTCGAAATGAAACAATATGGAGGAATAAAAATATCGGGAATGAAATGAAAGGCAGAATTTACAAAACAGGCATTAGACCAATAATAACATACGCGGCAAAAACAAGACCTGACAAAAAGAGGACAAAAAGGATGTGAAAAACAGCAAAGATATAAACACTTAAAAAAATTGATGGTAAGATACTATGGGACAGAGCTAGAAGTACAGATATACTGTATGCAAGATCTACTGTATGATAGACATAGATGCAAAGTGGAGAACATCAAAAACTTTGTAAGAAATAGAATAGGAGAATGGAACAATCATATAAGCCAAATGACTACAAATAGAGTAGTAAAGACCATGAAAACGATGGAATATTAACTTACTGGAGGCACATTGAAAAGCAGACAGAGTCATGTCTACGTCATGTCTATATAAAATGAAGAAGAAGAAGATGTTATCTAAATTATGTGTTCGTAACATTTAGTAAATATATAAATCAAGGAGAGATCTAATTATGTCTTACGTAATGTAAGTGACGGGAAGTTGAATATAATAATAAAATGGGACTAAGCAGTATGTTTTATTGACATATATAACATTATTAAAAAAAATACCTACAAAACTATGTACATAAAAATATTCTATTCATCGCATAAATAATACTTTCGGAAACAGCTGTCTTTATATTACAACGAAAAAACGACATGAAATAAAAAGTTTGTAATCATTTAATCTTAAATTAAATAATATTTATTATTGTATCCTAGCAATAAAAATATATATCACTTAATTATAATATATGTAATAAAAGTATAGTCAAAGTATAATTTCCACAATGGTGCAGCATGAAATAATATTTATTTAAATTTTAAAAGTAATATAGAGGATCAGCTGTTTTTACTATATTTTTAAGAAGTCGGAATTATAATGTATATATATTTATGGAAATATTCTTTTTAAATGTAGCATTTAAATTTGCTACAAAATATAAAATTTGATATATTTTTATGATAGTCTGTTTATAGATATATTCGTTTATAGTTATTCCCAAAGTTTTTTAAAATGACTGTTACTCCAGGATTCACTAACATGTTTAAAGGAACTTTACCTCAATTATCTGCAGTACTAGCAGGTTTGTATAATATAGTTTATATATGTATATATATATATATATATATATATATATATATATATATATATATATATTCAAAAAAAAAAATGGATTCTACATCATTTACTTAATTGTTAATAGTTCATGTTAGTTTTAATAAAACTAACATGCTTTAGATAAATATATTTTAAATAAAAATCTATGCATGAGTATTATTTAACTGTAACTGTTTATTTCTTACTATTTCGTTTATTATCATGTCTATTTCTCTATTGTTGTTGAAATAATTCAATTTTTGTAATAAGAAGGTCAATAGTAACATAAAATGACTAATTAAGCTTACCGTAATATATGCAAAATAATAGAATATTGAAAATAATATTTTATTTATTTTTATTATAGTATTTTATTTTTTAATGAATAATAACAAGTAAATTAGTATCTAGAAAATTTTATTTTAATAGTTTTAAAATTTTATTTTTGCCGGTTATTTATTTCCTGTTTTATTAATATTATTATACAGCTCAACAGGCCCTAGAAGTCCATGGTTTTTAATTTTTTTATTGATTTCTTCCATTTTCTTTTGTCCACGGCCCCAGTTCTCAAATATGTTATCCCGATTGCTTGTAGGTCTTCCTTATATACTTTTTTTGTAATCGTACTCTTCTCTTCTTTCCTTCTCCTCTCAGCAGCGAGTTCTTTGTTCCTTCTTCCTCTCGAAATCCGCTTTTCATTGTTTTGACTTTCTTCTCCTTTAATTTTTAGGGTTACTTCTAGATATTCAAACCTTGTCACCATTTTGAAGCAATACTCTTTACTCTCGTTGTTTGTGGTAGTCCATTATTATTCAGTCCATACTGTTTCCCCTTCGTTTCAAAATGAAAATCCTTAACACTTCCCCTTTAGTTCATGCTAATAACACCACATTGTCCGTAAAGGCCAGAACCTGGCTTTTGTTGTCATAAATCACACCTTCTGTTCGTATTTCACTCTCTTTTTCTCATTATTGTCTTCAGCAAAAAACTGAAAATTTTGTAAACCAGCGGATTTCACTGCTTTAGTCCCCTTCTTACATCAAATTTTCCTGATAGGCTTTTTTTTATCCTTACTCTATTGTCGGTCTTCATTAACGACATTTTTACTAGTCTAATTATCTTTTCCAGAAATCCAGGTACTCTTAGGGCATGGTACGTCTTATCACAGAATCGTAAGCTTGTTTAAGATCTATAAAGAGGAGGTTTAGCATTACCTGTTGCTCGTACATACTACTTTGAGACATGTCTAACACGAATATAATTTGATCTAAGATAAATCTACCCTTTTTGGATACTCCCTGGTATTTACCAAATGGCTAGTTTAAGTGCCTTTTCAGTCAACTTTTTATGTAGTACCTTACGAGTTCCTTGTAACGAGTACCTTATTTGTTACATATAGAAAAGTGATATCCTTGTAGTTTTCGCACACTGCTTTATCTCCCTTCTTATGAATGTGAATATTAGTATTGCCTCTCTATTCACTTCCGGCATTTCTACCCGCTTCCAGATTTTTATTAGCAGGGTACATATCCGCGTTATAAATGCTTCTCCCCCATACAGGATTAGTTCTACAGGAACACCATTGCTGCCTGCACGTTTATTGTTTTTCAGGCTATATATGATTTCTCTTCTTTATTCCACAGCAGGAGTCTCCATTGTTTCTGCCGTGTTATTGACTTCTACTACCATTTTTACTTGTTTCTTATTATTTCCATTCGATTCTTCATTAAGCAGATCTTTGAAATGCTCTTGTCATCTATCTAGCTTCCCCTGCTGATCTCCTATTAGATACTCTTCTTTACTCTTCTAGTAATTTTATTTTCTTACACTTTGGTCACTGCTCCTTTTAGGCTTCTGATAGAAGTCTCTCACATTCTTAATAATATATTGTTCTTAAGTTTCTTGGAGGTTTTATCCATATACACTTTTTTCGCGTCTCTTCTCTTGCTTCATATTTATTTCTATTTTCGTCAATTCGTTTCTCTTGTGTCAACTCGTTTCGTTTGTTAAGGCTTTTCTTGCAATCGGCAGAAAATTATTCTTTATCTTTTCTCTTCTTCTTTCATATCTTCTTCTATTATTTCCTACTACGTTTTGATGTCACTTTGGTTTTCGCTTTGAAGTAATTCATGTCTGCCTGGAAGTTATCAGCGGCGCATTTGGTCCTTAGTTTGGCGATGTATATTTCTTATAAGATATTCTCTGTTCTCTGACTTTTGGAATAATTATTAATTAATTGGTATGTTATCGGAATCTGCGTCTACCTCTCTACATCTTGTAACATCTGTTATTCATTTCGCGTCCTTGTTTTCAACTAGGACGTGATTGATTTGATAGTGTTTTCTACTACCTGAAGCGATCCATGTTTCTTTGTAGATTTTTTTGTAATTGTAGTAAATACTTATAATTTTCAGGTTGTTTTCTTGCGCAGAGTCCAACAACAACTTTCCATTCTCATTGCTTTCGTCATATTTGCTTTTTCTCCAGTAGTTTTTCGGTACGTCTACTTATTCCCCACCTTGGCATTTAAATCACCTATTTCAATTTTAATATCATATTTGGGAATTGGATTATATATAAGTTAAATCTTACTATAGAACTTCTGTTTTACATTCTAGTCTTTATTCTCTGAAGAAGCATAAACATTTATTAAAGTTAATTTTATAGTTTTATCTCTTGGTCTCAGCCTTCCATTCCGTTTAGATACTGGCTCGAACTCCACTATAGCACTTTGTAACAGATCACTAATTATAAAACCCGTTCCCAACATTCGGTTTCCTCACCACTACTTAAAAAGCCGTAGTTGTCTATCATTGTTACACAAGTTCATGAATGCTTTTTTAAATATGTTATTATATATATATATATATATATATATATATATATATATATATATATATATATATATATATATATATATATATATATATCTATATATCTATATCCGGTTTTTTAGGCGTTACGCCCGTCCGGTAGGGATCTATGGAGGAGTATCACCGAGCCGCAAGCCCTTATCTCTTGCGTACTGCTCCAACGGCCGATCAGATCCCAGCATATTCTAGTCTAAGCCGCAGATTCATCTAGAATTTTAAACTGCTGCGTTAGACTTTTTGTTTTCTGTACACCGAGCTGGGGCTCGATCCCACATCCGCTGAGCCATTCGACAGTGAAGCGAATGAGAGGCAGCCGCACAGCCCGCTGAGCTATCCGAACGACAATATAATGTGTTATTACACATACCTATTACATTTCAATTATTTAAATAATTTATTTGTATGTAAAAAATGCCTACTGAATGAAGATCATAGACCATAATTCTAAAACCATAAACTGTAGAAGCTTTTTAAGATAATATTTGGTAAATAGAAAAGATCTCACCGTAGATTTGCCAATAATTATCCAGTTGTTCTCGATACTCTTGGTATTGGAAATTGCGGGAAAGTTCATGTACCGACACCGATTTGCTATATATGCTGTATAAATAACTCACTACTTATAATGTTTATGGTAGCGGTTGAAAACTAAAATATTATGAGTATATTCACGTTAAAACTTACTCACTTTATCAAATATTTTTCACTTGTAGCATACTACACAACCTTAAAGAGCTGGGTAGGGCCTCGTGTATTTATTTTTGAATCCAGCTCGAAGGATCAGATTTTATGAACAAGAAACTATTTAGCGGACTGTTAAAGATATTAATTGTTATATATGTCGATTGGTTATTTAATTACATAAGTAAATTATACAAAATGCATAAAATTTAAAATATTTATGTGGTGGTTGCCGGTAGCTTCGTTTACTTATATACGTTCGCTTTTAAATATATTTGGACTCGAATGGAATCCCAAAAAATTTTAGTTATGATTAATTCGGACATGGTAATCAATATTTTGTTTTTAATTGATATAAATTTTTGCAGGTACTCTATGTGCTTTAAGCGATGGAATGCATTATGGTTGGAGTGCTCCGGTAGTTCCAATACTAATGAGTCCTGACTCCCCAATACCTATCACAAAACATCAAGCTGAATGGTTGGAAAATGTATTTGTAATTGGAGCAGCTATTGGACTTTGGCCAACAATGTATTCCGTAGATAAAATAGGTCGAAAAAAATCAATTTTATTAGCATGCTTTGTATCTGTTTTAGTTTGGATTACAATTGCTCTGGCGCCAAGCGTGGAATATATACTTGTGGCAAGAGCATTCGCTGGAGCGGCTGGCAATATGGCTTTCGTAGCAACTCCAATGTATATTGCTGAAATAGCTGATCAAAAAATAAGAGGGTTTTTAAGTAGTTTAATTTATCTTATGATGCTTTGTGGAATCCTTTTAATCTATTGTATTGCTCCATTTTTTCCGATATACGTTCATTGCTGTTTGGGAGCAGTGTTAGTTTTAATAGAACTCATATGGTTTTCGTTTGTGCCGGATAGTCCTTATTATTTAGTAATTAAAAGCCAAACAGAATCTGCCCGAAATGCTTTAAGGAGATTAAGACAGAATGAATCTGACGTAGAGGAAGAGCTCAAACAAATTAAATTAGCTGTAGATCGACAAAGAACTGAACGAGCACGATTTTTAGATCTGTTCCTTATAGCAAGCAATAGAAAAGCAATGTTCATAATGACTTACCTTAATTTTGCTCAACATTTTAGCAGTGTGAGCGTATTGCTAATGAATATGCACATTATTTTAGAGCAAGCTGGTTCTATATATATGGATTCTCACACAACAGCTATAGTATTTTCAGTAATTATGTTGGTAGCTGCATTGACCGGATCTGTTTTAATAGACAAATTTGGAAGAAAGTTCTTAATTATCAGTTCAGGCATTTCAACAGCTTTTTGTTTATTAACGATAGCTATTTATTTTAATTTTAAAAATGACGGATTTAATACAACTAATTTCAGCTGGATTCCCATTGCTTGCGTAATGGTATATGCTTTTACTTTTAAATTGGGTTTAGGTATGGTTCCAATAGTTATAACAGCAGAAATATTTCCTACTACAGTCAAGGCTTATGGTATGGCATTGGCAGACGGGTCATATGTTATTGCATCTCTATTATCCTTACAAGTATATCAAAGGCTTACTGACTCATTTGGAGTTCAATATCCATTTTATATCTTTACTGTGTGCTGTTTTTCTTCAATATTTTTTACATACTTTTTAATACCTGAAACAAAAGGTAAAACATTAGATGAAATCCAAATGATATTAAAGGGAGAATATAATAAACATAAATCCGAAAAAGTATAAATAACATATTATTATTTATTATTATTTTTTAAATCTGTTTATTGTTTGTTTAATGGATTATACGGATAATATAGTAAAAATAGTAAAAATCAAATGTTAAAAAGTTGCTTGCCTGTGATATCATAGATTCTGATAATAAATTAGGAAACAATGGTAATACACCCTTTTGATTAACTTATAAACCAAAAATCGTTTCTAGAATATTCTTGAACACAACTTCTATTTTACATAACTCGCAATTCTGTTATTCTTATTTTTACTATATTAACTTCCTATGACTGATTTATTCTTTCCTGCAATTTTCTATCTCCTTTTCTTGTAGATCTTCCGCAACTGCTTCCCTTCATCTTCACTTCGGTCAGCCTACTTTTCTCCTGTCTTCCGATGACATCCATACTATGTGTTTTACCTCTTTACTGTCCTCCATACTAATAAGGTGACCGACCTGGCCACTGAAATCTTTTAGCTTTGCCAAAATTGCTTATTCTCCTTCGCCGAACATTTTATAAATTTCAGCATTTGTTCTTCTCTCCCATCCCATTTCTGTCGGCTTTTCTCCAAAAATTCCCTTAAATATTCTTTGTTCCCATATTTCAATTTTCTGTTGTAGTCTCTTTGTTAACACCTGTCTCTCACCCATACGATGGAGTAGGCCACATGATAGTATACGTTCAGTGCACTTTTTGACGCATGTACATGAATCTTCTTCTTAGAGTGCCGTCTCCCTACGGAGGTTGGCAATCATAATGGCTATTTTTATTTTAGAACTTGCTGCTCTAAACAAATCAATCGATCTGCATTGGTACCAATCACGTAGATTCTTTAACCATGAGTTCTGCCTTCGGCCAACAGATCTTCTTCTTTGAATCTTTCCCTGTATTACCAGTCTCAAAATTTCATATTTTGGTCCCCTCATCACGTGGCCTAGGTATTCCAGTTTTCTGGTTTGTATAGTGGTGATCTTTATTTGTAATTCTATCAGTCCATGATATTTTCAATACTCTGCGGTATAACCAGAGTTCGAAGGCCTCGATTCTTTTTAAATTACATTTTTTTAATGTCCAAGTCTCAGCTCCATATAATAATATTGAAAATATATAACAGCGAATGGTACGTAGTCTGATCTCCAAATTTAGATTTTTGCACGTTAGGAGTGGCTTCATTCGTATAAATGCTGATCTGGCAATCTCTATTCGTCTGTTTATTTCTACAGTATGATCATTGGTTTCATTGATCAAAGTTCCCAAATACTGATATTTTTCTACTTGTTCTATCACGTTACCATTTATTGTCAATAGGTGATGTATATTTTGTGGCCTTTTTGTAATCAGCATGTACTTCGTTTTTTTGGCGTTTATAGTAATTCCCATCTCAGCACTATTTATACTCAAGCTTTCGATAAGATGTTGTAGATCCTCTATACTCGTTGCTATGATCACAGTGTCGTCTGCATATCTTAAATTATTAATTAATTTTCCGTTAACGGTGACATGTACATGAATACTGTTCCTTAAATACTTTAGGTTTAACTGTTTTGTTTCTTGCCGAAATGTACTCTTTGTTAGAATTCGACAACTTTTTCTATCCTGTCTCGATTGCGATGATTTTTCTTTTTCTTCCACGTTTCTTTCTGTCTTTATTTAAGTCGACTTTTAATTTTTCTGTTTTTTCTTTAACTTCTTCGGCTAAATCCGTATTTTTTTGATCTTCTGGGTCGGGTAAAAACTTACTGCCAGATGAATGATACGGTTCATCAATATCAGACTCATCAAAAAGACCAGAGTTACATAATGAAACGTTGCTGTGGAAAGAACTTAGATTCATTTGTTCGGAAGATGTCACTTGCTCTGATTCAGGCCAAGGTATTTGATCGGAAGAACCACTAAGTAAACATGATTCTTCGAAATAATTCAGAGTACTCAAGGTATCGTTGGTATCGTGATTTTCGTTTTGTTGTTCTTGAAATTTTTGAAGCCCCAATTTTAATAACGGTTCTGTTCTGGCTGTACTCATCCTGTTCCTGTAAAGATAGGAAATGTTATTAATAAACATAAAAAGGTCGAAATCATTAGACCGAAAGCAGAAGACCAAACTCATAAGACCGAACAGCACTTAACCGAAACCTCACTAGACCTAACAGTAGGAGACCGAAAAGCAGGAGGCGGAAAGAATTAGGTACATAACAGGGTGCCTAAAATGGTGCTAACGTCGCTCTTCTCCTAATTTATTTTTACCTTCACTAATTTGTATAACGGATGAAAATGCTGTAGGTCTAATGCTGTTCGGTCTAGTGAGGTTTCGATAAAGGGCTTTTCGGTCCAATGAATTTGCTTTACTGCTTTCAGTCTAATGATTTCGGTCTAATTGTCGTTTATTGCATAAAAAGGCATGTAATGTATAACGCAATTACCTTAATTTGTCTTAGTTTTTCCCCCAATGTATAATGCAGCAATAAGCAACAACGGCGTAACCCACTACATTTTATAGCACCAGTGTATCAACCGCTAAGTTTATTTGTGTAAATAGCAAACTACAGCTTATTATAAAACAAATGATTACTGAGATCTATAGCCAATTTGTCCTAATAAAATAATTGATTTACTTTTACTGCCAGTGCAAATACTGATATTAATGAAAAACATTTTGAGAGGTTATGTTTAATTTATTTTTACAGAATTTTTTGTTTAATTTACTTTTTTCAAACCCTACGGATTAATAGTTTAAAAAATATTATAATGCATACCTTGTCTTTTACATGAACCACTTCATAAATGTTATTAAATACTATTAGTAGTTTAAATTACTCAGAAAACTGTAACGGACGTAAAACGTGTTCTGTTTTGAAAAAGAATTATTGTAGTTTATGTTGATACATGTAACCCATTGAATAATTTTCAACAACAATGTAACCCGCACTGTGAATTACCTGGTTGTTGTAGATTTATGCATTATCACTAGTTTGACGAATGTGGATTAGAACTTTGGTTAATAGATGTCGCTAATAATAGATGTCGCTGGTTAATAGATTTCACATTTGTAAACAAATTGTGGGTTACACCATTATTGCAGAACAGGGTCCAGATAATAATATATACTAATGCTCATTTTAATAGAACTTGCTCTAATAGAATTTTAATAGAACTTTATTTTTGATGTGTCTTTAAAAAAAGTTACTTTGGATGTATGTAGTACGTATTGAACTGGAACATTTTTTCGTAGCTATAATGGCGACACATCAAAAATAACAAAAAATTATTTAAAAGCTTAATAGAAGCTGCAAAATATGTAAATGTTAGCGAATATGTAAAAATACTTTTTTTTAGATGTAAAATGTATTTTAAAATACGAATTCTAAATAAAAATATTAAAGATAATTACAATATCCCCAAGAGAAAAATCACAAAGATTGTAAAATAAATGTCTAAATGATATTAATAAAGTCTCAACTATGACCCGCTTTTCCTTTATGGTCAATTTTTTTACATTTTACCAGCCTTTTATATTTAATTTATGTTTTGTAGTAAAATTTATTGTGTTTGTAATACACACAATCAAATCGTAGATTCATATAATTCTTTAATTAATTTTACAAATTACTTATAATTTTCAAACCACATTTTCACAGAAACTAACTACATAGTTAGGTATGACTTCTTAGTGCAAGATATGGCATCGAGGTATACTTACCGTTAATAGTTAGTTTCGAAGTTGTTCAATACAGTAATGTAACAACGTTGACATATAATGCATCGTTAAAATATGATACACACAAGTCCCGTGGCTTTGTCTCGCTATGACGTCATGCGCAAAGTCGTTTCAAATTAGAACGGCAAGTGAGCATATCTTGTTTGTTATAGTATCATAATTATAATTTTTTCAGCCACCATTTATGAGCACATGTCAAGACTGACAGAAGTCAAGTCAAGTCAAATTTATTGATCACATGTGACATTATACAAAGTATATGTCTAAGACAAGTCAAAAATACAGACATACATCTTAAAATTATATAAATTAATTAAACACGATAAAACAAACTTAATAATTATTTTTAGAATATGGCTCTAGCTCACAAATGTATTGCAGTACACACCTCCGAAAGTTTGGCTGATGTAAATTCATTCGCATATCTATTGGTAATTTGTTAAATAAACTTATGGCTGAATAATGTGTGCTACCTTCCAACAAAACAGAACGATGTTGTGGAAGCATAAAGTGATTGTCTCTGAATCTTGTTGAATAAACATTAAATTGAAATTTATTGAATTCATAAATTTTGCTATGCAAATACATTACACACGAAAACGTATACAGACCAGGAATTGTCAGAATTTTGTTTTGTCTAAAGATGCCTCTACAAAAATCTCTAAATTTCATTTTATACATTATCCTAATAGCTCTTTTCTGAAGTACGAATATCTGCTCTAATTCAGAGGTACAACCCCAGACTTCAATGCCATATTTGGCTAATGAGTAAAAATGCGCAAATTATACTATTCTTAATACTGATGTATAAAGGAGACGTGAAAGAATTCTTAATGCATAACATGCGCTACTTAATCTGGATTTCAAATTAGAAATGTGATTTGACCATTTACAATTACTGTCTAGAAGTACCTCCAGCAACTTCGTGCAGTCTGTTTTATCTATTGCTGCTTCTATGGTGGCTTGATGGTTTAATAAATTATTTGACGTGAAAATAATATACTTTGATTTCTCTTCATTCAAAACTAGAAGACTTAAAGATTAAGGAAGGTAAGTTTGAAGATAAAACCAGATAAATGTGAGTTTTTGAGAAAATAAGTCGCATACCTGGGTCACCTTGTAACAAAACACGGAGTAAAAGCAAACCCTGCCTAAGTGTCATGCATAAAAAGTTTCCCGGAACCAAAGAACTCCAAAGAAATTAAATCATTCGTAGGTTTAGTCGGTTACTACCGAAGATTTATTCCAAATTTTGCCAAATACGCATTCAAAGAACTCAAAAATATTCTAATGTCAGACCCAATCATCATATATCCAAATTTCAAAGAACCCTTTTTACTCCCCTAACCCTTTTTTCACGCTAGTGCATTCGCAATTGCAGTCGTTTTGTCACAGGGTCCATTAAAAAGAACTGCCGATCGCTTATGCCTCAAGAACATTATGCAGTGCCGAAACAAAATACTCCACAATAGAGAGAGAATTTTTTTTCGCATCAAAAAATCGCATCAGCAAAATTGGCTATTAGCGACACAATGATAGCGAACAATAATTTCTATTACATTTATAATATTAGTTTAAATAGCATTTAAAACGTTAATTGAGGTTAAGAAACTTTTTATCTTTGAAATATTGCACTGTAGACCTAAAATATCACTTATTTTGTTGGGTATAATACTGTACAATATGCGCTTTGGCGTTAATGCTGGACATTTCTCCAATATATGTTTGATTGTTATTTTTTCATCACAGTTGTCACATCTTGGTTCTTGTTTGTTGGAGAATACGTAGCTATTCGTTAGTCGCGTATGACCCAGTCGAAGTCGCGTTAATATTACCTGGTCTCTCCGACTTTTTGGTAATGTGGGCCAGGGTTTTATCGATTTTTTAACATCGCGTAGCTTTGTCGATGACACTTTCACTATCACTACTTGCAGCTTCTTTTGCAGCGTTGTCTGCGTCTTCATTTCCTGGAATTCCAATATGGAATGGTATCCAAAATAATATCGCACCTTGAAAACCATATGGCAATATCTGCAATTTTTTCGTGAAATGACCTTTGAATGCAGTCTAATAGAAAAAAAAATCTATTTTTTAATGCTATATAGCAGCATCTACAACGAATTTTAAATTCGGCACCAGAAAGATACGTTCTTATGGCTTTTGTAAAAAAACCATTCTTATTTTTATACCATCAGGCATTATCTGCAGTTGTTGCTCTATGGTTCTAAAATAGGAACAAAAACTCGGATCTATCTGGCAATATCAGCAGTTAATGCCAAATAAATGCTACATTGCCTGTGACTACGTTTATCTGTTGTTTTCATGTTGTGAGTAAACAATCGTGTTTAATTTAGTTAAACGTAGTAAGAAGCAATTCAAGAACCATGAACCATAGAAGATTGAATTTTCTACAATCTTATAGGTTATTTTTTGTGTAATAAATGTTGTTGGATTAACCCTTTGTGGACAGACTGTACTTAAAAGTACCATAATGTTGTCAGGTCACATTTATAAAAGTGTCTACATTTCACTGACAAAAATCACTAGAATTTAACTAGATTAAAAAAAAATAAATTTCTATGGACAAACATAATAAATGTTATATTTTCGCAATATTTTCAATTCAAAAGTTAAAGCCCTTAACGCAAATACCAATATAATATATAACAATATCAATGATTATTATGCAGAAGGAATTATTCCAAACAACCATAATTCAAATTTTATTTAATAAAATAAAGAACGGGAGCAAAGTGCTCACGTTATTTATTTGAAACAATTATTATATAATATTATATAAAATTACATAAAATTTTGCGAAGAAAAATGTTCGGTGTTCGGAAATTACGCTACGTTTGGGACCATATTTAACACGGACTTTAATATAAGCTCCTTTAAGACCAAAAAAGACTTCTGCTCGCTATGTGAAAATTACAAAAATTCATTAGATAAATCTACATTAGAAGCAGCCTATAATACTCACCGTCAAGAAATGGAACTTAGTAGAAAAGAAAAAGAAAATGAATCAAATCTGCAAAATCCAACACTTGCATTACTGCCTGTTTTGACTTACAAGCCGTACTACCGACACTTTCAGGCGATATCCCCTTATTTTATTATAAAAGGAGATTATCAACATTTAATTTTACAATTTTTGACCTGGCTACAAATCCAGGACACTGCTGTCTATGTTTCGAGGGAATTGTTAATCGTGGTCTTGCAAATAACGTCGTGCCTGTTATCATTTTTGAGGAACCATGCCAGAGAACAGGAAATGATATATTCAGATAACTGCAGTGGGTAAAATAAGAATAAGTATATTGTCTGTCTTTATCTCTATACAATACAGAAATTGAACATACCTAAAATTACCCACAAATTTTTGATAACGGGTCACTTCCAAAATGAGAGAGAAACATGCATTCTTTGATTGAGAAAAAAAGGCGTTAGGAAGAACAATTTATGTGCCTTCGCAATGTGTCACAGTAGTTCAAATAGCGAAAAAATCAGGCGAACCCTACAAAATGAATGAAATGCCTAAATCGAATATAATCTACTTTAAAAAATTATGTAAGGAAATGGGAAACAATTATAGCGTTGACGAAGAAGGAAATCAGGTTGTCTGGAATGAGTTTGAGATGGTCAAGGTGAAGAAGACACTTGAAAATAAGTTTCAGGTTAAAACAAGCTACCACGATACAGAGGTCAGAAATAGTAATATAAGGCGAAGACAACGAGGGTTGGTGGCTAATACGAAACTAAGTAAATCATATTCGAAACCACCAGGAATATCCTCTCGAAAAAAAAAACAAGATCTGCTTTCACTATCTAAGGCTAATGTTATTCAAGAGCACTACCATAGGTTTTATACAGATTTACATGTAAACAATGGAACAGTAGAAACCAAACAAACAGATTACAATATGCATGACTTTGATTAAGTGTTTAAACCAAAAATTTTTAATAAATAAGTACAATCTTAAATAAAAAAACTTTTATTCGATATGAAACTTACTGTATCATTTTCCAAAATTAATATATTTTTTAAAACCATATGGCCGTATGTGCTAAAATACCTATTTCCTGAAGAGAATTTCACATACTCCTTACTGCGTATAAAAATATGCAAAATTAAAGATAATTATGCTAAATAACAAGTTTGTAGCTTAATTTTTGGAATTACAGTAAATAATATTAACTTTAAAAAAAATTAAAACGCTCATAACTCAACATTATGATTTTTGCAGTTACTGCCATATGGTTTTCAAGGTGCGATATCATATTTTTTCCATTCAGTTAAGCGGTATGGATTTCTTCTTTCATCTTGATGACTAAAGGATTAGTTGGGTAGACATATTGGATTGACTAGACGGAACTTAGAGAGTCTGTGAGTATGATATAATTGGTGTTATTGGATTCACTGACAGCAAGGGTAGCCTGGTATAGATCACACAGTTCAGCAGAGTAAATGGAGTACTCTGAAGGGAGTTTATATTTATTTGTCGATGTTGGGGTTATGATTGCAGCACCAGTACCTTCATTTGATTTAGAACAATCTGTGTATATATGTGCATAGTCCTTGTAGTTGTGAAGCATTGAAGGCAGATTTGATTAACTGTGAGTTTGTTGAATGTTTGTCGAAAGAAATGAGGCGGGTTAGGCAATGAGGATTCTTTATTTGCCATGGAGGAATTGAGAACAATTGGGAAAAAAATTGAGAAAAGCATTCTGGGAACGTGTAGTTTGATTGATTTAGATAACTTCTAATCCTTGCTTAGAAAGGTTTTTCAATTATTGGCTTATTTATGAAGAGATTTGGGAACTTTTCTGTAAAACAATTGTAAATGGTAGGGTTTTTTGGGTTAGACCTGATTTTTGCGGCATATGCTACACTTCAATAAAGTCTTCTGTCTTCTAAGGACGGTTCACCAACTTCACAATAAATACTTTCAATTGGTGTCGTGCGAAAAGCTCCAGATATTATACGTAAAGATAGGTTGTGAAGACTGTCAAGTTTTTTGAGCAGTGTCTTAGTGGCTGTAGAATACACAGTAGATCCATAATCTAATTTTGATCTGATTAATGTTCTGTATAACATTAAAAGTATTTGGCGATCCGCACCCCATTCTTTATTGGCCAGAGTTTTAAGAAGATTTAATCGCTTGTGACAAGATAAGATCAAATTTGTTATATGAAGTTTCCAGCTTAGATTTTCTTCGAATGTCATTCCCAAGAATTTTATTGACGTTACACGTTTTAGGTTCTCATCACATAGTCTTAGGTTAGGGATGTTTGTGACATTTTTCTTAGAAAACAGGATGAAACGAGTTTTTTCAGTCGAAAAACAGAAACCTGTTTTTTCTGACCAGAGTTCTAAGTGTTTTATAAAGTTCTGTGTGTAACCAAATATGTTTTTTATATTTTTACCTTTGCAAAAAACTACAAGATCATCCGCATAGACGCGTGCCTTTATAGGTGATTTTAGATTTTTGAGAATATCATTCATTGCCACTATAAAGAGCGTAGGACTTATAACCGAGCCTTGAGGAATGCAATTTTCTGGATACATTATATCTGGACTATATTCTATGGACTAACTATATTCACTTTTCAGGAAATTTGTGCTTTGTGAGCGCTATCTGAAAGGTGTTTGATAAAAATACTAGGAATATCGTCCGGGCCAGCCCTAGTTTCTTTAAGCTTTGATAATGCTTATGTATACTCTAATTTAGAAATAGGTAAATTTAACGGTTCATCTGTATTAGGTTTAATGCTAATTTGTTTATTTTCTTCTTGCTGTTTGTATTTAATGAAAGGTTTTATTATAATTAATATTACTGGATCGGTTTTTGTATGTGTTAGCAAGGATTTTGGCAATCTCAGTATTACTAGTAACTGCCTTTCCATTTACTTCGAGGCTTTTGATATTCTGATTACTATTTAATCCTGATATTCTTTGGACTTTGTTCCATACTTCAGTCATGGTAGTGTTTGCATTTAACTTTGATACATATTGAGTCCATGACTGGCGTTTGGCATTTCTAGTTGTCTTTTTGGCTATAGCACGTTGTTTTCTGTATTCAATTTTATTCCCAACAATTTTGTAGCGCTTGTATTGGTTAAAAGTTCTTTTACTAGATTCAACAGCTGCTTTGCATTCGTGATTCCACCATGGGACAGGAATGCGTTGTTTATGCATGTAGTCTTTTCTATTGCTTTTTCTGCTGCGTTTGTAATAATGATAACAAGGTTCTTTAGTGTCTCGTCTATATTTGAGGTACTTTTAAGTGTGGTTATACTGCTTTCGATTAAATTTGAAAAATGATTTCAGTTAGTGTTTTTTAAATTCCATTTTGGAGTAAATGTCTGTCCACATTGGTTCTTGTTATTATGAATAAAAAGTGGATAGTGATCACTGTTGTATAGGAAGTCGAATTTATCCCAGGTGAGCTGTGGGGTCAGACCTGGTTCACATATCGTAAGGTCTATACATGAAGATTCACCGTTCAGTAACGTAAATTGTTTTAAAGCTTTTATTTTTTTCTTTTTGAAATTAGTTTCTCGAAGATAAATTATATCTGGATTGTATCTAGCCAGAATTATTTGAAGTACCGGAAGGTTATTGTAAAAAACAGTTAATACTTCATTGCAAAATTGAAGAGAAGCCCGTGTATAATAAATAAAAATTTAAATTTGGGATTGTTACAGAAGTTTGTGTCTCGATTCCTGAGATAACTCACTTTTAGTCTCTGATGTCTCACTATCCGAGTAGGTCATCTGTAAATGTATCAGTAGTTTCTTTCTTATTTGTGTACTTCTAAATTTAATGGATCTTTGTTTGAAATAAGGTTATATTGCTGTTAGCATTTTCACTAAAGTTTGAGGGTATACAAGTCAACTATCGAACACGGTGATTAATTTAATCTTGCCCAAGTACTTTCGATCAATAGATCATCTTCAGGGGCATTTCGTCAGTTGTGGCTTATCCGACACAGTAGTAGAATGTCATAAATGTAAAATTTGGACATAACAATACAAAATACAATACACTAAGACAAACAAACACTTTAAAATTTTTAAGGAGATGCTACATGTTGTATAGAAGCCGGAGACAGAATTCATTCTTGTGAAATTTTATATAATTATGTTTTATATTATTTTATAGAGTACTTACAGGATGGATGAGAACGCACTTTTATGCACTTATATTGATAAAATAAAAAAAAATTAATCAATAACTACTATCAGAATAACTGTTTTTGTTTGGAGCTGACAAATTCGCACTAATTAGTATACCTGTCAGGACCGAAGTCCAGAGAGAGCATTGTTAGCTATCGTATGGGCAGAAAAACATTTTAGACCATATCTTTTCGGTCGCAAATTCACTCTTATTACTGATCATCGACCATTCACATGGCTTTTTCCAATTAAATACCCCGGAAGTCGCTTAGCGCGAATTATGAACGTTCTTGGGAAAAACACGTTTTTAAAAACTAAACTCACAACTAAAACTTTTATTTTCGACTTACAAAGATTATAGTAATAATAACAATAATTTAAATCAGACCAAATTATAAATCAGACTGAAAATATTGATTTTTACATAGTTTTTTATAATTGCTGATCTTGCAGTCACAATTCAGTCCAGAATGATCGAGCGGTAGTCCCGTATGGAATTCCACGTGGTAGAATTTACTGGATGGTAGCGGTCATTGTACTGTAACTACTTAATCCCCTGAAGAAGTTTTTTGAGGGACAAACAGAACTGTTGGGTTGGCATCTTCTGGGGTTTCGTCACTAGAGTTGGATTCTTTGTTATTTGTTTTATACCTGTAACATATATAGAGGCAGATTATTGTAATAAAGATATATAACGAGTCATCCAAAAATGATTATGGCTATAGTTCCATAATTTCGGATTAATTGTCTCTAGATGTTCCTCTTCCTTAGAGAGTTCGTGCAGTTTGTCTAATGGGATTTAATCTATCCTTAATGGTTTGAATTTAATCGCAGTTTGAATATCTATGGTCCTAATTTTGGAAAGCATTAGCGGTTCCTCTGGGATGGTTGTTCTTGAATTTATGTAACTCTGGATTGGGGTTTTGAATTCACATCTGGGAGGAAGATTAATAAGATAAGTTCCTTTTAGGCCCAAAGTTTTTGTTGTAGAACTTCGAGTTGTAATTTTGGTTGATTCGGGGAATATTCCTATATTCTGATAATCTTTGTATGATGACATCTCGAGTTTGGACGGGGGTGTATTGGCAAGAAGCTACTTGGGTACTCAACTGCAGGATTTGTTTGATACAGTCGTCAGTTTTCGTTGCCTCTAGTAGTGTTTCTTCTTGGCAAAGATATTTTGTAGATATTTTGTGCCGATTCGGGCACATGGCTCTTCCCAAATATTAAAAGGATTTTTCGTTTATGAGGAGATAGGGCTTGTAGCGTTTTATATTTAATGTCTAAATAATAATATAAATTCGATTCTATATAGTACGCCCCTGGTACGCTAGAAATGTGTTGTCTGTAGAGATTTTTAAATACGCAATAATTCTTCAATAAATAAAAACGTATTTGCTAAAGAGAACAATTTATGGCTTTTTAACTTCAACGTTCCCAGAAAAATATTGCAATCTTGGTATTATTTTTTCTAAAGCGCAGTAACGCCGGATGTTTTGAACGAATTTAAGTAAAGAATTTGTTGATTTGACAAGATGGCAATGGTTTTGTGCGGGGAAAAGAGGGGTTACTATCCGGAGATTGAGATCGAGAGGGTCAGCGAAGTCAGTGATGAATAATTGCTCGCAGCGAAAGGTCGTTTTAATTATGATGTGGTAAACCGGCATTCATTCGCCAAAATGGTGGAATTTTCATTCTAAGTAATATGTCGTTTCTGAAAGAGTGACCAGTAACCACTGTTTTTATTTTGGCTGAAGATTTATGATGTTTGAGCAGTGAACAAGTTTAGTTCCTGTTTTGTTTTTCGTTTTTTGAGAAATCCAGTTCTTTCCGAGATGCCCTTTTCACCTCATGTAGAATAATATTGGAGCAGTTTTGATTTGGATATGCCAGTTTCAGCTTCCAATAAAGCTTTCTGTTGATGTGCAGTTGGATACCCCGCAGAAGTTAGCCAGTTGTTCAAAAGTTTAAGTTAACATGTGTGAACTGAGGTAACATTTACGTTATTAATTTTTAAAGTAAAAATAGACATTTTCTTTTAAAAAGACAAAATTTGCTTTCTTTTATAAATTATTTAAAAAAAATATATTTGTAATTATATTATGTTAGGGCCTGGTTTAAACTGTCATGTCATAATTTTATCCTGTTTTAAAAATGTTTGTTTTGACGTATGACAGTTTGATTTTTAATCTATTTTGATTTGTAGTAAAGATTAAGTTTTATTCTTTATAAAAGGATATCCATAAAATTTGGCCACATTATCTACTAGGAACCATTTCAGAGAATTTTGTAACCTTTTGTAAACAGATATGTAAGTTCTTTTTATTTGTATTGGACAGCTATTTATATATAATATGCCTTTGTTGCTGTAAGTTGTATTGCTTTATAAGCTGTATTTTTGAAAACTGTTTGAGACAATAATAAATGTTTAATTTGTTTCTCTTATCTATTTTGAGTTTTATTTGAAAAAGATATTTTTTTTTATATTTTTGATGTTATACAATTATTTCCTTAGTTACAACTAGTGGTTGTAATAGGTATAATTGGGCACCTCAAGTGGCGCCCTATATTAAATTTCTTGAGGTGTTTCCGTTTATTTTCATTCTGTTTGTCCAATAGATTCGTATAAGTACCTTTTATTTCCTTTTTTGTAGTTGCCCCAATCCAACCCCCAATATCTTCAACTTATCCACGACCCAGCTCTCCAACAACCAACTGAGTGTCGTATGCACTTGTTTCGATTATTTTGTTTGCCCAATCTTGTCCCCCATATTCTTACCCTGTGGTAAGCAAAATAGTTGTTACAATTTTGGCGCCCAACGTGGGGCATGAATTAGGTTGGCGCTAATTGTACCTACCGTTACAATTTTGGCGCCCCCAACGTGTGGCATTCTTTTAGTTTTGCTCCAAATTGTACTTTCGTTACAATTTTGACGCCCATAGCGTGGGGCAATTTTTAGATTTTTGACCCTTTTCCTGAAGCCACATATCTTTTTCAGTTTCCCCAGTTTCCTGCCATTTATATGAAATCTTTTTTTTCTCTTGAATAGTGCCCCAAGTTGTCTCAAACATATTTAATTGTAATATATTATAATATATGTATTTTGTACCAAACATTTATATTTGTGTATGTTAACATATGTATTGTTTCTTATATGTAATGGTAAATGAAAGCAAATATTTGAGTTAAATATTTAAATATGAGTTTTAATTGAAGTATTGATATTGAAAAGAATTTAAAAACAATAGCAAATTATACAGTTACTGTTACATTTATTTTTTTATTGATTTGACAAATCTTACAGAATAATCGGTTTTTGTAATTTTTTATTTGTTCCGTCAATTTTGAGTAAATGTGTGTATTCGTTTGAGTGACTTTTGATCTATGTACTTGAGAAGTAGTATTATGCAATTTGTCTTCTAATTAACCGTCTCTGAAGGTGTATTTAAATGCCAAGGGTTAATTAATGTTGTTGTACGAGGAGTAGTCATTGGGAGTCGTAGAGAAGATTTGACAAGTTTAGTCTCAGTAGTAGACTGTTTGGTTATTGTGTATCCTTTTTTGTATCTGAGTGACCACAGGTGTAATATTTGTGATCAGGAGATGCTGTTTTAGTTTTGACTAGGAGCAGTCTCATTTAGTTTTCGGAACAAGAGTTGGTTTATTTTGGTATCATTTAGTGTAGCTCACTCAAAGGTCAAGTTTTCAATATTATTAGTATTTTGTCTTTCCCTGTATGTACGGTTTATGTTTTTTGTTAGTATCCATGTTGTCCCATGTTGTTTGAAACCATTTTTTTAGTCCCTGTTAGTGGAAGTGTGAACTTTTAGGAGACAGGTCAAAGACCTCATTTTTGTTTACCAACTGTTACTAAGTCAAGAGCAGAAGTTGCAGCAAACTGATTGAGTTTTGGATTTCAGTACGCGGGAGTGCAAGTGAGACTTACTATCAGGTGATAAATGGAAACGGTTGTTTCTTAAAATTGTCATATTTTCTACCAGTTGTTGAAGTTGATTTTAGTTATTTTGTGTGTTTGTTTTCATCCAATTTTTGAAAAATGAAGTCTACTCAGGTTAATCATTTGAAATCAGGAGAGTTATCTTATGAGCTTTTCATAAGAGGTAAAAATGTCCCAAATAAGACAGTTGATGATAAGAGAAAGATGTTAAGAGCTTTGTTGGCCAAGGAGGCCACTTTGTCTTCAAGTTTAGTCGATTTGGTTAGTAATGTAGTAGATCCTGAGACAGAGTTGTGTGAGATTAAGTTGATTATGGAAGATTTATGTATTAGTGCTCAATCAATAAATGTAGAATCAACCAAAGCTGATTTTGCTAGATTTGAGACAAGGTCTACACATTTAAATACCAGATTAGAAAATTTCCCTATGAATGATGTTGAGGAAGATGTTAAAAAGTTTGTCAATGAGTGTAAAGATGATTTGTTGTTGTTACAGGGTGATGTGTTAGAAAAACTAGAATTATCTGATGATTTAGTAAAACCATCCACTAGTAGCCCAGTTTCAGTCCCTGTAGTTCCCAGTTGTACAGCCCCAGCTCCAATAATACAGGTTTCAACTCCTGTAATTATTTCTGATCTACATATTAAGTTTAATGGTGAGAGTAAAGCCCTTCCCACATTTTTAGAGAAAGTTAGAGATTCTGCTAGGTCTCGGAATATTTCCGAAGACATCCTGTTTCGCTCAGCCATTGAGTTATTTGAAGGTAATGCTGCTATTTGGTATAGGAGTGTTAGAGATAAAATTAATAGTTGGGATGAGTTGGTAGCCCTACTCAAATCTGCTTTTTTACACCCAGATTATAATGATAATCTCTTTGATGAAATTAAAAATAGAAAGCAAAAAAGGAATGAATCCATAACCATTTATTCAGCAGTGATGGAAAACCTTTTTAAACGTTTGGAAACATATCCTAGTGAAGCCCAAAAAGTGAAAATAATGAGGAAAAATATTTTAGTGGATTACATTCCACTGATAGCCCTTCAAGATTTTGCTACAGTAGAAATGTTAGTAGCAACTATAAAACGTTTAGAGCAGAATGTCCTGCCCTTGTTGCAGACTACTAAAGGTCTTGCAGGTATTTCGATTGATGATTCAGAAAAACCCAAAGAACAAGTTCATGTGGTGAATAATCAAACCAAGCAAGATAGAAGTGGAGTAGGTAACAGACAGGACAGAGAAAATTCTTCTAAGAGACCCAATCCCAAACATAAGTATGAGAATAATAGACCCAGTCCTCCAGAGAATACTGAAATAAGAAATCAGTCTTTTTCGTCCCCACCTCCAATGATGCAATCTTTTTCGTCCCCACCTCCAGTAACGCAGTCTGCCCCTTATCAAGCTCCAAGAAATCCGAAAAAAATTATTTGTTTTAATTGTAATAGACCAGGTCATATTTCCCGTGACTGTAGGAGTAAGTCAGTATCTTGTTGGCGTTGTGGTCATAAAGGTGTGATCATATTTTCTTGTCCTAAGTGTAGTTTTTCGAAAAGGTCTAAGACCAATAGACCTTACAGGTCATCAGTGAACCCAATTTTTGAAAAGAAAGATTTTGATAGTCGTCCCCATGTTAATTGTTTAGAAGTTAATGTAGATAAAATAGACCTTTGGTTTGATAATTTGAGATCAAAGATAATCCGATCCCCCCTTGATTATCCACAGTGGAAGGTGGAGAATGATTTTGTTTATAAGTTTGCCCCTACCAAAAATTCTTTTAAGACTAATGATGTAGAGTGGAAAATTCTTGTGCCCAAACCACGAAGGTTTGAAGTTATGAAGTCTTGTCATGAGCCACCTACGTGTGCTCACTTTGGATTTTCCAAAACTTTGTCCCGTATTCAGGAAAGATATTATTGGCCCCAGATGCGTGTTGATGTGCTTAAGTTTGTCAGGTCATGTAAAGTTTGTGGTGCTCAGAAGACATCAAATTATGCTCCATTAGGTAAAATGGGTAAGCAGAGAGAGGCCAAGTTTCCTTGGCAAATAGTTGCAATAGATCTGATAGGTCCCTTTGTTCGTTCAAAGAAAGGTTATACGTGGTTATTAGTAGTTGCTGATTGGTTTAGTAAATATACTTTAGTCCAACCTTTGAGAAAGGCCACGGCTAAGAATATTGTTGAGTTTTTGGAAAATGATGTTTTCCTAATGTTTGGTGTTCCTCAATATGTGATTTGTGATAATGCCTCAAATCTGAACAATCCTCTCTTAACTGAGCTCTGTAATAGGTATAACGTTCAGAAAGTATGGTTTAGCCCAGTATATGCACCTCAGTGTAATTTTGTGGAGAGGAACAATAGAACCATTGGTACAGCCATACGTACATATGTTAAAGACCACGTGGATTGGGACAAGAATTTAGCAAAGATCAGACAAGCTATTAACACTGCAAAGCATGAAGTGACTGGATATACTCCAGCTTTCCTGAATTATGGCCGTCATGTTCCTTTAAGTGGAAACTATTATGGTGTTGATCATAAGAATCAACAGAATCAAGATATCGAGATAATTCCAGGTGACCGTAACATGTATGCTTCAGAAGTCAAAGGTTTGGATAAAGTTTTTGAAAAGGTTAAGGCTAATCTTCGAAAAGGATATGAACGTAACGCTAGGCGTTACAACTTACGTAGAAGAGAAGTCCAATTTCAAGTGGGTGATAGAGTTTGGAAAAGAAATAAGGTTTTGTCTTGTGCTGTCAACAAGTTTATGTCCAAACTAGCACCGAAGTATATTGAAGCAACTATCAAGGAAAAATTGTCACCAGTGGTTTATCGTTTGTCAGATTTAAATGGTTCGGATCTTGGTAAATGGCACATAAAGGATTTAAAGCCTTTTGTATCAGATGAGGACAATATGTCATCTTTAAGTAATTAGTTCATCCTATCCCATATGTCTGTATTTTCGAGTTTGTATGTTGATTTGATTTCATCCCTTTGGAATATTGTTTCACTTTTGATAATTTTAGTTCAGGTAACCTATTTTATTTGGGAGACACATGTGAGAATCACATTTTGTCATATGTAGGTATATAGATTTAGGGTCTATATCCTAATTATTTTTTTGTAGAACCGTTGCCGAATTCCCTGTCTCGCTAGGCGTATAGTGGAGATAGTAGACGCCTACCTGTTAAGTGTAGAGCAATTTATTTTGGATTTGTGCGTAGCACTTGGTTTAGGCAACGAGGTGTCATGGCTATGCCTGCCCGACAAATCACTTGTGTTACTGCTGTGAATGTCAGCGAGGTTCACTGCAGGGCATAAGGTTAGCTTCCCCCAAGGCATAGAAACTCATGTCACCTACAGTTCATTTTAGAGTCAAACATTTCAGTCTACTCGACTTTAAAGAGTCTGGCGATCGATGGCACGCTAGCCCATTCTTGTAACTAATTTTGTTTTTGTTGTTTAATCCCATGCTAGCCATCATCTAAAAGATATTATTAAGCAGTTTTGACTCAGTTAGGAGGTCATCTTCCGATTTTGTTTTTGTTTGTTTTGCTTTTATCAAAAACTGGATAAAGTTATCCGAGTTTTTTCTTTTAAGAAGGGGCATTGTAGCGTTTTATATTTAATGTCTAAATAATAATATAAATTCGATTCTATATAGTACGCCCTGGTACGCTAGAAATGTGTTGTCTGTAGAGATTTTTAAATACGCAATAATTCTTCAATAAATAAAAACTTATTTGCTAAAGAGAACAATTTATGGCTTTTTAACTTCAACGTTCCCAGAAAAATATTGCAATCTTGGTATTATTTTTTCTAAAGCGCAGTAACGCCGGATGTTTTGAACGAATTTGAGTAAAGAATTTGTTGATTTGACAAGATGGCAATGGTTTTGTGCGGGGAAAAGAGGGGTTACTATCCGGAGATTGAGATCGAGAGGGTCAGCGAAGTCAGTGATGAATAATTGCTCGCAGCGAAAGGTCGTTTTAATTATGATGTGGTAAACCGGCATTCATTCGCCAAAATGGTGGAATTTTCATTCTAAGTAATATGTCGTTTCTGAAAGAGTGACCAGTAACCACTGTTTTTATTTTGGCTGAAGATTTATGATGTTTGAGCAGTGAACAAGTTTAGTTCCTGTTTTGTTTTTCGTTTTTTGAGAAATCCAGTTCTTTCCGAGATGCCCTTTTCACCTCATGTAGAATAATATTGGAGCAGTTTTGATTTGGATATGCCAGTTTCAGCTTCCAATAAAGCTTTCTGTTGATGTGCAGTTGGATACCCCGCAGAAGTTAGCCAGTTGTTCAAAAGTTTAAGTTAACATGTGTGAACTGAGGTAACATTTACGTTATTAATTTTTAAAGTAAAAATAGACATTTTCTTTTAAAAAGACAAAATTTGCTTTCTTTTATAAATTATTTAAAAAAAATATATTTGTAATTATATTATGTTAGGGCCTGGTTTAAACTGTCATGTCATAATTTTATCCTGTTTTAAAAATGTTTGTTTTGACGTATGACAGTTTGATTTTTAATCTATTTTGATTTGTAGTAAAGATTAAGTTTTATTCTTTATAAAAGGATATCCATAAAATTTGGCCACATTATCTACTAGGAACCATTTCAGAGAATTTTGTAACCTTTTGTAAACAGATATGTAAGTTCTTTTTATTTGTATTGGACAGCTATGTATATATAATATGCCTTTGTTGCTGTAAGTTGTATTGCTTTATAAGCTGTATTTTTGAAAACTGTTTGAGACAATAATAAATGTTTAATTTGTTTCTCTTATCTATTTTGAGTTTTATTTGAAAAAGATATTTTTTTTTATATTTTTGATGTTATACAATTATTTCCTTAGTTACAACTAGTGGTTGTAATAGGTATAATTGGGCACCTCAAGTGGCGCCCTATATTAAATTTCTTGAGGTGTTTCCGTTTATTTTCATTCTGTTTGTCCAATAGATTCGTATAAGTACCTTTTATTTCCTTTTTTGTAGTTGCCCCAATCCAACCCCCAATATCTTCAACTTATCCACGACCCAGCTCTCCAACAACCAACTGAGTGTCGTATGCACTTGTTTCGATTATTTTGTTTGCCCAATCTTGTCCCCCATATTCTTACCCTGTGGTAAGCAAAATAGTTGTTACAGGCTCATGAGGAGTGATTGTTGTAGAATTTGCGGTAGGTATAAAAAATAAATGATAATGAGTAAAGGAGTTAGGATGTAGAATAGGAAAATGAAGGATAAATATAATAGTATGGTTTGGATAATAGGCATCTACTTTGATGATGTCGTAGTACTTTGAGGATGTCTTCGTCTTCGATGTACACAAGCTGGTCTGCCTTATGGTGCTCTAGCATTTTATTGATGATCCATTTTATTTCGTCTTTCTTGATCACACTGTTATGAAGAGTTTTTACACGAGAAAAGGTAATGGCTTCTTCTAGGTCATTAAGTAACTGAAGTTAATTTGAAGTGTCAAATTTATTTGGTCCAGAACATTTCTTGCTTGCAAATAATGATTGAAGTAAAAAATGAATGTATTGAGATTCGTGCTCATATTATTTACTTCTTCTGCTATTATTTCTTGGTTGTGTGTTAGTAATGTGACAGTTTTGTTGAACTCTTTTATAATCTTCTTGTTTAAGTTAATGTGACGATTAAGATGATTTATAAAATTTTCCTGATTCGTCTGTAAGGTTTCTATAGCATTGTTGTATTTTTCTGCGTCATCTTGATCTAGATTTCCAGAAATTGCTTTGATAATGCTTCCTGGTCCATTAATTAGCCCTCTTCTTGTCCTGCTATAGGGGTAAATTGTTGAGAATTTTTCTTGAGCTGATTTTAATTGGTATCTAAGAGCTTGGTCAAAATTTTGTAAACTGCTAAAATACGGATGGCTAAGTCCATTTTGAATTGCTGTGGTTACTGCATCGTACTTGGTTTTAATTATGTCCAATTCTTCCTTTATTGGTAGTAGTCTGAAAAAGTGTATAAAATCGTGTGTACTAGTAGTAATCTTTGCTTTTTCCAGGTTAAGGGGAATTATTCCTAGATTGTCTTTCAGGTCCTTCAGGTCAAGGTGGTCCTGTGGAGAAGGTTCAGAATTAGTTTTTGACTTAAGTTGAAACGACAATATTTTGCCTACCACAGGGGACTTTAACACAAGGGGCAGAAAATTGGGGAAGAAACTAAGGGGGTGAAGATAGGACAAGCAAAATAATCGCTACTTGTGCGAACGGCACTCAGGGTTTGGTAGGAGAGCTGGGGTCGTGGATAAGTAATAGATAAGGGGGTGGAATGGGGCAACTACACAAAATGAAATAAAGGGGGTCATTAATCTTTTGGAATAAACAAAATAAAAATAAACAGGAAACACCTCAAGGAATTTAATATAGGGCGTGACTTGAGGTGCCTAATTACACCTATCACAACCACTAGTTGTAACAAGGAAAATAATTCGAAAGCATCAAAAACATATCTTTTTCAAACTCAAAAAAAGGTTAGTTCAAAAAAAAAATAAAATGTTAAGAAAACAAATTTCAACATTTATTTTTCCGTCACCACAAACAGTTACAAAACAAATGATAATTACAAAAACAATGTTGCTATCGGTTTACAACTCTAGGCGGTGGGGACACTATAAGAACTTACATTATTAATAAATTGAAATCATTTAGATCTTTCAATGCAGTTTACATTAAGGTCAACTTAAAAATCTTCAATTTAGGACATAATACAACACATATAACTTTCCACAAACAGGATCTGCCGGATTTCTGAAGATTACACGCCGAGCTCTTAACTGCCACCACACTACACATTTTTCCATGACAAAAGACAAAAAAAAACGAAAAAACATTACGAATTTGAAGAAAAATTCGGACTCCAATAAAACTACAAACGCTCTTGACAGCGGTTTCACCGAGAGTAAAGAAATTATCTTTTAAAATTGATCGCATACCTTAAAATAACAAACACTTGACAGGAATTAAAACGCAGTTTCAGGCGGTTTAACGATCAAAGGAATATCGAAGAACTTGGACATAAACAAACAATAAAATGATTTATCAACACAAAAATCGACTTGGCGACGTGAAAAGAACGAAATAATTCGGTGTTTAAATACGTACAAATCGGAAATTGAAACACATTAAAAAACATTCTGCGATTTTTCAAACATTTATGAGGGGTGTGTAATATATCATCTATACGAGGGGATTTCAATATATTTTAAAGAATCAATGAAATTGAAAATGCTACAATACCCCCACGTAAGAGCGGAAACTTTACTAACAGGAAAAGTTTTCGTTTAGGGAGAACAACAATCAGGTTGGAACAGCAGTAGCATTTTTTAACTACTGCAACAATACATTATGACTACAATAACTCAAACAGAACAAAAAAACAACAAACAAAAATCATAACCAAAACTACTCATCATAACTGTTTAAAAATAAAACTGGATGCTCGATTTGACGAATCGGCACCAGGTACAGTTCGTTGGCTCTTAAGCAAACAACACAATGGCAGATTTCTACTAAAATGGCTCTTGCCTAACCAAAACGTGGAACAGACCAGTGTTGAAGTTTCTGGAAGCGAAAAGAAAAGTGCTTCCAGCTCAACAAAGGCGGGTGGCCAACAACACAGCTTAGACAAGCTTCGCTATGGTTATCCACTATGTAGATAACCAAAATAGCATCAAACAATGACAAACTTGACTATAACAGTCAAGCAATGAATTTTTAACCACTAGTTGAAAATTAAACCAACACAAACAGAAGAAAACAGGATGGCCAATAGTTCCATAGAATTATCCTCTGGGGTCGACACAGCGAAAAATTTCCAAGTCAGGAAACTCCAAAAAGGACAAACGAAGAAAATAAATCCAAAATGGTCATACACAATCTTGGAAAAGAAGAAAAAACAGGGGCACATGGCATACAAGCCATAATCAATACACAATCAGTTCAGTCTCAAACTAAATACTTCCTGGAGAAACAAAAAAAAAACTCGTAACAGTCTTCCAAAGAAAACAAAAAAGTTACGACAACACTCCAAAAGAAACAAAAACGTCATTACAAATCTCCAAGGGGACAGAATAATCACTATAATCTTCCAAAGGAACAAAAAAATCATTACAGTCCGTCATCAACAATAAAACTTCCAACTGGGTACACAAATCTCAAAAGCAGGGCAAGAAGGGTAAAGAAGAAGAAAAGTATATATACATAAGGCAAAAACTAATGCTTATCTTCCTTAAAAGCTCAACAGGTCACCTGGCGGACGAATCTAAAACTCATCGACCTAGCCGTTCCTCTTATGACAACTAATAAGGTCAAAGACACAGTTTGGGAAGGGAATAAAGGGACAACATCAAGAAATAAACTTCATCACTTCACGGATAATAATTGAATACAACATCTTCATACAAATCAGAAAGAAAACGTTCACTATTCTTCAACAAAACTCGAACAGGGTCACAACATAAAACTGGGGAATTCTAAGTGGGTCATTCAACGGTAGTACTAAAAATACTTCAGATGTTTCACTAACATGGTCTTACAATCGACATAAACAAAATTTTCACAATAAGCGGCCAGGTACTTTCACCTCAGCAAATCAAAACGTCACAATGGACAATGCAAGTATTTGTACCTCCTCTTCTACCAAATCATAAACACTTAATCACAAACACTACAACAAGAAGGAATGCTATTGAGACTCTATCGCCAATAGTCTTACTTCAACACATAGAAAGGCTTATCCTTTCTAATAATTCACGGAAAGGGGATGCTGCTACGCAGTCTTACTCAACAACAGAAATATCCAAGGATACACAAATCCAGGTCACATGCCTGTACGTCCTACATAATACTTCAAAAACACAATACTCAATTCACAAACTAATACGTTTTAGACCATCAACCTAACTCTACTACAACATCTGACCACAAAAAGACACGGAAAGACACAAAACTAACTGACAGAAAAAAACATAACAACTTTTGCTATATTATATTCTCAACAAATCGGCCTTAGCCAGGAATACACGAAGTCGTATCACTATTTCCTCTTCTACTTGTACACAAAAAAGAACTAGGGAGAAACACAAGACTAACAGACAAAATCAAAATAACAATACTCCTCTTTGTCACTACAAATCGGCCTTAGCCAAGGACAAACGGAATTGTATCATTATTTCCTCCTACTTATATCACAAAATAGGAACAAAGAAAACACGGAAAAATACGGAAATAACAAACATAAGGGAAATAACAATACTTCGCTTTGTCACTAACAAATCGGCCTTAGCCATGCACAAACGAAATCGCATTATTACTTCCTCCTACTTATAACACAAAAGACAACACGAAAACACAGAACTGGTCATGAACTGGAAAATCAGAAACTTTTTCTTTTTCGGGGCTAAAAAAAGTTCACACATTGCCTGGACTATTAAACTTTAAAGATACGAAAAAATTTGACCTATATTTTTCGTACAACGGCTGATTTCTATATCAACACGGAGGAAGAAAAAGAACAACTTTATACGAAGGTCAAAGGCTTGCCTACGAAATTTAAACGTAATCAAATTCATTTCCCAGACATGAAATACAAACTAGGAATAAACAAACTAATATCGTTCACATTTAAAAATGCCGACAATAAGCAATGACATCATTCCAAATACGTATTTTTTAATTCACAAGGAAATAGACGAAAATTATTCCTACATAATTTTACGAAGACTGAACATAGAAGAAAATGGATATTGTAGCAGTTAACTTGGGATAGGGATGACTTGATATACACAATATAACTGAAATAAACGGTTCGAAGCAAACTCAACGAACTTCACATACAGGGGGGAACAAAAATACTAAAACAATGTTTGGGCGAAAGCAAATACATAACAACAGATTCGATAAACTTCACATACAGGGAATTATGAACGTTCTTGGGAAAAACACTTTTTTAAAAACTGAACTTCACAAATAAAACTTTTATTTTCGACTTACAAAGATTTTAGTAGCAACAACAATAAATTAAATCAGATTAAATTATAAATCAAACTAAACTACAAAAGACTGAAAATATTGATTTTTACATAGTGTTTTTATAATTTCATAATTGCTGATCTTGCAGTCCAATACGTCGCAATTCAGTCCAGAATGATCGAGCGGTAGTTCCGTGTAGAATCCACGTGGTAGAATTTACTGGATGGTAGCGGTCATTGTACTGTAACTACTCCATCCCCTGAAGAAGTTTTGTGAGGGACGAACAGAACTGTTGGGTTGGCCTCTTCTGAGGGTTCGTCGCTAGAGTTGGGTTCTTTGTTATTTGTTTTATACTTGTAACATATATAGAGGCAGATTATTGTAATAAAGATATATAAAGGAGTCATCCAAAAGTGATTATGGCTATGGTTCCATAATTTTGGGTTAATTGTCTCTAGATGTTCCTCTTCTTTAGAGAGTTCGTGCAGTTTGTCTAAGGGGATGTGATCTATCCTTAATGGTTTGAATTTGATCGCTGTTTGAATGTCTATGGTCCTAATTTTGGGAAGCATTAGAGGTTCCTCTGGGATGGTTGTCCTTGAATTTATGTAACTCTAGATTGGGGTTTTGAATTCACATCTAGGTGGAAGATTGATTAGATAAGTTCCTTTTAGGCCCAAAATTTTTGTAGTAGAACATCGAGTTGTAATTTTGGTTGATTCGGGGAATATTCCTATATAGTGGGCATCTAATAATCTTTGTATGATAATATCTCGAGTTTGGACGGGGGTGTATTGGCCAAAAGCTTCTCGGGTACTCAACTGCAGGATTTGTTTGATACAGTCGTCAGTTTTCGTTGCCTCTAGTATTGTTTCCTCGTGGCAAAGATATCTTGTGTCGATTCGGGCACATGGTTCTTCCAAATATTGAAAGGATTTTTCGTTGATGAGGAGATATGGCTCAGAAGGAATGATTGTAGTAGAATTTGCAGTAGGTATAGGAAATATATGATAATAAGTAAAGGAATTAGGATGTAGAACAGGAAAATGAAGGATAAATATAATAGTATGGTTTGAATAATAGGCGTCTACCTTGATAATGTCGTAGTATTTTAGGATGTCTTCGTCTTCGATGTACACAAGCTGGTCTGCCTTATAGTGCTCTAGCATTTTATTGATGATCCATTTTATTTCGTCTTTCTTGATCACACTGTTATGGAGAGTGTTTACACGAGAAAAGGTAATGGCTTCTTCTAGGTCATTAAGTAACTGAAGTATAATTTGAAGGGTCAAATTTAACTGGTCCAGAACATTTCTTGCTTGCAAATAATGATTGAAGTCAAAAATGGATGTATTGAGATTCGTGCTGATATTATTTACTTCTTCTGCTATTATTTCTTGGTTGTGTGTTAGTAATGTGATAGTTTCGTTGAACTCTTTTATAATCTTCTTGTTCAAGCTAATGTGACGATTAAGATGATTTATAAAATTTTCCTGATTCGTCTGTAAGGTTTCTATAGCATTGTTATATTTTTCTGTGTCATCTTGATCTAGATTTCCAGAAATTGCTTTGATAATGCTTCCTAGTCCATTAATTAGCCCTCTTCTTGTTCTGCTATAGGGGTAAATTGTCGAAAATTTTTCTTGAGCTGATTTTAATTGGTATCTAAGAGCTTGGTCGAAATTTTGTAAACTACTAAAATACGGATGACTAAGTCCATTTTGAATTGCTGTGGTTACTGCATCGTACTGGGTTTCAATTATGTCCAATTCTTTCTTTATTGGTAGTAGTCTGAAAAAATGTATAAAATCGTGTGTACTAGTATGAATCTTTGCTTGTCCCAGATTGAGGGGAATTATTCCTGGATTGTCTTTCAGGTCCTTGATCTTCACTTCTTCTGCCATTGTCAAGGTGATCCTGTGGGGAAGGTTCAGAATTAGTTTTTCACTTAGGTTGGTGTTTTATGTTTTTCTTGTGAACTGTTGCTTTTGATGTATTTACAGTAACTTTGTTATTCCTTTTTATATCTTTTAGGAATATCGCGGAAGTAATATATTTCTGGTGACTGTTTTTCGTGTATAGATTTTTGTGCTGGGTTTATACGTAATAGGGTCTTGTCTTGATTTGTTTCTATTTTCTATGACTTTATTTTTATTCTCTTGTATATGCTGGTTTACTTCCTTGTATAATTCCTTTGTTATCACTCTATGATTTTGGATATAATCGTTCAGTCTTACTTTTTGAATGTCAACGTCAAAGGGATCTTTTGCGTCGATATGTCCGTTTAATATGTCAATGGGTCTTAACTTTGTTGCTGAATGTATGGAATTATTGTACCCAATTATAGCGTATAGCATTTGTTCTTTTATCGAAAGTTTTGCTTTGGTGTTCCTTAAGATTCGAAGATGTTCAATTAATGTAGAATGAAATCTCTCAATCATCCCGTTTGATTGCGGATTCTCTGGTGTCGTATAGTGGATTGAAATTTTGTGAGAGTCTATTAATTCTTGTATTACTCCATTTTTAAATTCAGTACCATTATCAGCTACTATCATTGTTGGGAGTCCATGATGTGTTATAAAAATTAATAGGGCGTTGAGTACATTGATTGCATTTCCTCCATTTATTGGGTAGGCTTGTCCATACTTTGAAAATGCGTCTATTATTGTTAAAAATTTCTGTCCATCAGCCTGGAATAAATCGATGTGAACTATTTCCAGTGGTTTAGTGGGAGTTGGTGTAACCATATATTTCGGTTTGGGGGGAAGTCTATCGTATTTATTTTCTTGACATATATCGCAAAAGTTTATGATATCTTCTATGTCCTTCTTCATATTAGGCCAGTAATATCGTTTTCTTATTTGATTTTCTGTTTCAGCTATTTCTCTATGGTTCGTTTTTCCTTCATGATAGTTTTTTTATAATTTTTTTTTGCTGTTCTTCTAGGTTAACATCTTCCAATAAAAGATTACATTTTACTAAGTCGTATGCGTTGTTTTTAAAAGTTTTCCTAATAATTTCGCAAATCTCTGCAAAAATTTCTTCTTCTGTTTCAAATAAAATTGCATATTTCTTTTTCGGGTTGAGGTGTTCCTTAAAAATTTTTATGGTATCAGCTTTTAACTGCTCTTTCGATAGCTGGATATGATAACGTCTTTTATTCGGAAAGGTTTGTATAATTGCTGGTGGTCGTTCATTGTAGTTGACAATTTTGACTATAATTTGGTTATTATAGAAGTTAAGTGGTTTTTCCGAAATAGGTATACCAAGAATTGGGTTTTGTACTGCTGTATGTATTGTTTCATTTCCGTCTTCGTCCATGTTTTGATCTCCGTTTTCAACAGTGTCGTCTGGGATGTTTTGATCTTCGTTTTCAACAGTATCTTCTGGGATGTTTTCTGGAATTAATTCTGTTGCTTTTTCTTCTACAATCTCGTCGATTATTCGATCTGCATCTGGATTATTAGTCGTTGACCATCCATCGTCTTCCATGTCTACTAAATCATCAAAGACTTCCTTAATTTGTGAATCGATGTCCTTAGTTTGCTTTGTGTGTATTTCGATTCGAGACAGTGCGTCCGCATTTGTATTAGCTTTGCCTTTTTTGTAAACTACTTCGTAGTCAAATTCTTCTAATTTTAATCTCCAACGTACTAGTTTGGAGTTGGGTTCCTTTAGGGAAAATAGATATTGCAAAGGACGGTGATCTGAAAGTATTTTAAATTTTCTTCCAAATAGGTAGGGTCGGAAATATTTAGTTGCCCACACGATTGCTAACATTTCCTTTTCTATTGTGGAGTATTTGGTTTCGGTTTCATTTAGTGTTCTGGAAGCAAAGGCAATTGGTTTATCACTGCCAACTGGTCCTTGGGAAAGTACTGCACCAATAGCGAAGTTGCTGGCATTGTAACAAGAATGAATTGGCTGAGTCGCCAATATAACAAGAATGTGTAGTGTAGCAATAGGGTAAACTCTAAAATGTACCTTGATACACCAACAGATTAATATCTGGAATAACAGAAGATGGAAGGGATTAGATAGAAATAAATTATATAAAAGAAATAAATAACGTGTAAATATGAATATTTAAATATAACAAAAATAATGTTGGCTAGCGACTATGCAGGAGAATGACCACTTGACACTCAAGAGGGATTAGGCCAATTTGCATGCCCTACAGTGACCGTAAGATATAAGAACTAATGACAAGGAATCTACCAAGAAATAAACAGATGAAAGATAAAGTTGCTCTACTGAATGTTTGGGCGCCAGGAAGTTAAATGGTTTCTTCCAAGATATCTTGTATTGCTGAAATATAAAAAGTTGGGTACTAATTGAAATATTAAATTTTTAACCACAACTTTAATAATTACCCAAACTTATGTACAGACTATGTTAAATACTTATCTAGGACCCACCACCTCTTATGTACAATTAACTAATCTATATTTACAGTAAAAATCCCTGAATACAATTATAAAAATTTTTCCCCCCTAATGTACTTCTTAATTTTAAATGTTCACAAAGGTTATACTCAATAATAATGTATAAATAATAAATATAAAAAAAATACTACTCACTAATAATTTAGTTTTCGTTAATTAAATGTTTAAATTTTCAAATGAAATGAAACTCTCCGGATATTTGTGCACACAATAACCTGACAAAGACAGATTCAAGGGAGAGTTAAAACCTCATCCCTTGGTAGACAATAAATAATTAAATTAAGTTACAATGATTAATATTTTATGAAAAAGTGAATGTAATTATTATTAATGATATATATTGAAATTAAAGTGAAACAAAAGTTAAACCTTGAAGAGGATGTAGAACGTTATTAAAAATATTTGAATAGGAAATAAAAAAATAAAAATCAGTTCTTCCTGCCGGTTTCTGTAGGTTTCCCTGGAGATGATCCGGTGGAGAACTAGGTGCAGGTGGGTATTACTCCAAATCTGGATTCTATATCAGGAGGTATTAAATTAAGTCCTTCAAATTCTTAACTCCCTTAACTTAAAAATGTTTTCCTTCCCCTTGTCCCAATAAATAATCCCCCATAAAACAAACTGAAAAAGGTTTTTCTTCCCTGACTTGTCACTGGATTCCGGAGGTAGGCTAAAAAGAACAGTTGTGTTACTCCAGGTCTTTTGTTCATACAAAAAGTACGGAAAAAACCAAGAAAGGTCAACAAATTGAAATAAAAACTGTTAATGGGTTTCAGTAAATAACGACCTTGGGATAGTATGACAATGATATTATAGGATCATATTAAATAGAATGTTTTACGGAAGGCATGGTCTGTATATATTATAGAATAGGAAAAAAAAAGAAATATTAGCCGGTTTAAACGGTATGGAATTGAAATAGATAATTGTTTGTTTTCATCCTTGAAAAGAAATAAAATTTGAAATAATTATAAAATCTAATACTTAATGTGTTTAGGTATTAATGAAATAAAGTAAAATGAGACATATATAAGATGTGTGAAATCTCTATAGAGAAAGGATTAAAATTGATTTGAATTTTACCAACAATGGCGGATGATCTGACATGTTTTTTCATATAATTTATTTATAAATTCATCTTACCGGCTGAGGTGGTCCAAAACTTAAAGTATTTCCCAAAAACAAAAAGTAACAAAATGGCTTCCTTCCAAAATAACTGCTTCTTCGTAAAAAAAAAATAAAATAAACTTAAACCAGATTCATGAAAATGGCACCTCGAGCCGCACTACTTGCTCACAAACGAAGTTTGCTCGACGAAATTCCAGCAACAAGTGACGATCTGACGGTACTTCGGCTGTCACGACGATGTACTTTCAGAGTATTAGACAGAGGGCGGGATTTAATGCCAACTTTTGAAAATAAAATTTACTGGAGTTATTTAAATTTTTGGTTTAAGAATATTTCAAATATGAATTTAATTTATAATTAAATTAAAAGATTCCAGTGACAAAAAGGTAAGTGGCTATTTAAGTAACGGACCCGTTACAGCATCTGTTGTGAGGTTAAACGGTTTGGAAAAATCTGGATATTGCAATAACGGTTCATTCATTAATAATTTTCTGCACGTTTCAAAGCATTCTACGAATTCGGGTGTATGTTCGATTTTTCCGTCCTTTTTCAAGCATCTTGTTAGAGGTTTTGTGATTTTTGCGAAGTCTCGAATAAACTTTCTGCTATATCCCAGTAGTCTAAGAAATCCTCTTATTTCTTTTGCTGTTTTCTCGGTATTGGATATTTTTCTATTGCTTCAATTTTTGCTGGATTCGGTTTTATGCCTTTTTGTGTGACTACGTGTCCCAGAAAATTAACTTGCTTTTTTAAGAATTCGCATTTGTCGACTTGGATTTTTAGTCGGGCTTCTCTTAATCGTTGAAATACTTTTGTGAGATTTACTATGTGTTCCTGTAGTGATGTTGAATATACTATTACGTCATCCATATAGACGAGGTATATTTCTCCTTGAAGTCCTTTCAATACGTTGTCCATCATACGTTGGAACGTGGACGGAGCGTTCTTAAGTCCAAATGGCATTCTTAAATATTCGTAGTGTCCATTTTCAACATTAAATGCTGTTTTGGGAATGTCTTCTTCAGCCATTTCGATTTGGTGAAATCCGCTCGCTAAGTCGAGGGTCTTGAAATACTGACATCTTCCCAATTTGTCCAAAATATCGCTAATGTGAGGAATTCTCTATCGGTCATCAATTGTCTTCTCGTTGACCTTTCTATAATCTACCACTATCCTCCACTTTATTTTACCGGATGAATCTGGTTTCTTTGCCACGACCCAAATGGGCGAAGACCATGGCGATTGACTTGGTCGAATTATCCCTAGCTCTAACATTGAAGAGATTTGTTTCTTTACTTCTTCTTTGTGTACATACGGATACCGGTACGATTTCGTATATACAGGCTCTTCATCCTTAGTTCTGATGTGATGTTTAACTTCATTAGTAAAGTTAAGAGGAGTGTCTGGTTGGTGAAATATATCGGAGAATTTTCGGCATAGGTGACGAACTTGTTCCTCTTCTTCTTCATTAAGATGTTCGGTTTTAATTAAGTCGTCGATATCTTGTCTGTAGTCTGGTCCGGAGGTTGTTTCCATGGAATATATATGGAAATCTTGAATGTCTATTTTGTTGCTTTCGAGTGGTTCCATAAGAGAAAGATGAATGGGGTCTGACGTGAAGTTGGCAATTTCGGTCCAGGCGAGGTGGTTCTCGGCGTTAGTAAGAGCTTCTCGTACTACGACGCCTTGCACTTTTTGGGTTCGAATAATGATGGTTCCTGTTTCTTCTTTGACAGGAATTTTGACTTGGCTAATAGAATTTGGTTCCAAATGAATGGAATAAAATTGTGTTTTATTTGTTTCGTAATATTTAATTGGTATTGTAGAATCTTTTGTAACTAGAAGCGACTTGGGAAAGTTTAATTGGGCTTCAAAGAGTTTTAGATTGTCGAGGCCAATAAGACCATCAAAAGTTTTGTGGAACTTAAAGAGATAAAATTTCATTTTGCTGTCAGAATTAAATTCTGAAAATGAAGGATTTTCGGCACAATATTTTTGGGAATAATTTTGGAAAATTGATGTGACGACAAAGGGTTCATGTTTTATGTAACTTGGAAAATATGAAGAAGCCATTTCTGGATTGAAAAATGACTTTGTGGATCCTGTATCGATTAAAAGCCGTAAACAAGGTTTAGAAATTTCAATGTAGGGTAGCTCCTTCTTATCGGGAAATGAATGGAGTTCAATTACGTTCCGATTGCTTCTGGTGGGTCCTCTCGAAAATTTACGTTTTCTTCATATTCGGTTGGTTGATTTTCATATGTATCTTGTAGAAAATTGTCATATTCAGGTTTGTAGTAATCATTGTGGTTGGAATTATCGTCTTGCTCATCTCCATGGCATTGTATATTGTAAAGTTCTTCTACGGTGAATTTTGGCTGTGCTCGGTAATTTGGTGTGAAATTTTGACGGCCTCTGGTTGTGGTTTCTTATATTCCACTCATAGGTGTTGGTCTAGGCTGCTTTGACTGTCCATTTTTGGGTGCCCATACATTCGACTGGTTCTGGGTCCTGAACGTTGGAGGGTTCGAATTTTGTCTAAATTGGTTGAAGTTTTCTTGCCGGTGTGGTTGCTGGAACTGATTTTGCGGATAGAATTGTCTCGTTGGTTGCTGCCATTACGGAGCTGCAAAATTTGGCTGTTGATACAATGGTTTCTGGATAGGTACAGGCATCTGTTGTCTCTGAGGTCGGCGTTTTTGATAATTTTCGCTTCTTTCTGATGTTGAAGGTTGACTTAATTGATTTTTTTGAAGGTAACGAACGTTATTTTCTTCCTGTACGTATTGTATTGCCGTGGCTAAACTTCCTGGTCTCATTTCTCTAATAACAGAGCCCATTGGTTCTCGTAGGCCTGCTAAGACTGTTGTAAGAGCTTGTTGACGGAAAAATTCTTGTTTGCTCCTCTTAATATCGGCATTTATGGTATGTAATTCTAGGTAATTATTAATGCAGCTTAAAAGTCCCATGATCTTTTCGTAAAAATGCAAAATAGATTCTGTTGAGCCTTGTCTTAAATTTACTAGGTCCCTTGTAAGCGAATTTTCGTCTCTCTGGTCTCCAAAATTTTGAATTAATGCGTTTTTTATTTCGTCCCAACTTTCACATCCATATACAGATATAACTTCTTTTGCTCTACCTGTTAATTTACTTATAATACCATGAAGCAAAAATTTGTTTTGGATGTTCGCTGCATTAAATCTATCATAATAATGGTTTAGAAGTATTGTAGAAACTTTGATAAATACATGTAGTTCATTTGGATTTCCGTCAAAATTTGGAAGAATGCATAAATTTTGAACGTCAAATTGTGGAACTGCCATATTTTAAAATATTTAATATAATGTATAGTCAATAGTCAAATCAGTATAGTAATTTTCAATAGAGAATATATATAAATATATCAATCTTAATCTACTTATTTTGTATCTATTAAATCTCTGTGTTTATTAATATAGTATTTATTAAGCTATTCAAATTTGTCTTTAAATTTTAAAGTTTCTGAATCTGGCTCTAAAGTCAATCTAAGGACTTAGAGGAGATATTTTTTAATTATTTTAATCTTTCTGTTAATATATTCAAATCTCTGTTTAATTTATCTTCTAATCTAACTCTGATTCAATCTAAGGACTCAGAGGAGTCTGATTTTATAAAAATTCTTTCAAAATTTAATCTTCTTAACTCTAATTAATAATAAAAATCGCTTACAGGATAAAGACGATGCCGATGTGCATTTCTTTCCTCCTGAAGGCTTCTAACTTCTAATTAATTCCCTCGGGTGAACTCTGCAGACGGTTTACCTGGAGCTGGTTCTTGGAACAGTGGACAAACCCTTAAAAGTGACGAGGATCTATAAAGACTCTTCCAATATCCTACTGACTGCGCCAATTATGAATGTTCTTGGGAAAAACACTTTTTTAAAAACTGAACTTCACAAATAAAACTTTTATTTTCGACTTACAAAGATTTTAGTAGCAACAACAATAAATTAAATCAGACTAAATTATAAATCAAAGTAAACTACAAATCAGACTGAAAATATTGATTTTTACAAAGTGTTTTTATAATTTCATAATTGCTGATCTTGCAATACGTCGTCTAGTCCAATACGTCGCAATTCAGTCCAGAATGATCGAGCGGTAGTCCCGTGTAGAATCCACGTGGTAGAATTTACTGGATGGTAGCCGTCATTGTACTGTAACTAGGGTGATACAAAAATACTAATAATATTGAAAACTTGACTTTTGAGTGAGCTACACAAAATAACACAACATAAAACAACCTTGCTCTTGTTCTGAAAACTAAATGAGACTGCTCCTAGGCAAAACTAAACAGCACCTCCGATCACGAGTATTACACTCAGGGAAACACAATCTGACAAAGCTGGTTAATTAGGGAACAACAGGGGAACACAGGGGACTACTCTTCACATTCACAATCTCCTACTAGCCCGTGGCATAACACAAACGCCGTCAGAGAGGGCCTAGAGGAAACAATGAAATGGCTTAGGACAAACGACAAAATACAACTATACTCATCAGCTCAAAAAAGTCACTCAAACAATAAACACATTTACTCAAATTGAACGGACAAAACAAAATTATAAAAAATGATTATTCTGTAAGAAATGTCAAATCAATCGAAAATAAATGTAACAATAACGGTATAATTTGTTGTTGTAAATAACTTAAAATTCAATATTTAATCTCAAAATATTTGCTTTCATTTACCAATACACATAAAATACATATAGAAATATATCTACAGTACATGAAATAGAAGAAACAACATTTAATATGTCCATATACAACAAATACATCTGTTGATATACAATAATACATATGTCAATACAAGAACAATACATAGAAAAAACAACAATACATATGTTGATACAAATACATAAACAAACTGTTTGTGGGACACTGGGGCACTATCTGGAAGACCGGGTTTCATATAAATGACTGAAAACTAGGGACGAACTGAAAAATATATGTGGCTTTGGGAAAAGGGACAAAAACCTTAGGCACTTGGCCCCACGTTGGCCGCCATTTTTGTAACGACAATATTTTGCCTACCACAGGGGACTTTAACACAAGGGGCAGAAAATTGGGGTAAGAAACTAAGGGGATGGAGATAGGGCAAGCAAAATAATCGCTACTTGTGCGAACGGCACTCAGGGTTTGGTAGGAAAGCTGGGGTCGTGGATAAGTAATAGATAAGGGGGGTGGAATGGGGCAACTACACAAAATGAAATAAAGGGGGTCATTAATCTTTTGGAATAAACAAAATAAAAATAAACAGGAAACACCTCAAGGAATTTAATATAGGGCGCTACGTGAGGTGCCTAATTACACCTATCACAACCACTAGTTTTAACTAGGAAAATAATTAGAAAGCAATAAAAACATATCTTTTCAAACTCAAAAAAAAGGTTAGTTCAAAAAAAATAAAATGTTAAGAAAACAAAATTCAACATTTATTTTTCCGTCACCACAAACAGTTACAAAACAAATGATAATTACAAAAACAATGTTGCTATCGGTTTACAACTCTAGACGGTGGGGACACTATAAGAACTTACATTATTAATAAATTGAAATCATATAGATCTTTTAATGCAGTTTACATTAAGGTCAACTTAAAAAAAACAAAACAAATTCAAAACTTATGGTTAATTATGTGTGTTAGAATAATTATTATGATAGTTAGCCAAATCCTAATTTTTATAATTTTACTTATTACAATTTTTCAACTTGTCATGAAAGCAATTATTAATGATAAATGTCTATTTTTACTTAAAAAAAAAATTAACAAAAAAAAGTACCTGACTTCACTAAATATTAGTTTTGGGGCTGGAACTGGTTTTCTAAACACTGCAAAATAACACAAATGCGTCTCCAAGCTTCAGAATGGTCTGGAATGACCAGGGACAAACAAATAGACGAAGGAAGTTGAAGTTGGGCTGGATCATCGGGCTTCGGATCAAAAAAAAATTGCAAACTTCTAAATACGATGGCCTCTTATATCGTTGTAACACCTTACAAATCTTCAATTTAGGACATAATACAACACATATAACTTTCCACAAACAGGATCTGTCGGATTTCTGAAGATTACACGCCGAGCTCTTAACTGCCATCACAATACACATTTTCCTATGACAAAAGACAAAAAAAAAAACGAAAAAACGAAAAAACATTACGAATTTGAAGAAAAATTCGGACTCCAATAAAACTACAAACGCTCTTGACAGCGGTTTTACCGAGAGTAAAGAAATTATCTTTTAAAATTGATTGCATAACTTAAAATAAAAAACACTTGACAGGAATTAAAACGCAGTTTCAGGCGGTTTGACGATCAAAGGAATATCGAAGAACTTGGACATAAACAAACAATAAAATTATTTTTCAACACAAAAATCGACTTGGCGACGTGAAAAGAACGAAATAATTCGATGTTTAAATACGTACAAATCGGAAATTGAAACACATTAAAAAACATTCTGCGATTTTTCAAACATTTATGAGGGGTGTTTAATATATCACCTATACGAAGGGATTTCAATATATTTTAAAGAATCAATGAAATTTAAAATGCTACAAAGTTAATGTTTATGTGTTTCTTGTGAACTGTAGCTTTTAATGTATTTACAGTTACTTTGTTATTCCTTTTTATATATTTTGCGGAATATCGCGGAAGTAATTTATTTCTGGTAACTGTTTGTCGTGTATAGATTTTTGTGCTGGGTTTATACGTAATAGGGTCTTGTCTCGATTTGTTTCTGTTTTTTATGACTTTATTTTTATTCTCTTGTATATGCTGGTTTACTTCCTTGTATAATTCCTTTGTTCTCTCTCTATGATTTTGGATATAATCGTTCAGTATTACTTTTTGTATGTCAACATCAAAGGGATCTTTTGCGTCGATATGTCCGTTTATTAAGTCAATGGATCTTAACTTCGTTGCTGAATGTATGGAATTATTGTACCCAATTATAGCGTATAGCATTTGTTCTTTTATCGAGAGCTTTGCTGTGGTGTTCCTTAAGATTCGAATATGTTTAATTAATGTAGAATGGAATCTCTCAATCGTCCCGTTGGATTGAGGATTCTATGGTGTCGTATAGTGGATTGAGATTTTGTGAGAGTCTACAAATCTTGTATTACTCCATTTTTAAATTCGGTATCATTATCAGCTACTATCATTGTTAAGAGTCCATGATGTGTTATAAAAATTAATAGGGCGTTGAGTACATTGATTGCATTTCCTGCATTTATTGGGTAGGCTTGTCCATACTTTGAAAATGCGTCTATTATGGTTAAAAACTGCTGTCCATCAGCCTGGAATAAATCAATGTAAACTATTTCCAGTGGTTAAGTGGGAGTTGGTGTAACCATAAATTTTGGTTTGGAAGGAAGTCTGTCGTATTTATTTTCTTGACATATATCGCAAAAGTTTATGATATCTTCTATGTCCTTCTTCATATTAGTCTTCTATATCGTTTTCTTATTTGACTTTCTGTTTCAGCTATTCCTCTATGGTTCGTTTTTCCTTGATAATAGTTTTTTATAATTTCTTTTTGTTGGTCTTCTAGGTTAACATCTTCCAATAAAAGATTACATTTGACTAAGTCGTATGCGTTGTTTTTAAAAGTTTTCCTAATAATTTCGCAATTTCTGCAAAAATTTCTTCTTAGGTTTCAAATAAAATTGCATACTTCTTTTTCGAGTTGAGGTGTTCCTTAAAAATTTTTATCGTATCCGCTTTTAACTGATCTTTCGATAGCTGGATATGATAACGTCTTTTATTCGGAAAGATTTTTAGAATTGCTGGAGGTCGTGGATTGAAGTTGACAATTTTGACTATAATTTAGTTATTATAGAAGTTAAGTGATTTTTCCGAAATAGGTATACCAAGAATTGCTTTTTCTACTGCTGTATGTATTGTTTCATTTCCGTCTTCGTCCATATTTTGATCTTCGTTTTCAACAGTGTCTTTTGCGACGGTTTGATTTTCGTTTTCAACAGTGTCTTCTGGGATGTTTTCCGGAATTAATTCAGTTGCTTTTTCTTGTACAATCTCGTCGATTATTCGATCTGCATCTGGAATATTAGTCGTTGTCCATCCATCCTCTTCCATGTCTACTAAATCATCGAAGACTTCCTTAATTTGTGAATCGATATCCTTAGTTTTCTTTGTGTTTATGTCGATTCGAGACAGTGCGTCCGCATTTGTATTAGCTTTGCCTTTTTTGTAAATTACTTCGTAGTCAAATTCTTCTAATTTTAATCTCCAACGTACTAGTTTGGAGTTGGGTTCCTTTAGAGAAAATACATATTGCAAAGGACGGTGATCTGAAAGTATTTTAAATTTTCTTGCAAATAGGTAGGGTCGGAAATATTTAGTTGCCCACACCATTGCTAACATTTTCTTTTCTATTGTAAAGTGAGTGAGTAAAGTGAGTATTTGGTTTCGGTTTCATTTAGTGTCCTGGAAGCAAAGGCAATTGGTTTATCTCTGCCAACTGGTCCTTGGGAAAGTACTGCACCGATAGCGAAGTTGCTGGCATCTGTTGTGAGGTTAAACTATTTGGAAAAATCTGGATATTGCAATAACGGTTCATTCATTAATAATTTCCTGTACGTTTCAAAGCATTCTACGCATTCTGGTGTATGTTCGATTTTTGCATATTTTTTCAAGCATCTAGTTAGAGGTTTTGTGATTTTTGCGAAGTCTCGAATAAACTTTCTGTAATATCCCAGTTCCAAGAAATCCTCTTATTTCTGTTGCTGTTTTCGGTTTCGGATATTTTTCTATTGCTTCAATTTTTGCTGGATTCGGTTTTATGCCTTCTTGTGTGACTACGTGTCCCAGAAAATTAACTTGCTTTTTTAAGAATTCGCATTTGTCGACTTGGATTTTTAGTCGGGCTTCTCTTAATCGTTGAAATACTTTTGTAAGATTTACTATGTGTTCCTGTAGTGATGTTGAATATACTACTACGTCATCCATATAGACGAGGCATATTTCTCCTTGAAGTCCTTTCAATACGTTGTCCATCATACGTTGGAACGTGGACGGAGCGTTCTTAAGTCCAAATGGCATTCTTAAATATTCGTAGTGTCCATTTTCAACATTTAATGCTGTTTTGGGAATGTCTTCTTCAGCCATCTCGATTTGGTGAAATCCGCTCGATAAGTCGAGGGTCGTGAAATACTGACATCTTCCCAATTTGTCCAAAATATCGCTAATGTGAGGAATTCTGTATCGGTCATCAATTGTCTTCTCGTTGACCTTTCTATAATCTACCACTATCCTCCACTTTATTTTACCGGATGAATCTGGTTTCTTTGCCACGACCCAAATGGGCGAAGACCATGGCGATTGACTTGGTCGAATTATCCCTTGCTCTAACATTGAAGAGATTTGTTTCTTTACTTCTTCTTTGTGTACATACGGATAACGGTACGATCTCGTATATAAAGGCTCTTCATCCTTGGTTCTGATGTGATGTTTAACTTCGTTAGTAAAGCTGAGAGGAGTGTCTGGTTAGTGAAATATATCGGAGAATTTTCGGCATAGGTGGCGAACTTGTTCTTCGTCTTCTTTGTTAAAATGTTCTGTTTTAATTAAGTCGCCGATATCTTGTCTGTAGTCTAGTGGGGAGGTTGTTTCCATGGTGGGGTCTGACGTGAAGTTGACAATTTCGGTACAGGCGAGGAGGTTATCGGCGTTAGTAAGCGCTTCTCGTACTACGACGCCTTGCACTTTTTGGGTTGGAATAATGATGGTTACTCTTTCTTCTTTGACAGGAATTTTAACTTGGCTAATAGAATTTGGTTCCAAATGAATGGAATAAAATTTTTTTGTTTGTTTCGTAATATTTAATGGGGATTGTAGAATCTTTTGTAACTCACACACACACATACTCACACACACGCACACACGCACACACGCACACACGCACAGACGCACACACGCACACACCCACACACACACACACACGCACACACGCACGCACGCACACACGCACGCACGCACCCACACACGCACACACGCACACACGCACACACGCAAATACGCACACACGTACACACGCACACACGCACACACACACATACGCACACACGCACACACACACACACACACACACACACACACACACACACACACACACACACACACACACACACACACACACACACACACACACACACACACACACACACACACACACACACACACATCTACTTTGAACTGGCATTGGTAAGGAATGGAAACTAGACAATTTCCTTTTAATGTGGTAAAATCGGTTTTCTCACATATCGTGTCGATTTTAGTTTGGTTAACGAAGATGGCAATATAATGTAAATCATCAATTTGTTGTATTACATTCTCAGTCTTGAAAGACACAATCTTCTTTCTCTACTCCAGCAGAGAAATCGCCATCAGTACAGTAGAAATTAGGCTTCAGGTCCAGAGAGGGCAGTGAGTAATATTGGTAATAATTTTCATTCATAGTCAGAAAGGTCTTTCGAGGTACGATGGTACTGTGATTTGACGTAGGAATTTTGGGAAAATTTTGGATTAAGTTTGTTTCTGGTTAATGTTGTGTTTTTCTTGTATACATCAGTGTCGGGTAAATAGTCTGATGGTTCATGTCAGTCTTTGTTGTGACGTTCTATTGTAGATTCATTTTGAGATATTAGCTTTTCATTTAAAGATCTATAAATTTTTGCAGTAGCTTCTCTGTGATTTTGAATATAATTATTAATTACAATTTGGTCCAAATTTACATTAAATATTTCTTTTAAATTTAAATGTCCATTCAGTATGGTAATTGGTTTCGTAACAGAATGGATCGAATTACTGTATCCTAATACTGCATAAACCATATTGTTTAGGATATCTATTTTATTATTGTTTTTTGCTCTTATAATTCTCAGATGTTCGATAATGATAGAATGAAATCTTTCGATGGCAACTTTCGACTGTAATGTGTTTTGACTTTGTGAACATCGAAAAATTCCTGAACAACCGAATTTTTTAGTTCAGTTCCTCTGTCCATTACAACTAAAGAGGGAACACCGTGATGAGACATAAATATTAGGAATGCTCTTGTTATTTCAATACCAGTTAATGCTGTAAGTGGGTAGGCTTATCCGTATTTTGAGAAAGTGTCAATAATTGTCAAAAATGTATGTCCTTGTGCAGATAGGGGGTCACAAAATATAATTTCCATTGGTTTTGACGGTGTTGGTGTAATAGATAATTTCTGGCGTAGAGGATTTCGATCATGTTTATTGGCTTGACAAATCTCTTACTTATTTATGAAGTTCGTTATGTCGGTTCTCATGGTGGGCCAATAGTAGAGTTGTTTAAGTTTGGTTTCTGTTTCAAGTATGCCACGATGGTTGGGTTTTCCTTCATGATATTGTCTTATAGTTTGGTGTTGTTCATCTTTGTCAGTAATATCTCTTAGAATTGTATTACACTAAATTAATTTGTAAGCAGAATTTTTAAATACATTTCGTAATACTTCTAGAATTTGGGAAATGCAATTCTGGTCCTGGTTTTTGAAATACACACCGTATGTATATTTTGGATGAATATAGTTCTTTAATACGTTTATGGTGATATTCTCTAGGTAATTAGTAGAAATTTGTACATGAAGACGTTTTTTGTTAGGAAATATCTGTTCGGTCTTTGGTTTAACTGATGAATTTAAAACAAAGTCAATATTAATTTGGCGGTCAAAAAAATTTATGCTTTTTTCCGTAATTTGCACTCCTAGAACAGGATCTTCGGCACTTGTATGTACGGTATTGTTATCGTCATCTTCTTTATCTCCTTCTAGGTTTAATTGATCTATTTTGTCTTCTCTTTCTAAATTTTCTTCTGTGCTTCTATTTTCTTGATTTTCTTCATCTATTGTTTGCAAATCGCCTGCATTTGCAAGTACTGACTCATTGTCTATATTTTTGTGGTTATTAAGATTTTCCATGTATTTTATAAATTTATTAATATTTATTTCAACTCTAGGTAGAGCATCGGTATTTCCCTTTGTCTTTCCTTTTATATATTCGATTTCGTAATTAAATTCTTCTAGCTTTAATCGCCATCGAACTAGTCTAGAATTTGGTTCCTTCAAAAACATTAAGTATCTAAGTGGTTTATAATTACATTTTATTGTAAACTTAACTACATAGAGATAAGGTCTGAAGTATTTTGTGGCCTATACTATGACTGATAGTTCTCTCTCGATAGTGCTATACTTTTGTTCGGATTCATTTAACGTTCTGGATGCGTACGCAACAGACTTTTCTTGTCCGCCTGTATTTTGGGCTAAAACTACTCCAATAGCGAAACTTCTTGCATCAGTTGACAGAATAAATTTCTTCTTCTAAAATCTGGATACTGTAAGATTGGTTCGTTGGTAAGCAATTCTTTGCAGTCTTCAAAACATTTTATGAACTGTGGTGTGTTTAATTTTCGCACCCTTTTTTAGACAAGATGTTAATGGTTTTGTTACTCGGGCCAAATATTTTATGTATCTTCTGTAGAATCCAAGTAATCCAAGAAAAGATTTTACTTCTTTAGCTGTTTTTGGTAATGGGTACTTATTGATAGCTGCGATCTAATCGGGATGTGGCTTAATACCTTCAGATCTCACAATGTCGTCTAAATAAACTAAACATATCTCATTTTGTAATCCTCTCATAATATCGTCAATTACTTTCTGAAAAGTTGCTGAGCTATTGTTTAATCCCATTGGCATTCGAAAATACTCATAGTGTCCGTTCTCTACAGTAAAAGCTGTTTTTTGGATATCTTCAGATTTCATTTCGATTTGGTAGAAACCACTAGCTAAATCTAAAGTTGTAAAGTAGTTACATCTGCCTAATTTATCCAAAACATCGGTAATATTCGGGATGGGATAGTGGTCGTCTATCGTTTTTTTGTTGAGCTTGCGGTAGTCCACTACGATTCTGAATTTCTGTTTACCGGAAGCGTCCGATTTTTTTGGGACTATTCAAATATTCGATAACCAAGGCGAATTGCTTGGTCTAATAATTTCTTGGTCCAATATGGATTGTATTTGTCTCTGTACTTCTGTTTTATATACAAATGGATAATGGTATGACTTAGAATAAATGGGCATATCGTCAGTAGTTTTTATGGAATGTTTCATTTGTTTAGTAAACGTAAGTGGTTTACATTCTCTGTGAAATATTGTAGAATATTTTCTACACAGTTTTATAATTTGTGCCTTCTCTTCGGAATTAAGATGGTCAGTTCGAATAAGCTTGTCAATATCTACTTACTAAATAGGTCATAAGAATTATATGAAAAGGTACAGTTTGGAGAGGTTCAGACAGAGAAAAAATAATTTCATCATCAGTATTATTGCGTATTTCAACTAGAGCATTGCCATTCTGAGCTTCAGAAAGTATAAAAGGGATTTCGCAATTTTTTATGAATTGTCTGACAATTAAGATATCGCTGGATTTTTAACACACGGGAATATTGGTTACAATATGACTGTGGGGATCGATTTTTCTTTTAAAAATGGCTGGATTACTTTCCAAATAATGTATTGGCAAAATTTTCTCAGGTGTAATTAATTTAAAATTTGAAAGATCTAAATGGGCTTGTAACATTTTTAAGGTATCTATGCCTAAAAGGCAATCAAAGAATATCATGGAAAGCGAAAAGGTGCAATTTAAAATCACCCGATATATTAAATTCATCAAATATGGGGATCATTGCACAATTTTGTTGAGTTGATGTTTGAAATAACAACAAGGTCAAAATAACAACAAGGTCGAATTAATCGATAAATACACATACCTACTTGGGTCATGAAATTAGAATAACCAGAGACAACCAAACCTGCGAGCTAAATAGACGAATCACGTTGGGATGGGCGGCATATGGAAGGATGAGAGATATTTTTAAAACAAATATCCCCATTCACCTGAAAAGGAAGACATTTAACCAATGCATCTTACCAGTCTTGACCTATGAAGCAGAGACCCTATATATATATATATATATATATATATATATATATATATATATATATATATATATATATATATATATAGAGTTTGTATAAAGACGCTAAGAATACAATTCTTTGGAGGGTAACTTTCGGGAAGGCGTCAAAACAAGGATCAGCTAGAGATGGTATAAGCCAGTTTGGTGTAGAAAGTTTCCCGAAAGTTACCCTCCAAAGAATTATATATATATATATATATATATATATATAATATATATATATATATATATATATATATATACGGTTTTTTTTTAGGTGTTACGCCCGTCCGGTAGGGATCTATGGAGGAGTATCACCGAGCCTCAAGCCCTTATCTCTTGCCGTACTGCTCCACCATAGGCCGATCAGATCCCAGCATATTCTAGTCTAAGCTGCAGATTCATCTAGAATTTTAAACTGCTGCGTTAGACTTTTTGTTTTCTGTACACCGAGCTGGGGCTCGATCCCACATCCACTGAACCATTCGACAGTGAAGCGAATGAGAGGCAGCCGCACAGTCCGCTGAGCTATCTGACCGACCTGAATCTGAGACCCTAACTTTAACGAAAGCTACTGCCGAAAAACTGAGGGTAACACAAATGCGAATGGCGAGATCAATGCTGGGCCTGACCTTGAAAGATCGCGTAAGAAATGAGGAGATACGCCGACGAACTGGCGTAGACGATATTATACTGCGAATCAGTAAACAAAAGTGGAGGTGGGCAGGACATGTTGCTGGACGAAGAGATTATTGGAGTGGAGACCAAGAGCTGACAAGCGAAGTCGAGGCAGACCACCCACCCGATGGACCGACGACCTAAGGAGAATAGAAACAAACTTGATTGCAGCAACTAAAGATAGGGAGAACTGGAGACGTTTGGAGGAGGCCTATAACCAACAATAGATGTAAAAATGGGGCTGGATGATGATGATGATGATGATGATGATGATGATGATGTTTGAAATGCTGCCGATACAGTGAAAGGTTCCCTAAATATTTTATTTTTATAGAATTTTTGGGCAATTTCAGGCTTTAAAAAGGACTTAGTCGTCCTGTATCAATCAATAAAATAATGGGTGGATTAGAAATTTTGAGATAGCGTAATTCTTTTTTATCAGACGAAATGTTAAGTTCTATCAAGGGGTAGCGTTAGTAAAGTCGGTTTCGTGAAAATTTTGAGAATCATTATCATTTACATATTGAGAGTTGTCAGAATATTCATATGAATTATAAAAATTTTGATTATCTTCTTCCTAAGGTATTACCTCTGCGTTAAATAACTCTTCATGATAGAAATTGGGCTTTTGGCCTGTGCTTTTAAAATGATTATAATTTTGTCGGAATTGTGGTGCTGTATTTCGTGTAGAACTACTCATAGGAGTAGGTTTAGTCTGATTGTTATTTGGATTGGGCTTCATAACATTTTTTGATTTACCGAAAACTTGAGAATTTGTGACATATTTGGTTTACGGTGGATTTGGGTGTCCTGGAAGTTGTACAGGACCTCTGGGAAATTGAGTTCGGTAGTCAACTGTCTATATAGTCAACTGTGTATGAGTTATATCTGGTTGAAAGTTAGATGTAGAAGGTTGGCTCATTCTTGGCTGAGAATATTGTATATTTGACTGCCGAATTGATTGAAAATAATTGATATTTGGATTAGTTGGTTTTCGAATAAAATTATTATTATTATTAGAATTATTGTGAATAAAAGTTTGATTTTTCTGATAATACCTAATATTATCCTCCTCTCTAATAAACTGAATCGCTTGCTCTAACGAAACAGGTCGCATTGCACGAATAATGGGCCCTAAAGGCTCCCTAAGACCAACTAAAAATGATTTTAAGGCCTGCTTAGTAAAGAAAGCTCTTTTAGATTCACGTTCCTGAATAATATAGTGTTAATCAATATAATTACAACTAGCATTTAATAAAGTTAAAAGTCTTTAATGAAAAGAATATGGAGATTCATGAGGTTTCTGTTTGATACTTACTAAATCTTGATTCAATTTTCATCGCGATGATCACCAAAATTCTGAATCAAAGTATTTTTTATATCTGGCCAAGTTTTAGCGCCGCTTATGGCTACTATTTCTTCAGCTTTGCCTTCTAATTTATTAAGAATACCATTTAACAATCAAACATTTTGAAAACTGGCTAGATTATTCCTATCAAAATAATGATTTAAAATAGATTCTATTATATGTAGGTGATTATTAATATGAATTAAATGGAATAAATCAGACAAAGTAAAATCAAGTAGCGCAAAATAATCTAAAAAATTGAAATTAAATTAGTAAATAACCAATAAATAATACTGACATGTCGGTACGACATACGGTAAGAATTATTAATTAGTGATTTAAATTACTTATTCACTATTTATGAATTCTTAGTGATTTAAATCAATAATTCACTTTGAATTCACATTTAATTTTAAAAAATATATATTTTTATAAAATTTCCCTATTACTTATTTCCCATATTTGGCGATAACGCTTTGTAAGGTTGTTTTCTAATATGTCAAATATTCATTTAAACATTTAAGGAATTCGACAAAAGGATATTACATATACAAAGCAAAAAATATTAATTTGGAAATGCTAATACGGTGCGACATTTCCTTGCTCGAAAAGGAGGGTAATATACAAGTAACAAAAGGCGTTAAAAGTTGGCTGATGTCTCATTATTTTTTGTCGTGCCTTCGAGAAAAATGATAATGTTTGTTTTTTATTTTGGTCTGAGACAAGAGCATCGTAAATATTTGCATTTTTATGTGAGTTGCTAGCTTTTTGTGGTTTTTACTATACGCTTACTCAGAATTAGGACGCATACAACAAACTTTTTATTACTTGAGCTCTTGCTACTTTCATAAGTAACAACAAAACTTCTTCCTATTTGCAGAGAGATATACATTGAAGAATAATATAAATTCATCATACATTATAAAAAAATTATATAACGGTCCAAGACCAAGCTGAGATTAGATTTAATTTCAAGATATGCAATGATAAAACTGTAGCACATTGTTATTTAAAGTAACACACACACATTATATATATATATATATATATATATATATATATATATATATATATATATATATATATATATATATATAATTATAGTAAATAGAGTTTGTATAACGACGCTAAGAATACAATTCTTTGGAGGGTAACTTTCGGGAAAGCGTCAAAACAAGGATCAGCTAGAGATGGTAAAAGCCAGTTTGGTGTAGAACTTTATTCTAAATGTGAAATTTTCGATGATATGTTGTCACCTTCATCAGCACCTAAATGGAAAACCTATTTTAGTACAAGTGGTGGAAATTAACATTTAAAACCTACATTGAAAATGTTAAGTTGGTCCTAGAGGTGAAGAACACTGTCACAAACATGTTAAAAATATTAAAAAATACATTTAAAATTTTGAATAAAAACATTACAACACAACAGGGTATTAGTTAAAATACAAACACAACAAAAATCTAAAAATTACAACCTACACAAAAACTGCAACTTCATGTTAAAGGTAGAAAAGAAGAATTATTCTTCTTTTTTGATGACATATTTCTGACTTTTGTCAATAACCGGGTGTCATATGCAACGAGGTCATAATTTTCACGTTAGAACCTCATGGATATGTAAAGAAAGAACCCCAGGAAACACAATCAGCAGGGAAATGGAGTCTTTTCTCAAGTACACTGGATAACTTCAATGTAGTGTATTCTATTCCATGTGGTTCCTGTTCAGAAGTGTATGTCAAACCAGCCAGAAACTCTCAAAAAGACTAGCTTTGCACAAGAGTGATGTAGTGAGGAAACCCACCTGCACAGCCTTTAGCCAACATATTAAGAATACTGGACACATTGCTAACTATGAAAATGTGCAAGTACTAAAGAGGGTTGACAACCAATTTAAGAGAAACTTCATAGAAATGTGCTACATCCATAACTGCAGTTCTTCTTATGAACTGTAAGAAAGATGTTGAAAACTTAAGTTGTATTTATTCCTTTCTACTTCAACAGGACTTGACAAGATGTAACAAACTGGAGAATGTAGGGAACTTATCATAACATGCATAGATTGCCTACCTGTACTTGAGAAAAGACTCCATTTCCCTGCTGATTGTGTTTCCTGGGGTTCTTTCTTTCCATATCCATGAGGTTCTAACGTGAAAATTATAACCTCGTTGCATATGACACCCGGATATTGACAGAAGTCAGAAATATGTCATCAAAAAAGAAGAATAATTCTTCTTTTCTACCTTTAACATGAAGTTGCAGTTTTTGTGTAGGTTGTAATTTTTAGATTTTTGTTGTGTTTGTTGTGTTTCTGTTGTGTTGTAATGTTTTTATTCAAAATTTTAAATGTATTTTTTAATATTTTTAGCATGTTTGTGACAGTGTTCTTCACCTCTAGGACCAACTGAACATTTTCAATGTAGGTTTTAAATGTTAATTTCCACCACTTGTACTAAAATAGGTTTTCCATTTAGGTGCTGATGAAGGTGACAACATATCACCGAAAATTTCACATTTAGAATAAAGTTCTACACCAAACTGGCTTATACCATCTCTAGCTATCCTTGTTTTGACGCTTTCCCGAAAGTTACCCTCCAAAGAATTATATAATTATATATATATATATATATATATATATATATATATATATATATATATATATATATATATATATATATATATATATTGGATTTGAAACTTCCGCGGGAGCTATAAGTGATTTCAGTTGTTTTCTGGGTTTGACTCCGCGTTAAGTAATTTTGGTTTTTAGAAAAACCATTGTTTTGACGACGTTTCGGCAAGGTCACACTTGCCATTGTCAAGTCAGATTAGTTCTGCTTCGTCTTGATGTTTCGGGAAAACTGTTTTCTTAAATGACATTTCTGTACTCCAATAATAATTTATAAGTCAAATTGTTTCTCTTACTCTCTGGAACAAGTTCTGGATATCTCTGCTGTGGAAACTGTGGAAAAACTAAAATTCTAATTAGACGAGTTAAAAAATACTCCCGATCTATTCCACAGTTTCAGGGCTCCCCTTCGTCGAAAAATCCTCGTCGGCCTCCTCAAAAAAAAAAACCAATTCGTGTTTGCGCTAACTATAAAATCATAGTAAATAAATATTTAAAAGATTTCAACCATCCATTGCCCCGTATTGAGGACATTTTCGCCGCGTTACAAGGAGGACAAAAATATTCAAAACTCGATTTTCTCAATGCTTATAACCAGTTAGTACTAGATGATACAACTAGTGAGTTATTATCTTGGAGCACACCTCTAGGTATATATATAATAAAGCGGTTACCTTATGGCACGAAGCCAGCCTGTTCTATTTTTCAAAATGTAATTGAAAAGGTTTTGCAGGGGTGTCGAGGTACAGTAAATTTTCTGGACGATGTAGTAGTAACAGGGAAAGACGATAGAGAGCATTTAGAAAAGTTGGAGGAGGTGTTAAAGCGACTAGAAAGAGCAGGGTTTAGATTAAACGAAAAAAAATGCGAATTTTTCAAAGAAAACATTTATTATTTGGGACACAAAATATCACAAAATGGGTTGGAAAAAGACGAAGAAAAGGTAAGGGCAATCATAAGTGCTCCTAGACCCAAAAATATTACAGAGGTTAGGGCTTTCGCGGGAATGATAAATTATTATTCTCGTTTTTGTGAAAATTTACAAGGGAAATTAAAACCCTTATATGAACTATTGAAACCATTTATAGCTAGGAGGCAGGAGCTTTTTATTGAGCACGAAATTATAATGTGGGGGTATCGCGCGGTAATTCCTGTTGCACTGAGAGGGCAGTTACTTAAAGAATTACACAGTAATCATGAAGGTATGACAAAGATGAAGTCCAGCGCCCGTTCCTATTTCTGGTGGCCATCGCTAGGTAACGAGATTGAGCAGCAGGTCAATAACTGTAAAGTTTGTTGCCAATTGCGGCCAGATCCGCCTAAGGCTAAGCTGATGAAGTCACTGGAGTCTCACTACATTTATGAAAAAATACATGCTGATTCTCTAGGGCCCATTAGGACAAAGACAATTTTAATTATTGTGGACACATACACTAAATGGCCAGAGGTATTCGTGATGAATACACCTGATTCAGAAAATACTATTAGTAGATTTAGGGAATGTTTTTCACGTTTTGGTATACTGCGTATAGTAGAAACGGATAATGGGACCCAATTTTGTAGCATTTTCAATTTCATTGATTCTTTTAAGTATATTGAAGTCCCCTCGTATACGAAATATTAAAATCACCTTATATATTTTTGATAGATCTAAAAATATTTCGTACGTATTTAAACCCAAATATCTTTTCATTTCTTTCTTAGGTCGGCCAAGTTGAAATAAACCATTTTAGAGTTGTTTATTTATTTTACTTCGGCAAATTCTTTTCAAGTTTATGCGTCGCAAAAAGATATCTACGTTTTTATTTCCGTTGTTTGTTTATGTTCAAGTTATGCGATCAATTTTAATAGATAATTTCGTCACTCTCGTTGGAGCAGCTTTCAAGAGCGGTTTAGCGTTATGTCCAAATTCATGTCGAGTTTGTAAAATTTTCTCTTTTTTCGTTGATTGTGGTGGAAATAGGTAGCAGTAGTGATGGATTTTGTCCAGTATGAAGTGACCGGCATTAATTTGCCGGGAGCAGTAAAGTTTTCGCTCGATATTTCGAGATTTTTGAAAAGTCTGGTTCCTGTTGGAGGGTTCATGTTTTTTTTTAGAGTTACCGTTTTCCCTGGTGTGTTCCGGCCCCCAATGGATGTCCTGTTCCTGTTTTGGCCCTAAATGGATGTGTTTGCTGCTGATCTCCGGATGGATGCTATAGAGATATGACAAGTTCTTTTTGTGAAGTGGAAATATGTAAATCAAGGTAACTGTTTTTTTTTGTGTTCAAATTTTAAACTAAAGACAGACAATTTTTTTTATGAAATAATAATTGCTTTCGTTACATTTAAAATTGTAAATTTTTGGTTTTCTGTCAGCTGTCAATTTATGTGTTTAGTTTTTTTTTGAAATTTAATGTTAACTTATGACAGCTCGTTTTTTATTATTTTTTTGGTTATTAGTTTGTTTTATTTTTAAACAAGGTTAACCTCCATATAAATTTGTAGTTTTATGTAGTATCTCCAACTCCTGAAGTTTGTAAGCGGATGACACGTAAGTTTTGTATTTCGTATTTCTCCATTTTGTAACTGTTTGTGGTGACACATAAATAAATGTTAAATTTTGTTGTCTTAACATTTTATTTATTATTTTTTTGAGCTAAACCTTTTTTGATTTTTATTTGAAAAAGATATGTTTTTTATGTTTTAAATTTGTTTCTAATTATCTCCCTAGTTACAACTAGTGGTTGTAATAGGCATAATTAGGCACCTCAAGTGGCGCCCTATATTAAATTCCTTGAGGTGTTTCTTGTTTATTTTTATTTTGTTTATCCCAAGAGCCCTTTATGTCATTTTTTTTGTAGTTGCCCCATTCCAATGCCCTTATCTTTTACTTATCCACGACCCCAGCTCTCCTACGAAACCCTAAGTGCCGTTCGCATCAGTAGCGATTATTTAGCTTGCCCTATCTCCACCCCCAATAGTTTTTCCCCCAATTTTCTATCTCCCGTATTAATGCCCCATGTGGTAAGCAAAATACCATCGTTACAATTTACATCCGAAAACTTTATTGATTTTTTGAGTAATAACGGAGTTAAGTTTGTAACATCTCCACCCTCTCATCCCTCAACTAACGGGTTTGCAGAAAACTGTGTTAAATCGGTTAAATTAGGATTAAAAAAAGCTCTTTCAGATGAAAAAAATAAAAATGTGGGACTGGAAACTTTGATTTACAGATATTTATTTTCATATAGAAATTCGATACATGCTACTACTCGTATGTCACCTAGCAGTATGATGTTTAAAACTAAGGTACGTACACGTTTAGATTTATTGTCTCTAAAAGGGGTTTCATCAAAAGAAAAAGCTGAAAATCAAATTTTAAATTATAAAGGAAAAAGAGAAAATAGTTTTGTAGAGGGGGATAGAGTTTGGTGCAGGGACTATCGAAATCCAAATAGAAAAATATGGGTAGAGAGTGTAATAGATGAAGTTTTAAATGATAGGATTTATTTGTGTAAACTGATTCATGAGAATTTGATTTGGAAGAGGCATTTGAATCAAATTCGGCGGAATCAATCGGATGCAGTGGAGGATCAGGTTGAAAAAGTTTATAGGAAAGGTCTTGAAAATAAGTGGTCAAGTGGCGAACAGGGGCCTAGTGCTATACATTTGAATGTCCAACCAAAATTGTTATTAAACGAGTCAATAAACGAGCCCTATTCTCAAACGAATGAGACTCTGGGACAGGAAGAAATTAAAATCAATGAAAGTTTAGCTGATCAGCCTTATCCTCAGACTGCATCTGAAGTTACAACTGAAAAGGGTCAGGTTAATATAAGTGAACGACCAAAGCGTAATATTAAACCACCCCAGCGCTTGAATTTGTGAGACGAGGTATTGTAGTGTCGTAAGCTTAGACAGTGTGAACCCGACCTTAGGGTGTTAGCTGACGGCTGTCTAGCAACCGTCAGCTGTCAACCTAAAAAAAGGACACTTGTAAAATTGCTGTAAAAATATGAACATTTGTGTTCACCCTTTTAGCGGGTATTTTAGTAAAATAAAACTATTTACCGTAATTGTCGTATTATTACAAGGGTACTACAAATAACTTTATTAAAATTACAATATAACTTTAATGCACTAAAAGAAATTGAATTATGAATTAATATGGCAACGCCGCCAAAACCGTCGTGCCTGTCATTCCTGATAAGATTGTAACTATTAAATCGATATTGCAATTTTTTTTTAAACCATGTTTCACTGAGAAGAAGGATGTTTATTTTTTCTTTGTTTAAATAATTAGTTAAGCTGCGTTAATTGGTAACCGCGTTCCACTGACTTATTTTAAAAGAATGTTTAAGAGACGTTAGATTTATCTACTATTTTATCTATTCTATAAAATACCTGTTCTGAACCTGAAATTATTGTTTTATCGTGTATCGTTTTAATGTCTTCCAATGTACGAATGTTACTTAAAAGCTTGATTATAAAAGTTGACACACATTTAGCTAATTCATTTTTGTTATCAGTTTTTCTATAGTTTGGTTTGTTTGGGTTAGGAGGTAACGGTTGTGAGGGTTCAAATGTGAAGGGAAAAATTGGTTGCTGTACTGCTGATTGAATAGCAGGCAAGTTGGCTTTTCTTTTCTTTCCTGTCGGAAGATTTTCGCTATCAAAATTAGTTTGACGGTGTGTTGGAATTTGAGTTTGTCTTATACTCATATTGTGTCGATTTATAGAAATATTTTTATTCTTTACAGTGAGTGTGGGAAATTATTCAGCATAATTTGAAAGAACAGAAAAAGGATTGTGACTAATTTGGCCTGAGAATGAATTTTTACAGTATAATTTTGCTTCTAAAAAGGTAGTTTGACGCTCTATCATCATGGTCTTAATTTTCTTCTGCTTCTTACAAAAAGGGGAGTTTTTAGATATTGTTACATGGTCACTATTTTTACAGTGTATGCAAAACTTGGTTTTCTCACATTTATGATCTGCATTTTTAAGTTCACCACATTGTATACAGGAATCCTGTGTACTTTTGCACTGTTTAAAAACATGTCAGATACCTGAAACATTGTAGAACTCTACCAACAAATTGCTCAACGGAAAAATAAACTCGATTAAAGGCTACAAAACTGGGAAGAATAATTCCCTCAAAAGTAATAACTACAGTTTTATTATCTACATACTCTGTTGTTGACTCTTTTTGAATCTAACGCTTTGTTCTATATATACCTAAAACTTTGGACGTACATTCAATATTCTCCATTAAATAATTTAACATCGTACCGAGTATCTACGTCTCTAACTAACCCTTTCACTTCCAACAAGTGATTTGGTATATATGCTCTTAAATTATGTTCTTTTAATGACTTATTAACTAATCAATTAGCATCTAAACGAGAATTTACTAGAATTTTTATTCGATTCCGACCAATACTCTTAATTTCTTTTATATTACTAAGATTTAAAATCTTGAACAGTATATGTTTTTCAGTCATGGGGTGCAGTCTACCCAAGTTTTCTTCACCGGTTTTTTTAAGATATATGCAAATATTATTTAAATTGTACTTATTCGATAGCAAATTAAAATGTTTTATCTCTATTTTCGTGGGCTGCAAACCATCTTTTTATTAAGTTGTTTCATCATCAATCACCAATACACTATACTCACTAATCGCATCCATATCTAATTCTTTCGTCGAAGAGGACGTCTTTAGATTTTTATTAATCCCCAACCGGGATTGCATTTATCTCAAAACACACAATATAAGTATATATAAAAATAACCACAACAAAAGTAAAAAACTAGAAACTAATTAGCAAGCTGTTAAACCGAAAACGATAAGCATGAACGTCCTTATCGTTTGAAGGTAAAATCGAGACTAGTTAACTTTTTGGTTTTGTGAAAAGTTCTGTTATATAAACTTGTTATCTACTAGAAAAATTATTAAAAATGAATTCAGAAGTTAATTCAATAATGTTTTTTTTTTAATTTCGAGAAGTTAGACTCTAAATTGTAAATGACTTTAATGCAGTTTTAGATTTCTAAATTTAAAATTCTGTTTTATAACCTGGTAAATTGTAAAGTGTCCTTGTTCGACTGAATGTCCTGTCTTTGCAACAATTTTGTGATGAATGAAGTGTAATGTGTATTTTGTGAAGGTGTGCTGTTGGATAATTTACAGCGTAATAGAAAACACCTCTTTTTGTATTCTCTTGCAAGTTTTTGTTTGGTTTTGGCCCAATCCTTAAGTTACGTACTACGAGGTCACCATAAACAAAAGCGATGTTTTGATAGAATCCCATGCCTTAAAAAAGAAAAGGAAAAGAAGTCTTTGCTGGCAACGTTAGAAAACGGAGCTTTGAGGTTTATTGGGATTTTCAGCGGTGAAATAACTGTACCCTTTTAAATAAGTTTCAAGCTTTCGAAAATATTCATTTCATCATCAGGAAAAACTGAAATAAAGTGCTATTGTTAGTAAAGCATCCTCGAAACCTAATAAGAGTGTAAAAGTTGTAAAAACTTACAATATTGAGATTTATCTTTCGTGGATTTTCTACTCACAGGTAACAAATTCACGCACCACTCATAAGTCAATTATTAAAAAATATAAAAATTGCATGCTGTAAAAGGCCAAACTTGACAATTTATTTTACTCTAACACATAAAAAAAGACAACTACAATCAGTTTAAAAAGCCATGTGTGCCGGCCAAATGTGGAATGTTTGGTTAAGAGTAGTTGTCATTCCTGGACATTGAAAATGACAGTACATCTGCTTGTTTTCTTTGTCTTATGTAGTACTACTACTATTACACATCAAAATTTACCAAACGGTTGTATTTAAGTTAGCAAACAAAATTGTATAATTAGAACGAAACCTGGAAACTTTCCAATGAATCAGTTGTTGAATCATCATTGAATAGCTAATGTGTATCTAAATATAATAGGTAGGAGTAAATAATGCTTAATTTTTTTATGTCACTCCTTCCGTTCATTGAGTTTTGAGCGATAAATGCCATTTTTAAGAAAAGTCTTTTTTTATAATGGACTCTAGCTAAAATTTTGACTGATTCCCAATTCATTATAGGATGTTCTTTATTGATATGTTCTGCTAGGGCAGATCTTTCAGGATATAGTCTTCTATCGCTACGGTGACTGTTTAAGCGACTACCTAGGCTACGTGTGGTTTGTCCCACATATACTAAATTAGAGTTACTGCAAGGAATCTGGTAGCCAACGTTGGAACTATCTTTAATGTCAGTTTTATCTTTAACTTTAGAAAATATAGATCTTGTAATTAATGAGGTTTTGAAGGCTATTTTTAAATTGGTGAAATCTTTAAACGGTCTTGTCAGTCTGGGTGTTATGCCTTTTATGTATTTTAATAAAGTATATAAGCAATTGGCATTTTGTTCTTCGCTCGTGACAATTATTTGCAACTAATCTTTTTGGGGTACTAGAGAGGCCACCGTATTTTTGAACGTGAAATAGGTGTTGTTGAACAGAAAGGACATACGTTTTTTGAAGTATTCCAAGTTGATATTTCAATGAGAACCGATAAAATTCCAATTGTTTTTAATAGCTATTAAAGTTGCATCTAGGTGTACATTTGTGAATAACTAGACTATATCCAGACTGATAATCAAATAGCCTTCAGGTAACTGTTAGTTGTTAAAGTTGTTAAAAACATCAAAATAATTTTTTATGTAGTATTCATTCGACACATACGCATTGGTTAAAATCTCAGTTAAAAAGATGCCAATAGTTTAGTAGGGGTACCAATACATGCAACAATGCGACGAACTGCCAACTGTGGTTTGTGAATCTTAGGCAAAGCGTAAAATTTAGGTATATTACCCTTATAGCTAGTTAGTTTTTTCTTTGTAACATCGTCTATTTGTCCTGAGCTACACAATTCCTTAATGAGTTTATTACATTTGGTTTGAACAGTGTTGGTTGGATTCCTGTTTAATATCTCAAACACATTATCAGAATTAAGCAATTCAATACGTAGATCTAAATGTCTTTGTTTTTCCAGAACTACAGTTATATTACATTTGTCTAACCGCATAACAGTGATGTTGGTGTTTTTCCTAAGGAACTTACGAGTTTTTTGTAATGTAGCTCTGAAAAAATTAAAGTTATTTTTGTTTTTGTTTTTATGTAAATAATAGGTTATGATATACGTAGATCTAGCTATAAGTATGTCTCTATAATGCACATTAGTGACAGAATGCATAATTGTTTCAACGTCAGCCACCATACTCTTGATAGAGATATCTTTCTCTAAGATAGGTTCTATGCTAAACTTAGGACTCAAAGACAAAAATCTAAAGATATCATCTGGTAAAACTACATTGGAAAGGTTCTTAATCCAACCCGGCTTTGTCTTTAGTTTTAAGTTTAGCTCAAGATTGAATAACCTATTTTATTTGGTAGTGTTAACTTATTTGGTTTTGTGAAAAGTTCTGTTATATACAACTTGTTGTATACTAGAAATGTTATTAAAAATAATTTCAAAAGGTAATTCAATATTTTTTTTTAATTTCGATAAGTTAGACTCTAAATTGTGAATGACTTTATTGCAGTTTGAGATTTCTAAATTCAAAATTCTGTTTTATAATCTGGTCAATTGTAAAGTGTCCTTGTTCGACTGGATGTTCTGTCTGCAACAATTTTGTGATGAATGAAGTGGTGGAGAAAATGCTGGCGTTTGGGGTGGAATTATTTGTGATTCCACGTGCTTTTAATGTGCTACTAACTTATACCGCCGGTATTCTCTGAGGTTTTTGAGTGAACTGTATTATTTTGAGTATCTATGGTACGGTACGGCCCCAAAAGAAGAGGTGGATTAGTAAAGTGGAGGAAGACCTTAAACACGTGAAAGTGAGGGACTGGAAAAGAAAAGCACAAAATAGAAGCGAATGGACAAATATTGTTCACCAGGTCCTTCAGGGTAGCTAAGAATGTTGTATATATATATATATATATATATATAATATATATATATATATATATATATATATATATTTAAGTTAAAGTTGTGTTTAAAATAATTGTAATTAGTTAATATTAGGATTATGTTTTAAAAAAATGCCCTAGATCTTAACGGCCTGTTGTACGTAATAATAAATAATAAATATGGGACGTATCAGTAGAAAGAATACGAGTAACTTCTAACTAACTTTTATTTCTCTACGTAGGTAAAACAAACACAATATACAACGGGTAAAATATGTCATAATATACGTGGTTACACAAAGTTGTTATGTTTCACAATCGCGGAGACAACTTTTCTTAGTGCTAAACACTTGAGAGAGAGACACACGCTCTGAGAATCGTAACTTCCAAAAACAAAAATTTGAGTATTAAAGCACCATGTTTCTTACGCGAGTGTTGCTAACAGACAGACGGCTTTATCTTTCGACCGTCGGTCGCCGATGTCCGGAACAGATCATTGTCATTAGTACAAAGCGTAAAATATAGGTATAACACCCTTATAGCTAGTTAGTTTTTTCTTTGTAACATCATCTATTTGTCCTGAGCTACATTATTCCTTAATGAGGTTATTACATTTGGTTTGAACAGTGTTGATTGGATCTCTATTTAATATCTCATACACGTTATCAGAATTAAGCAATTCAATACATAGATCTAAATATCTTTGTTTTTCCAGAACTACAGTTACATTACATTTTTCTAACGGCATGACAATGATGTTGGTGTTTTTTCTAAGGAACTTACGAGTTTATTGTAATGTAGCTCTAAAAAAATTAAAGTTATTTTTGGTATTGTGTTTATGTAAATAATAGGATATGATGTACGCAGATCTAGCTATAAGTATGTCTCTCTAATGCACATCAGTGACAGAATGCATAATTGTTTTAACGTCAGCCACCATATTCTTGATAGGGATATCTTTCCCTAAGATAGGTTCTATGCTGAACTTAGGACCCAAAGACAAAAATCTAGAGATATCATCTGGTAACATTGGAAAGGTTCTTAATCCAACCCGGCTTTGTCTTTAGTTTTAAGTTTAGCTCAAGATTGAATAACCTATTTTATTTGTTAGTGTTAACTTATTTGGTTTTGTGAAATTTCTGTTATATACAACTTGTTGTCTACTAGAAAAGTTATTAAAAATGAATTCAGAAGTTAATTCAATAATGTTTCTTTTAACTTTCGATACGTTAGACTCTAATTTGTGAACGACTTTAATGTGTAATGTGTGAAGATGTGATGTTGGATGATCTACAGCGTAATAGAAAACACCTCTTGTTGTATTCTCTTGCAAGTTTTTGTTTGGTTTTAAACCAATCCTTAAGTTCACGTACTGCGAGATCACCATAACGAAAAGCAATGTTTTGATAGAATCCCATGCCTTAAAAAAGAAAAGGAAAAGAAGTCTTTGCTGGCAACGTTAGAAAACGGAGCTTTGAGTTTTATTGGGATTTTCAGCGGTGAAATAACTGTACCCTTTTAAATATGTTTCAAGCTTTTAAAAATATTCATTTTCATCATCAGGAAAAACTGAAATAAAGTGCGGCTGTTAGTAAAGCATCCTCGAAACCTATATATAAATAAAGAGTGTAAAGGTTGTAAAAACTTACGTTATTCAGATTTGTCTTTCGTGGATGTTCTACTCCCAGGTGAAAAATTCATGTACCACTCATTGATTGAGTCAATTGTTAAAAAATATAAAAATTGCTTGGTGTAAAAGACCAAACTTGACTATTTATTTTACTGTAACACATAAGAAAAAGAAAACTACAAGTTTAAGTTCAGTTTAAAAAGCCACGTGTGCCGACCAAATGTGAAATGTTAGGTTAAGAGTAGGTGTCATTCCTGGACATTGCAAATAACAGTACTTCATCTTATTTGTTATAACATTTTATATAACATTTGATATAACAAACAAAATTGTATAATAAGAACGAAACCTGGAAACTTTCCAATAAATCAGATATTGAATCATCATTGAATTTCGAATGTGTATCCAAATATAATAGGTAGGAGTAAATAATGCTTAATTGGTTTATGTCACTCCTTTTGTTAATTGCTTTAAAGATTTAAGCGATGAATTTCATTTTTAAAAAAAGTCTTTTTTCATAATTGGACTCTGTAGCTAAAACTTTGACTGATTTATAATTCATTATATGATGTTCTTTATTGACATGTTCTGCTATGAACTGATTAGGTGACTACCTAGGCTACGTGTGGTTTGTCCCACATACACTAAATTAGAGTTATCGCAAGGAATCTGATAGACTACGTTGGAATAATCTTTAATGTCAGTTTTATCTTTAACTTTAGAAAATATAGATCATGCAGTTAATGAGGTTTTGAGGGCTATTTTTTAAATTGCTAAAATATTTAAACAGTCTTGTCAGTCTGGGTGTTATGCCTTTTGATGACTATGTGTTTTGGGTATAAATTGTGGATGAAAATGACAGGATTCTCAGGTTTTTCTGATGGAAAGAAAGATTACTGATAGCTATGATTCTAGCCTTCATTTGCTTGAGCAAATTAATTTTTATTAAATGTCTATGATATGACCAATAATTGAGGAAATGTCCAGAGAGTTGTCCTGAGTTCTAATGAAGCGGGTATCAAGAATGGGGACTGACCATAGATCATCCTTACGTTCGACTGTGAACTGTAATAGAGCGCCATAACTATTAAATACATTTAAGATTTCTGTGGTCCATTGCTAGGAATAGCAATTGCAAAGTAATCTTAAATGTATTTAATAGTTATGACCCTCTATTAAAGTTCACAATCGAACATGAGGATGATCTATGCTTAGTCCTCTTTCTTGATACCCCGTTCATCAGAACCCAGAACAACTCCCTGATTATCGACTGGCATAAAAAACCCCATAGTTCTGGACGTTTCCTTGCAATAATTGTAATTAAGTATATGTGGGACAAGCCACACGTAGCCTAGGTAGTCCCTTAACAGGTCAACATAACGATAGCAGACTATATCCTGAAAGATCTGCCCTAGCAGAACATGTCAATAAAGAACATCATATAATGAATTATGAATCAGTCAAAGTTTTAGCTACAGAGTCCAATTACAAAAAAAGACTTCTTAGAAATGGCATTCATCGCTCAAAACTCTAACGAAATGAACAAAAGGAGTGACATAAACAAATTAAGCACTATTTACCTATTATATTTACATACACATTCGTTATTCAATGATGTTTCAATAACTGCTTCATTGTAAAGTTTCCAGGTTCCGTTCTTATTATACAATTTTCTTTGTTAACTTAAATAAAACCGTTTGTTAAATCTTGATGTGTAATAGTGGTAGTACTACATAAGACAAAGAAAATAAGAAGAAGTACTGTCATTTGCAATGCCCAGGAATGACAGATACTCTTAACCTAACATTCCACATTTGGCCGGCACATATGGCTTACTAAAGTTGTCAGCAAAGACTTCTTTTCCTGTTATTATATCGTCGGTCGGATTCATTACTGGAACATTTCCAAAATTAGCTATTTTGAACTAAGTACGTAAAATGGTTAAAAATTGCGGACTCTTTGAATGAAAGAAGCCCGTCTTCCAGTATGAGACGACATAATACTGATACCTCTTTTACTGTTTCTCAAGTGGCGCCTATATTAAGTAAGAACTTTTTTGTATGTTCTCTACATTTTTTATGCCTTACATTCTTTTATTTTTACGTTATAAACCTTATTTAGTTGTAGGTGACGAAGTAGACAAAATATTATCATCAGATGGAAAAAATTACATTATTTAGATAATTTGGCGCTACATGAGGATGAGAATATAGTTTATGAAGAATTGCGGCCTTTAACTATGACATCCAAAATTCCTATTGCTACAGACCAGGTGGAACCTCTAATAAGTAAGAATGAATCTGTATTTCGTTTTTTGAGTCACGGGCGGAATTGAATACTTTCAAGAATCTCAATATATAATTATTGTACTCGAGGACTTCAAAGAATTGAAAACTTTTTCGACTATCAGGTGTTGATTTAAAATAAAAACTGTTTTAAATTCATCAATTCCTGATTTGTTTAATGTTTATATTCGTTAATGACTTTAACACTCACGAAATTTTACAGAAATGTGATAGCCTGAATTAGCCGTTTTTATTGTCTTGAGAATCAGCACGTTTTCTTTGGTGAATGGGGAATCCGATTAAACATAAATATTATTTAGTATCACTTGTACACAGAATAGTATGTGTGTGTGTGGAAAGATAATGGCACGGAATCAAGTCCATTTGCCACAGAATGTTGTACGCAGAACTTTCCTTATAATGTAAATAATTCAAAGTTGTGGTTTATGCTGTTTTAAATTTCTATTTTTACTTCTTTAATAAAATTTACTAGAAGTTCTAAGGTGTTTCTATTGGCATTTAATAAAATGTGTGTTAGATTTAATGGAAGAAAATATTTCATTTCAATGAGCTTACGAATCAAATCATCGGATTTTTTTAAATGTTTTTGCAACCGAAAAATATATGGTTTAGGTCTCCGTAAGAGTTCTGATCACAACTACAGGCCGATGACTGTATAATGCCTAGCTTAGCAAGGTGCGATGGAAATCGCCCATGATTTGTTTTAAGTCGAAAAACAGTTGCTGAAAAGAATTTTGAAATGGAATAGTTGAAAATATATTGGGGTGGAGAAGGTAAGGTTGGATGTATTTTAAAATATGTATTTTGTGAGTTTTCTACAACGTTTTCCCACTGTCTTTCCCATTTGGACATTATTTTATTTTTTATCAAATTAGAGGCGTCTGGTATTGTACAAATATTACAATGAACTCCGTTTTGTATCGCCTCCTTGGCCAAACTATCAGCTTTTTCATTACCTAATATACCTATATGTCCTTTGACCCATACAAATGTTATATTTAAATCTGCTATCAATTTTTTTAAATTGCATAATATAGGACATTTCATTCTTTCAAATTTTATACTTTTTATTGACTCCAAGGCTGACTTAGAATCAGTTAGTATTACCCCCTCTCGTAAATGATTTGATATTAACCACGTAATGCCCTTCAAAATTGCTATAAGTTCAGCAATATATATGCTACATATTGATGGTAATTTATACATAAATGATTGTTTTGTATTTTGAATAAATACTCCACAACCAACTCCGTGTTTTGTTTTGGATCCATCTGTATATATAAATATGTTATTGATTAATCCATCCAATATCTTTTGATAGAGTATGGCACGAAGGCCTACTCTATAAAATGAGTCAAAATGGATACAGTGAGGCGATGACATGTCTCCTTGCGTCATACCTAGCAAACCGGAGATTCCGAGTTCGTATAGGGTCCACCCTATCCGAGGTCGGAACTCTGGAGGCTGGTGTGCCCCAGGGGGCCGTGCTGTCCCCTTACCTGTACACCATATACACTGCAGACACACCCAGCGACTACAAAACATTGCTCAGCTTGTACGCGGATGATACCGCACTAGCTACTAGTAATAGAAATATAAACTTCGCAACTAGAGACCTACAACGCTCTCTAAATCGGCTATATGCTTGGTGCATAAAGTGGAAAATAGCACTAAACCCGGACAAAACACAGGCCGTCATGTTTCGAAAAAGAAGACAAATACCCGACACACAACTACATCTTGCAAACGAAAATATAGAATGGAGCAATCAAGCTAAATACCTTGGAGTGACCCTTGATCACAAGCTCACATTCTCGGAACATATAAATCAAGTAGTGCATAAAGCAAAATTAACAAAGATCCAACTTGCCTCACTAATAGGCAAGAAAAGCAAGCTAAACTTTTGGACAAAGATAAGGGTAGCAAATAGCATAATACTTCCAACGCTAACTTACGCATCAGCAGCTTGGGGACACACATGCAAAACAAACAGGAAGAAACTGCAAGTAGCACAAAACCAGCTAATTAGAGACGCACTAAATGTACCAAGATATGTACCGCTACGATACATATACAGGGATACCAAACAAACAAGAATTCTTCATACAATGAATGAAAAAGCACATGTAATCTTTAACGAAACAAGAAACCACCCCAACAGGAAGCTGAGAGAGCTAACAGATTATGATGCCAACATTAGGACGACACATAGACGGCCTAAACAACAAATAGCAGGATATGTCCCAGTAGCATAAAACAGAGTAAAGTCAGAGATAGGCACAGAATAGTCAAACACAACGCGGGTTAGAAGTAGAAAAAAAAAAAAAAAAACGGGCAGCAACCGGGGTCCGGCATTTTAGAGTTCCGGGCGCCGGGAACTACTCACCAAAAAAAAATTAAGTAGGCTTAAGTTTAATATTAGTATAAAATTCGACAAAATACCTTCTACCTCCGCGAGTCAATTATAGTGTCAATGAAAATAATTGTATTTTCATAACCCGGGCGCGATACGATACGTGACAGTGATACTGATCTCTGTCATACACATAGACACACATGACAATAGTACACAGAGAGCCTTATGCTCTCCTCGTACAGCCAACTTTTTGGCTTAGGCCCTTAAGGCAGGTCCATTAAAAGACCAGCAGCGCGACTCCCGAGCATCGAGACCATGTGCGGCAAACATGAGCTCGGTGGCCGGATCGGTCGGGTGCTCAGCTGACGAGGAGAACAAATTAACTTTTGCCAAATCGGCAGCTGAGTGTCCGAACACACACATTTCCCTGTACGGAGGGGCACCAACCTAGGTTGGTGCCTCTCCGTGTGGGGGCACACACTTTCTAGGGACATCAGGTCCAAAGTAATGCTCGTACCAAAGTAAATTCAGTAAAGTAACTAGGGAGAAAAGCTTTTAGCTACCCCTTAATTTCAGGTGGCCTAACCACAACCAAGTCGATACGTAGGGTTTTGTTCATTACCCAAATAGCCCTACGTAAAGTTCATAAGCCTTTGTTACGTATGTCACACGTAACAAAGGGGTGGAGGAAAAACCTGGGGGTCAGATAGGTACCGATTCAGAATGACTAGCTCTTCTGAAGCGAGACCGGTTTGATCTTCGGTCATGTGGATCCCACTGACTAGCAGTGGTATACACATGACACTAGGGGTTGGGTTGAACGCTTCGCGTGTGTATGTGTGTGTGCCATCCAATATAGATTTTAAAAGGGTATGGTTTATATGATTATATTCTGTATAATTGGGTATTATAACTCTGTGTGGTTTTATTAGTGCTCTAAAGGGTATAGTATACATAAGTAATTTTTTATTTTTACTATAAGAAATGTGATCACCATTAGTCTCAACAAAAGCTTCTGCAAGTGGGGGAGAATTTTTAAGTTTCCAATATCGATTTGTTAGGTCTTCTTTTGCAATATAACTTAATTTGTTGATCATGTTTGACTCAAGGGATTTCAGTTTTAAGAGATATTTTTGTGATAACATTTGCCTACGCAAGTCCAAAGGTAACTCATTACACTCTGCCAGTATTGCTTTCACCGGTGATGATACCATCCCACCGATGCAAGTTCTAAGACATTTATATTGAACTATGTTTATTTGAACATGATAAACAATCCTTGGACCATGTAACACATTTCTATGATCTCTAATATAGACATGTCTAGAAAAATATAGATGCAATATATTTAGAGCAGTCGTTTCACTAAGACCAATCCTAATCATTTTTTGTTTAAGTATATTAATATTTACAGAGTCGTAAGCCCCTTTTATATCTAGGAATAAACAAGCTAAATATTTGTTACCAGAAAAAGTAATTTGGATGTCATTTACTAAATGAGTTACTGCATCCAAAGTACCATATCCCCTTCTAAAACCGTATTGAGTATTAGGCAAGATATTGTTATACTCTATGTACCACTCCAGTCTTGTTTTTATCATTCTTTCAAATGTTTTAGTTATACATGACATTAAAGATATAGGGCGATAAGAAGAGGGTATATTTTTATCTTTCGTTGGTTTTAAAATTAAACAAATGGTAATTTGTTTAAGTTGTTCAACATAGTTTGCATTTACCCACCAATCATTGTATATATTTATTATAAATTCTTTAGCAACTTGGGGAAGATTTTTAATAATGTCATATGTAACAAAATCATTACCTGGAGCAGTACATCTAGAGGTCTTAATTGCAGCTTCAAATTCAGTTGTATCAAAAGGTGCATCCATATAGTGGCTGCCAATGTTCTCTTTCGGTCTTTCAAGCATATTTGGCACAAAACTAGGTGCTACAATATCAAAAACTTGGTTTATTAGTTCTTCAGATATAGTATGATTTTAAAAGTTGAGTTTTTGTTAGATATTTTTTTATAAAACTCCAAATTTTTGATATTGGCGTATTTTTATTTAATTTATTAATAAAATTTTTCCAGCATAATTGTTGTTTTTGTTTAAAAAGTATTTTAGCTTTGGCCTGAATATGCTTAAATTTGAGATAATTTTCATAATTCGTGTTATTTTTATAATCCAGATATGCATCTTTCCTATTATTAACAATTAAGGTGCATTCATTATCCCACCAAATAGGATTTGGAGGTTTTTTACTTTTACCTGAACGAGATTTCATTGACTTAGAAGCTGCATCATTTATTACTTTCATAAAAAATTCAAAGGAATTATTATCACTGTTATTATTATAAATTTGTGTTTCAATTAGGTTTTGAAAAAGCGTCCAGTCAGCTGAAGATTCAATCCATTTTCTAGAAGGTGTTTTGTTAGTGGGGATATATTCCCGAGATATATTAATATGGATAGGGAGATGGTCGGAACCAAGTGTATCATTTAGAGGATTCCACTCTGAGTAACTTAAAAGACTAGGTGAGATAAAAGTAAGATCTATGGCAGAAGGTCGTTCGTTGGGTCTGACTATCTTAGTAGGTCGTCCGTCGTTTAAAATAATCAGGTTAGTTTCGTCAATAGCCTCTACAAGTCGATTTCCTTGTGAGTTATCTATTGTAGAACCCCAAAGGCTGTGATGACAGTTAAAGTCGCCGCATATAATGACATCACCCTGTAATTGTGAAAAAAGATTACTCCAATCAGTCGTAGTTGCTTTTATTTTTGGAGATTTATAAATGGAAGCTAAGGATATCTTAAATTCATCGATATATGCTGTGCATACTTCAATTTTGGAATTAAAGTTTTTACGGATTGAGATTTCATGATAGGTTAGGGAGTCTTTGATAAGTATAGCAGTGCCTCCAAATCCATCAGTTCTGTCTACATGTAGTATATTGTAAGTTGAAACCAAGTTTCATTAAGTATAATTAAATCAAATTTAATAGAGTAATGGTTAAGAAAATTAACAAGATTAGCTTTATTTTTAGTAATGGAATTACAATTCCATTGCAATATATTTATCATCTACTTAATAATAATTTTCATCACTATCACTATCACTATCACTATATTGTATTGTACCTAATATTTTTTTGAGTTCTGTTTGTGTTTCCTGAATAACTAGTGGATCTGGGTTTACTAAATTAAATTTTTTAAACATATTTTCAAAAATACAAGGAAGTTTCTGCAGTATCTGTAATTCTAATTTTTCTTTGTATGACTGGAAGGCTTCCCTGTGTGGATTAGGAATAACAGGATCTGAAACGCTATTTTTAAGTTTAAATGAAGGAGGTTTATTGACTGACAGTGGCGAACTTACTTTGCGCTTTTTCGGCTGTTGGAAATGAGGACGTGGTACCCAATTTTTATTACTCGTGGAAGGGGAAATATTCGTATCAATATTACCGTTCAGCTCAGGGAAATTATTTAGGTTATTTAAAACATCGAAATTATTATGTGTTACTATTTTAGCATAAGACGGATTTCTTACAATACCTTCAGCTTCCTTAAATGATACATTTTTTTCAGACATGATTTTTTTAATTTTGAATTGTTCCTGGTATTTCGGGCAATTTTTTGATACAGACTGATGGTCATGCGTTTCACAGTATATGCAATAAGCATTAGCAGTGCAATTGATATCGTCATTTTCATCGTGGTTTTCGCCACATTTTTTACATTTAGTCACAGTGCTTTTGCAGTATTTTGCTGTATGACCATATCGAAGGCACTTATAACACTGTACGACAGGATATATGTATGGCTCAACAGCAAATCTTACCAAATCAATTTTAACAAATTTTGGCAAATTATTTCCTAAAAATGTTAACACTATCATCTGTCTTGGGACAAACTGTGTCTCATTATCGGAATCAATAATCCTACGTTTCATTCTTTTTACTTCTACAACTTTTTGCTCACTTTCAATATTCTCCAAAATATACTTTTCAGCCAAAAAAGTGTCAACCTCTCTAATAATTGCCTTTTTATGGTTAAAAAATATAGGTATATAAGCGATCAAATTATTATCTTTTATTAATTTATGTTCTATAATAGCATTTGCAATATTATAAGTCTTAAAAATAATTTTTACCTTATTTCTTCCAATCAATTTTATATCAATAACATCTTTATTAAAAGTAGAATGTTTAAATAGATAATGACCAACTTTAACCGCTGATAATCGACAATTTTTATCGACTGGTTCTACAACAATATAGTACGGTCCAGTGTCAGTCGAAGCATATTTGTTGTCTAAATTATATATCTTATTATCAATTTCCATTTCGTTTTGCCTACCGTTTCCATCTGGTGGGTCTTTTCCAGACGGGGGAGCACCCCCGTCGGAAGAGTTATTCATTATAAAATTATAAACTTGTACTTACCTTATCTATGAGTTTATGAAATAACAAACCAAAACAAACCTGCCTAAATTCGAGCAAAATGTAATTAAGCGCGCTTCACGAGCCAACCTTCTAGTTCGGAAGAAACACCAATACTGTGCAGAATAGTAGAAATTGTCGTTTTGTAGTTGTTTGTACCCGAAATTTTCATTACGTTAGTTTATTTATTTGACCTCTAAAAATATGTTTGTTTACAAAATTACCATAATAAAATTGCAACCGCTTACTCAGCTAGTATTCGAATATTTCGGTTAAAAGAACTTTCAGGAATCGAATACTCGTCGACTCTTGGTAATCGAAAACCCCATCACGTTTTTTACTAATTATTAGGTAACATTTTCCAGGGATTCTAAATTAAGAATATTTTTTAACTTTCAGGAAATGAATTGGTTCAATCACAGCCTGTAACAGAAACAGAAAATGATATTAACTTAGCTAACGTAGAACTACAAGATGGAAATGTTTCTGAATCTAAAAAAGTGTCTACTGGCCGGAATAAAACTAAAAAGAAAAAGAGAGAGCCAGAAAAGTGGATTAAGAATGTGAAAAAACAATTAAAGAATAGTGGTAAAGCCTACCAAACCGTAAAAGGACGTACAGTACCAGCTAAGAAACCAAAACCACCATGTACGAACTGTCGACTAAAATGCCCAGAGAAGATAAATGAAGAGAGTAGATTGAAACTATTTGAAGACTTGTGGAATATCGGTGACCTCACCAAACAGCGAGCGCTACTACATTAAAACTTGCATGGGAGTGGTTAAGCCGAAATATTCATTGCACAATGCGAATAGTACTCGATCATTGAATGTGTCATATCAATTCACAATACATGCAGAGAAAATTCGAGTATGTAAACGATTCTACACAGCAACGTTGGATATAGGACATTCGTTTTTATCTACAGATAATAAGTTATCTAATTCGAGTGGGATAATACCGGAGGACCGTAGAGGACATCACGGCAATGCTGGTAGGTGTCTATCGGACGATGTTAAAGATATTGTCCGAGAACACATAAATTCTTACCCTAGAAAAGAGTCACATTATTGTCGAGCATCTTCAAGTAAAGAATATCTAGACGGTAATTTGAATTTGGCTTTGATTTACCGCCAATATAAGGAATGGTGTCATCAAAATAACAAATTTAAAGTCAAACAAGGAACTTACGAACACATTTTTCGAAATGAATTTAACATTGCGTTTCATAAGCCAAAGAAAGACCAATGCTACAGGTGATGATAAGTTACAGTTGATGTGTGCCTATGAACAGCATTTGAAGGAAAGAGATTTGTGCCGAGAAGAAAAAAGAGCTGACATAGCATCATGCAAAAATGATGAAAGTAAAATAATATGCTGTTATGACATGCAAGCTGTCCTGCAAACACCCTCCGGAAATGATTCTCTTTTTTTCTATTAAAGAAGGTTAAATGTATACAACTGCACCGTCTATGATGTCAAATGTCAAATATTATGTCAAAAGCTGCTAACTGCTACTTATGGAATGAGTCGTTAGGGGGTAAAGGTTGCGATGAAGTCGGTACATGTATTTATTTATTTTTAAAAGATAATTGTGTAGGAAAACATGTTATATTTTATACGGATAACTGTTCAGCTCAGAACAAAAATAAATACTTACTAAGTCTTTATTACTATGCTATTCAAATTTTAAAAGTTAAATCAGTTACGCACAAGTACTTAGTAGTTGGACATACCCAAAATGAAGGGGACAGCGTCCATAGTACAATCGAACGAGAAAAATCAAGGATATTAAAAAATGGTTCCATTTTCATTCCATCACAATGGATATCGCTAATTCAATGTGCCAAAAAGACTGGACTTCCATACAGAGTACTAGAATTAGACTTCACAGCTATTTTAAATCTAAAAGATCTAGTAACACAGTTTGGTAAAAACTTTACAGAAAACACTGATGGTGATCTTGTTGTATGGAATGATATACGAAAAATTTTTATGCAAGCTACTTCTCCATACCAAATTTGCTATAGCAACTCATATGATCCGGAAGCTACGATGAAATTCATTAATGTACGTAGGACATAGGTAATGTCCCATAGGACAGGGGCAAAAGTGCAGCTAACGACGTAGAACAACACCTTAAAAAAAATATCAGGTACGATCAAAGATATCGAGTTTAAAGAAAAGGGACTTACTGTCCTTATGTGACTCGAACGTAATTCCGAAGGTATACCGCGAGTATTACGCTGGGTTACCAGCCACAGAAAATCATGCTGAGCATGAAGAACAATGTGAGAACAATTATTTATTATTATAAAATATTTCTGATTTTCCTACATTTTTTTCATTTTATTTTTTCATTTAATTTTCGATTTGTGTACTTGAGAATAAACGTTCAATTCAAATTTGTTGTCATTTATTTATTTCATTAACAGAACATTTAGAAATATACCATTAGATCCTTCACTTGCAATAGTTTTCTAATACATACTCCTAATTCATTACTGGAACATTTTACAAAATTATTTATTATTAAAAAAATAACAGGATTTTAAATTTTTTTAAATTCCTCATTAAACTGTAACCCTTGTTTAATACATTGGCGTAGTAAGCTTGAAAATCGGAGAAAATTGTTTTGATTAAAATAGCATTTCAAATGCTCTTCAAACTTTAACTTGCATTTTCCAACAATAACATAATTTGAAATGTTCCAATAATGAATCCGACCGACGATATATATATATATATATATATATATATATATATATATATATATATATATATAAATAAGGATCACTCAGACGAGTGGTGGGTTCTTATATCGGTCTCTAGGTGGAGAAATAAAAGACAAAGTTGATAGGCTACTTTATCTATTTTGAAGACGTTTCGCTTTCGAGTTTTGAAAGCATCATCAGTTCATCTAAAAAATTATTACAATATGAGAACCACACAATCATGGAAACGATGTTAATTGTTACCTTAAAAAGATATGTAGCAGTCAATGTTATTAACAAACATGTGAATGAAACTAAGTAAATGGACATAATACGCTGATCTTGTATAAACAGTTAAGCAACTAACAACATATATGAACTTGTAAAAAATAAGCACAGCAAATGACCATGTGGTTCTTACTCACTTATTAACATAAAATAACATTGAATTTACTTTAGACTACAGGATTTTAAATTTTTTTAAATTCCTCATTAAACTGTAACCCTTGTTTAATACATTGGCGTAGTAAGCTTGAAAATCGGAGAAAATTGTTTTGATTAAAATAGCATTTCAAATGCTCTTCAAACTTTAACTTGCATTTTCCAACAATAACATAATTTGAAATGTTCCAATAATGAATCCGACCGACGATATATATATATATATATATATATATATATATATATATATATATATATATATATATATATATATATATAAATAAGGATCACTCAGACGAGTGGTGGGTTCTTATATCGGTCTCTAGGTGGAGAAATAAAAGACAAAGTTGATAGGCTACTTTATCTATTTTGAAGACGTTTCGCTTTCGAGTTTTGAAAGCATCATCAGTTCATCTAAAAAATTATTACAATATGAGAACCACACAATCATGGAAACGATGTTAATTGTTACCTTAAAAAGATATGTAGCAGTCAATGTTATTAACAAACATGTGAATGAAACTAAGTAAATGGACATAATACGCTGATCTTGTATAAACAGTTAAGCAACTAACAACATATATGAACTTGTAAAAAATAAGCACAGCAAATGACCATGTGGTTCTTACTCACTTATTAACATAAAATAACATTGAATTTACTTTAGACTACATGGTCATTTGCTGTGCTAATTTTTTACAAGTTCATATATGTTGTTAGTTGCTTAACTGTTTATACAAGATCAGCGTATTATGTCCATTTACTTAGTTTCATTCACATGTTTGTTAATAACATTGACTGCTACATATCTTTTTAAGGTAACAATTAACATCGTTTCCATGATTGTGTGGTTCTCATATTGTAATAATTTTTTAGATGAACTGATGATGCTTTCAAAACTCGAAAGCGAAACGTCTTCAAAATAGATAAAGTAGCCTATCAACTTTGTCTTTTATTTCTCCACCTAGAGACCGATATAAGAACCCACCACTCGTCTGAGTGATCCTTATATATATATTGGATTGACGGTCGTACTCCTTTTTCCGATATATATATATATATATATATATATATATATATATATATATATATATATATATATATATATATATATATATATATATTTTTATATATTTATATATATAAATATATATATATATATATATATATATATATATTTATATATTTATATATATATATATATATATATATATATATATATATATATATATATATATATATATATATAATAGTGTATTCTGATCTAAAAAGCCTAAATGTCCATAAGTTTCTTATTAGAATTTTCTGTAAAACGTCAATACACAAGACAGTTAATCCTATTTGCATAGTAGATGATTCCAGAACTTTCATCTATGGATGAGATGAAAACTTTAGAACATGATTTCTTTCCCGATGATTCTGGAACCATGAAAAGATATATAAACGATGTAATTTGAAGCAAGAGGAGATTATTAAGTAAGTTACAGTTGATTCGTGAAGTTAGTAAAGTTAGAAGATCATTAAGTTACAGGAAGTCATTAAGTTACAGTCATTTATTCAGTTACAGTGAATTATTAAGTGAATTAGTTAGAAGAATTTTAGAATTAAGTTACATTTAGTCAGTCAGTCAGTTACAATTGATTAAGTGAGAAGAATTCATGAAGCGATTAAGTTAAATTAAGTTAGAAAAAAGGATTAAGTGAGAAGAAGTCAGTCAGTCAGGTATAATTAAGTCATTAAATTAGATTTATCAAGAAAGTTAGTTCAAGACAGTTATAATTAAATTAAGAAAAAAGGATTATCTTGGAAGAATTCATTAAGTCAGATACAGTTGGAGTTAGTATATTATATGGAAATTACAAGAATTTTAAATTATAATATCTATGTGCAATTTGCCAAATACAAGGATAACCGAGGCTGATTAACAAGATATTTAGTGGTGATTATAAATTTGATTTTGGAAAACTTTAGGCATATATATAATATATATATATATATATATATATATATATATATATATATATATATATATATATATATATATATATATATATGTATATATATATATATATATATATTTATATATATATATATATATATATATATATATATATATATATATGTATATATATATATATATATTTATATATATATATATATATATATATATATATATATATATATATATATATATATATATATATATATATATATATATATGTATATATATGGTCGGAAAGATTTCCGCAGTTAGTACAATGAAACCTAGAGCTAAGATTAATACTATTACAAAAATTAATATTATTAAACTTACCAGTCTTCCGGGTTGAACCACGTCGATATCCATTTTGACGAACTTTCGACATCCTCTTTGATGTCTTCCTCAGAGCTTCCGAGGTCTCAGTCTCCCGAGCCCCCAGACACTACTATACTGTTCACTGATCACTGCACTATCACTACTACAGTAGTAGTAGTTTAAATGGTTGGACGTCGTAGGAATAGTTACTTTGTTTGAGGTATCGTTTTGGCTCCCTGATGGGGACGTGAACGTAGAAACGCTTAGGAAACGGACCTCCGATCGGTCGTTTCCGGAACACTTAAAGCAATTACGTTTGCTTTAAGTCTTTAAGGCTACGAGGGATACCGTAATCATAAAAAGTATGACCAGACTAACGACAATTCCAACAAACTACAGAACTCAATATAGAACTATTACGTTGATGGTCCTTGGATTACCAAGAATGGTGTTTGAAAGTATCTAGGTGATGGGAACAGTTAAAAGAACAGTGCCGAGAAGTAAAAGGAAGGTGAGTAGACTAAGATAAAGTTTATTCTAAACATTTACACTTCTCAGTGATATCAGCTATAGTACTGATCTCTACAAGGACCAACTTCTGATGATAGAATGCAGATAGACATTTCAGGATGATCAATATTTGCATAATCTGTCAGGTGTGTTTTAAGGCGACTACACATACCTAAAATATTATTTATAAACATCGTAGCTGACTCAAGAGAACTCAGCGAAATTCGTAGAGAACAAAAAGAATATAGAGAAGAAATAAGACAGTTAAGACAAGAGAATGCAACATTAAGAGAGGAAAACACAAAACTAAAAAAGGTAGTTTTTCAAATAGAAGAACGTCCTAAAAGTCCGGAAAATGAAAAAAGGCGTAAAAATATAGTTATAGGCCTGAGCATAGATACAAATGTCCCAGAAACTCTAAAACATAAAATAAAAAATTTTGTGCAGGTAGAATTAGCAGTCGATGTACAAATAGGGAAGGTTGTGAAGCTGGGAGAAAAAGTCTGTCTGGTTAAGCTTGAAAAAGAAGAGGACAAAAGAAAATTCATGCGAAACAAAACCAAATTAAGAAACCAAAGAAAAAGTCTAGTTTATATCAATGATGATCTGTCAAAGAAGGATAAAATTGTACAGAAATATGTCAGACAGAAAGCGCAAGAACTATGAAAAGAAGGGAGAAAAGTAAAAGTAGGATATAAAAAAATATATTTCGATCAGGAAATATGGCGTTGGAATGGCATAAACCAAACGTTGGTGGTAGAGACCACAGTTAAAAACTAAGCACCAGCATGAAAGGGAAAGAAATGAAGACGAACAATGCGAAGAAAAGGCTTACGAAACACAACAAGAAAGTAATACAAAGATAAAGCCAAAGAATGAGATGATACATTTAGCTACATGGAATGTCAGAGGAACCTTTTATGAAGGTGCGCTAAAAGAACTAATGAATGAGGCAAGGAAGTATAAAATCGATTTAATGGCTCTTCAGGAGACAAAATAATTAGGGTCAGAAATAACAAATATAGAAGATATGGTGCTGTTCAAAAGTGGAGGTAAAGATAGAATACTTTGAACTGGTTTTTTAGTATCTGAATGTATCAAGGACAAAGTGGTAGCTTTTACTCCTATCTCTGATAGGATGTGTTCAATACGAATTAAAAGTAAAAAAAGGAATTGGAGTATAATCAATATTCATGCACCGTCAGAAGACAAGGACGACGAAATAAAAGATCTTTACTATGAGCATCTAAATGATAAATACGAGCGCCTACCTAAACGTGATGTAAAAATAATAATGGGTAATTGTAATGCTAAAGTGGGAAAATAACCTCTGTACACTGCAGTAACTGGTAACTATAGTAAACATGAAGTAACAAACGATAATGATCAAAGACTTATTGAATTTGTCATGGAGAAAAACATGGTGGTGAGAAGCACACCACTAAAATGACAAGGGATATACAAGGTACGTGGGTCTTCCCAGATGTAAGGACGGTGAATCAAATAGATCATGTTATGATTGAAAGTAAATATATGAATATCGTTCAGAAGGTAAGAAGTATAACAGGAGCTGAAATCGACTTGAACCATTACCTCGTTAAAGTCACATGTGTGAGGAGGCTGGAAGAAAAAGAGAAATCGAACAATAAAACGAAGAGAAAGTACAATGTTGAAAAACTTAAGAAAGTAGAAATAAAAAATAAATATTAAGAAGAAATAAATAAAATTCTACAACAATGTGACCAAAATTTACAGATAGATCAATCCTGGGACAAATTAAATCTACCGTAGGAAAAACTAGCATGAAAATAATTAAGTGCGACTCCAAGAGAAGTACAAGCAAAGATTGGTTTAACAAAGAGTGTAAGGCGATAGCAACGGAAAAGAAGAAAATCAGACGACAAATATTAACAGATAAAAGAGAGTGTAAAAAACAAGAATATAGAATAATTTAAGGAAGATTAAAAGCTCTGTGTAGACGGTAAAAGAGATACCATATTGAGTTAAAATTGAAAGAGACAAAAGAGAAGTTTAAAAACAAAGAGGTGAGGTCGTTCTCTTAAGAAGCTAACAAAATGAAAAAAGGTTACCAAAGCCACTGTAGTTATATGAAAGGTAAAGACGGAAATTTAATTAGCGATCCGGTAGAAATAATGACGCAATGGAAAAAACATTTTGAAGAATTATTAAATGGTGAGGTGGACCACGAAGCAGTAGGCAACTGGACGGTTGAAGACTATGCTATAGTTGAAAGGCAGCCTACAGAGAATAAGGTGGTAACAGCATTACAAAAAATAAAAAATAACAGAAGTCCGGGTAAAATGACATATGCATAGAAATGATCAAGTTTGGTGGAGAACAGCTACAAGGAAAAATATATCAGCTACTAGTGCAAGTATGGGAAAAGAAAATAATGCCATCGGAGTGGTATGGGGCCCGCATATGCCCTCTGCATAAAAAAGGAGACAAACTGAAGTGTGACAACTATAGAGTTATAGCCTTACTAGACAAGGTATACAAAATCTTTGCAAGAATATTGAGAAATAAACTAAATTGCTACACGAAAGGAATAAGGAATTCTACATGAGTATCAGGCCAGTTAAAAAAACAGATCTACTGTAGACCAAATCTTCTCATTAAAAGAGATACAAACGACTTGTTATGAAGGTAAAGTTCCCCTGCAACTAAAAGACACTGATCCGGCTGGTAAAAATGACATTAAATAACTCTGAGTGTGAAATTACTTGGCAGGGTCACATATTAGATCAATTTACGGTTGTAAAAGTCTTGAGACAGAAAGATCCTTTATCCACTACATTATTCAACTTAGTGTTAGAAACTATAAAGGTGAAATGAACATTCATGAAAAATCAGCACCAGTGCTTGGCATTTGCTAACGATTTAACGATCCTAGCAAAAACCAAGAAAGAATTAAGAAGAGTTGTGAAGAAAATCAACGAAGAAGCACAGAAATTCGGATTGGAACTAAATGAAGACAAAACCAAATATATGATCATGGGAAGGAACAGAAGAGAAAAATAAGTCTTTAGTGTGAGGTATATAAGTGGTAAAAGAAGAAGTTTTATATTTTTGTTTATTACTTATAATTGAATATTATGTTTCTTTACTAATAATAAATTCAAATTAAAACAATCATTATCTGATTGGTCAAAAATTTTCCAGAAATTCCAGTATTTCTTATATATATATATATATATATATATATATATATATATATATATATATATATATATATATATATATATATATATATATATTATATTATATATATTATATATATATATATATATATATATATATATATATATATATATATATATATATATATATTATAATGAAAATAGAAATACAATAAATTAACTTAGAAATATATACAACCAGATATACAATGTTAATTAAAATATTTATTTAAATAGTGGTTAGAGACATAATTTGTTAGTTATATACAAGATAATATTATTAAAAATTAATTATATGAGGGCATTTTTAAGAATTTAGCATAAGAATTAAGTTTAAGAATTTTTTTTATTTTATTTAATATTAGAAATTTTTGAGTCAGCATATGCAACCAAACATACACTGTAGTGTCAAAGTCAAAAAGTTATTTATTTTTGGAATGTTAATTTAGAATATAATTGTGGATGTAAAATTGTAAAAATATAGTTCATATAAATGTTTAAGTTACATATAATAGTGTAGTTCTGATCTGGAGAGTCTAAAGTCAAAAAATTGTTCATAGAAAATTCTCGAAATGTCAATGGGACTGTATACATAGTACATCACAGACAGGAAATCATTCCAGAATTTTTAAATAGAAACAAATAGAATGATTCGAAGATTATTTATTGCTGGAATATTCTGGAAAGAAAAAAGATATATATATATATATATATATATAGATATATATATATATATATATATATATATATATATATATATATATATATATATATATATATAGGCCATGTAATTTGGTCAAAGGAGTCAGTTATGAGTTAGCAGTTTAGTTATGAGTTAGAGTTTAGTCAGTCAGTTATGAGTTAGCAGTTTAGTTATGAGTTAGAGTTTAGTCAGTCAGTTATGAGTTCAGTTCAGTTAAGTTCAGTTACCAGTTCAGTTATCAGTTAGTAAAGTTATAATTCAAGAATTTAGTTACAAGAAGATTATTAATTGAGTTAAGTAAGTTAGTTAGTTAGTTAGTTAGAAGATATTAAATCAGTTACAAGATTATTATTGAGGAGTTAGTTATAACAATTTAAGGAATATTAAGTCAGTTATTTATGAGGTTATGAAGAGATTATTCAATGTTAGAAGAAGGCATTGATTAAGTTAAATGAATTATTAAGTTAAATACAGTTGGAGATTCATTATTACTACAGTAATATAGTGACAGTTTTGAAGTTAATTCATTGAAATAAGCATTCAATAATACAACCACAAGATCCAGTATATTTCAAAGTACATTAAGTATATGGAAATTACAAGGAGTTAAATATATATTTATATGGTGAGTGGAGATAACTAAGAAAGAAGATATTAACATAGTTGGATAATCAAGGCTTAGTAAGAAGATATCGAGTGGTGATAATAACTTTAATTTTGGAAAAACTTTAGGCGTTCAGTGAAAGAAGGTACCAAAATTTTGTTAATAATTTAATAATTGTAAGAATGTCAAATTTTAGATAGATTGTTTTAAATTGATATTGCTTATATTAGATAGATAGGTTTGTTTCATAATATTTATAATAAAGATAATTTAAAAAAGTACTTACAAACTAATTCTTTAAGAACCGCGATAAAAACCCTATACTTACATATATCATTCAAATTTACTCACTACTCATACAACAACAACACATCATAACAATTTTGTCGCCCAACGCGGGGCTCTCTCTATTTAAAAGAATTAGTTTGGAAAGATAAGTGCTCTCATATAATTAAATTAATTTTATTTGAAAGAAAAAATAGTTATAGCTTTTATTTTTAATTACATTTGAACAAGTAAAGTCTTAATATGTCTTAAGGAAAAAAAGGTACAAGAAACAAAAAGAATGAAGAAGATGTGGAAATAGAAACACAAGCTGTACAAGAAGAGATTTTAGTCCAAGTTCCATAAGATACAGTGGAAATGAATCAAGAAGGAGGAAAAAATGTCAATATGGCAGCTCTGATGGCAATAATGATGCAGTTGAACAAGACAATGGAAGAAAATACGAAAAAAATGGAAGACAATTCGAAAGAAGACAAAGAAGACACAATAAAAATGGAACAGAAATTGGAAGAGAATTCAAAAGAAGTCAAAGAAGACATAAAAAGAAAAATGGAAGAGAATTATAAAAAATTAGAAAAGAAAATAGAAGATAATAATAATAAAATTATAAGACAAATAGAAAAACAAATAGATAAAAAACTTAAAGTTGCAAAGAAAAAAGTAGCAAATGAAATAAAAAATATAAGGCATGACTATAAGAAAAGGAGAGAAAATGAGAGAACAGAAGTAAATAGGATTATTCAAGATAATATGATAGATATAGAACAGAAAATAGAGTTACAAAAATGTAACTTAGAAGTCAAAATGAACGAAGACAGGAGAAATACAGAAGAAAAATTGGATGATATGCAACAAAATATCCAAATAAATAGTAATCAAATAAGAAATGTGGAACAGAGAATAGATGATATTTCACAAATGAGAGACATAGGGAGACCTTACTTAAATTTAACAAATGACACTGGGATTAAATTCTCTGGTAGTATCAAAAATTTTCAACCTAGAGTTTACATAAATAGTTTAAAACATAAATTAAGATTAGTGAATAATATTAATGATATTAAAGTTTATATTAGAATGACATTAAGTGATAATGCGTCAACTTGGTTTGACAGTATTGAGAAAGATTTGGACAATTTACAAACATTTGAAAATAAATTGTTAAATTATTATTGGGGTGAATTAGAGCAAGCTAGATTTAGGGAAGTGCTATATTTTGGAAAGTATAATCCTAATTTAAGATCTAATATGGTAGATTATGCATTAAAGCTGATAACAGTATAACAGTATTTAGAACCACCACTTAGAGAAGATGAAACAGTTTTAAACGTATCTAGACATTTTGATGCAGATGTTGTACAAACAGTAACAGTACAAAATATTCAAACAATAGATAGTTTTATCAATTTTATTCAAAGAATACAAAGAGGTAATATGACAAGTAACAATGATAACAATGATATTAGGATGAATAATAATAATAATAGAAAAAACAATAATAATTTTCAATATAATAAGAATAAGAATCAACAATATAGACAATCATATAATAATAATAGATATGGAAATAATATGCAAAATATTAACAACAATAATAATAATCAAAATAGACAAAATTTAAATAACAGTAGTAATTATTACAATAGACAAAATGTTAATAACAATACTAATTATAAAAGACAAGATTTTAACAATAGGAGAAATACAGAACGACCTAATTATACCAGACAGGTAAATCATATACGAAGCAACAGAAGCTGCGAAGATAGAGAACGAAATAGTACAAGGCAGGAAAATATGAGTAGAAGTCATAGTAGTGAAAGACACAGGACATTAGAACCAACTGATCAGACACAATTAGAGAATAATTCTAACAATCCAAATTTTATGCAGTAAACTTTCTGAATTACAAGTGTGGTCATTGTCATTATGAGAAACCTGAATTTATTTCTTTAGATGAAGATAAAATTATTAAATCTATTAATTTAATTTATATAAATGCTATGGCCAAAAATAAAATGATTAAGATTATGATAGATACTGGTTCAGAAAGTACTTTAGTCTCGGAAAATTTTATTTTTAATACATTAAAACTATCAGATATAATGAAGATTCCAAAAATTAAAATAATTGGTGCAAATAATAAGATGTTGGGTGAAATTGATAAACTAGCCAATTTTAAAATTAATATTCTTAATAAAGAAATTAATATGCAAGTATTTATTGTCAAGGATTTATGTGTTGATATATAAATAGGAAATAATGAATTGGAAAAGAAGAAAGTGAAGATAGATTTTGAAGAAAAAGTTGTAACCTTGGAAGGGCAAATAATTAAGTTTATGCAGAAAGATGAGGAGGAAGAAGAAATAAGAATTGATAGGATATTATTAAAAGAAAGTAATGATGTTTATGAAGAAGAAATGTATTTTGATAATAGGAAGATGTCCCAAAATAATGTAAAGAATAACTGTAATGAATATATAAGGAATGGAAAAAAGCAGATGGATGCCTACGAGGCGGAGTGCGTAAAACTGGAAGCAAGGAATAATGATTACATAATGAAAAATAATTTTATTTGTAAAGAAGAGGATATGATTTAAGTTTTAAGTTGCCCTGAAGAATATAAATCAATAGCTATTTCTATATTGCAGCAACACAAGGGACTTGTTAATAAAGAAAATAGAATTGCACACAATTATATTCATAGTATAAAAGTAAAAGAAGAAAAAGATTTTAAAACAAAATCGTACCCAATACCATATAAATACAGAGAAGAAGTAAATAGAACAATTAATAATATGTTAGAAGATGGAATCATTGAGAAGGCAGATACACGTGTCATTAACCCTATAGTGTTAGTACGAAAAAGATCAGGTGAAATCAGGCTATGTTTGGATGCAAGGAATATTAACAACATCACTGAAAAGCAATTTGAAGCACCAATGAGTATGGATGGAATACTAGGAAAAATTACAGGAATGTCATTTTTTACTAAAATTGATTTACAGCATAGTTTTTGGTTAATACCTCTAGAAAGGAAACGTAGACAATATACAGGATTTTAGATAGATGGAGTAGTATATCAATTCAAAGTAGTACCATTTGGACTTCAATCATCGTGCAGTGCTCTATGTAGATGTCTTCATGATATTTTGGATTAATATGAACAATTTGTAATTCATTACATTGATGATATATTAATTTTTTCTAAAACTGCTGAAGAGCATGCGAAACACCTAAAAATAATAATGAACATATTAGACAAAGTTGGACTAAAAATAAATCAAGAAAAATGTACATTTTTTTCAAAAAGAAGTAATATATGTAGGTTATAAACTTAATACTAAGGGAATTGAAATGGATCCAGAACGGACACAGGTTATTCAGGAATATAGAACACCACACAATTTAAGAACTTTAAGAGGATTTATTGGAATAATTAATTATTATAAAAGGATGATACCAGATCTAAGTATAAAAGAAATTCCATTACTTGAACTGCTGAGGAAAGGTGTAAAATGGAAATGGGACCAGCGAAGAGAACTAGCATTCCAAGAAATCAAAAACATTTTTCTGTCAAATTTAAAAATATGCCATCCTGACTATACACAGCCATTCATATTAAGAACAGATGCCTCAATAGAAAGATTATCAGGGGTATTACTACAAATACATGATGGGGTCGAATACCCGATACAATTCATATCAAGAATTACAAAGCCACATGAAAAAGGTTATTCAGTGTCAGAACTAGAACTAGCTAGTATCATACACTGTGTCACAAAATTAAGATTTTATTTGTTGGGTAATGAATTTACTATAGAAACAGATCACCAAGCTTTAACATCTATATTAAATAACAAATATGGAAACAGTTGAGTACATCGTTGGAGCCTAATACTGAGTGAATACAGTTTTGAAATCAAATACATTTCTGGAAAATCCAACATAGTGGCAGATACTTTGTCAAGGTTAGAAAATACATCACAAAAAAAGCAGCGAACAATAAAAATTGGATTAAATCTGTTAGTGGAAAACACTGGATTATATTCTAAAGAAGAAATCATAAGAGATCAAATCAATTTGGATGAAAAACAAAAAGTCCTTAGGAAAAATGGGGTGTTTTATAAAATAATTAATGGCTTAGAAGTGTATGTAATAAGTAGAATTATGACAAGAAAGATATTGAAAGATTTACATAAAAGTTACATGCATATTGGTTCAAGAAAACTTTGGATGTTATTTAGAGATAATTATTTTGCAAAGAATGATATAAGTATAGCAAAAGAAATTACTACACAATGCCAAATATGTCAAATAAACAAAGAAAAGAATTTCAAAAACCAGAACACATATAAATCCAATGTTGCTTATGAAAAACTAAATACAGTTGCCATGGATTTCATCTCAAATTTAGTTCCCGGTCCAACAGGAAACAAACATATATTAGTGATAGTTGATTTATATACAAAATTTATTAAACTATATCCATGCTCAAGAACAAATGTTAAAACATTGAAATTATATATTAATCAGTTTTTCTAAGAAATAGGACCATTTAGAAATTGCATAACAGATAACGTTACATATTTTAACAATCAAAAATTTCAGAAATTTTGTGAGAAAAAGGAGATCAACATTCATTTTACAAGTATTAGACATCCTCAAGCAAATTTTGCAGAAAGATATATAAAAGAAGTTATAAAATATTTAAGGATACTATGTCAAGGTGAACAGGTCACATGGCAGGATTATATCGAAGAAGTGGAATATTTTTTAAATAATACACATAATTTAAACACAGAGGAAGTACCAGAATATTTATTGTTTGGTCATATAGGAAATAGAAAGTGGATTTCTGAGTGTACACAAGATATGTTAGAACAAGTCATGCAAAAGGTGAACAGAAGAATTCAAAGAAAGGCTGAAAAATATATCAGAAGACAAAATCGAACAATTATAAAACCAATCACATTTCAAAAAGGAGACAAAGTTTTAATTCGTTCACTTAGACAAGGAAATTTAAGAGAAAACCATTGTAAGAAATTACAACCACTGTTTGAAGGTCCATACATAGTTCAAAACCAAAATGGACTGAACAGCTATGTGTTGATAGATGCATGGAATAAACTAAGAGGAATTTTTCATAATAATGACATTTTTAAATATTTTGAAGAGATGGAATAATGTTTTATATACTTTTAACACTGTTAATATCACAAACAGTTCACTAAACACTTAACTCTATTCCATTAGACAATCTTGTTCGTTGACAAAACACATGGTAAATATAATCCTTGTAGTATAATGTATCAATTATTAATTTGAAATCATGTCTTGAGCAGCTATTGAATTTGTCCTTTGTTTCGGTCCTAAAAACCATAATTATAATTAGAGTTAAGTATAAAATCACTATCATATAATTTACATTAATTTATAATATAATTTGAATTGGGGTTATATATATCCATAAGATTAATTTTGTAAATATTTTTCTACTGACATTTGAAAAGTAAGACTTACCATTTATACTAAAGAAAGACTTTTGAACCAAAAGAAGGAATTATTTCCTAAATCTAGTCTATTAATAAACAAACATTGTGATCTTTGTCATTTGACATGACAATTTGACATTTGACATGGAATATAGATTACATAGGCGCAGTATGAGGGAATGTTAAATAAAAAATTAAATTATTGAATTATATTAATTAAAATATTTACAAATGTGTATGGATAGGAAAATTAATTTTAAAAAAATAATAATAAACGAATTATTTATTTTAAAATGAATTTTGGGGTATTAAAATGAAAACAGAAATACAATAAATTAACTTAGAAATATATACAACCAGATATACAATGTTAATTAAAATATTTATTTAAATAGTGGTTAGAGACATAATTTGTACGTTATATACTAGATAATATTATTAAAAAATAATTATATGAGGGTATTTTTAAGAATTTAGCATAAGAATTAAGTTTAAGAATTTTTTTTATTTTATTTAATATTAGAAATTTTTGAGTCAGCATATGCAACCAAACATACACTAGAGTGTCTAAAGTCAAGTAAATTGTTCATAGAAAATTCTCCAAATGTCAATGGGACTGTATACATAGTACATCACACACAGCAAATCATTCCAGAATTTTCAAATAGAAACAAATAGAATGATTCGAAGATTATTTATTGCTGGAATATTCTGGATAGAAAAAAGAGATATATATATATATATATATATATATATATATATATATATATATAAGAAAAAAGAAGTACTTGTGACTCGTTTGGAAAAAATATAACACTGTTTTTGATGGGTTGGAGTCAATAAAAGGGGCTATTTGTTGACTATTTTTTACTCGAGCTTTCACTTGTGATTACAATTTTTATCAAGAGCTTTTAAAAAATACAAAATGTCTTACAAAATTTTTCTAGTTCAACTTTGTAAGACATTTTGTATTTTTTAGAAGCTCTTGATAAAAATTGTAATCACAATTGAAAGCTCGAGTAAAAATTAGTCAACAAATAGCCCCCTTTTATTGACTCCAACCCATCAAAAACAGTGTTATATATATATATATATATATATATATATATATATATATATATATATATATATATATATATTTATATATATATATATATATATATATATATATATATATATATTTATATATATATATATATATATATATATATATATAATATATATATATATATATATATATATATATATAGGCCATGTAATTTGGTCAAAGGAGTCAGTTATGAGTTCAGTTCAGTTAAGTTCAGTTACCAGTTCAGTTATTAGTTAGTAAAGTTATAATTCAAGAATTTAGTTACAAGAAGATTATTAATTGAGTTAAGTAAGTTAGTTAGGAGATAATAAATCAGTTACAAGATTATTATTGAGGAGTTAGTTATAACAATTTAAGGATTATTAAGTCAGTTATTTATGAGGTTATGAAGAGATTATTCAATGCTAGAAGAAGGCATTGATTAAGTTAAATGAATTATTAAGTTAAATACAGTTGGAGATTAATTATTACTACAGTAATATAGTGACAGTTTTGAAGTTAATTCATTGAAATAAGCATTCAATAATACAACCACAAGATCCAGTATATTTCAAAGTACATTAAGTATATGGAAATTACAAGGAGTTAAATATATATTTATATGGTTAGTGGAGATAATTAAAAAGGAAGATATTAACATAGTTGGATAATCAAGGCTTAGTAAGAAGATATCGAGTGGTGATAATAACTTTAATTTTGGAAAAACTTTAGGCGTTCAGTGAAAGAAGGTACCAAATTTTGATAATAATTTAATAATTGTAAGAATGTCAAATTTTAGGTAGATTGTTTTAAATTGATATTGCTTATATTAGATAGATAGGTTTGTTTCATAATATTTATAATAAAGATAATTTAAAAAAGTACTTACAAACTAATTCTTTGAGAACCGCGATAAAAACCCTATACTTACATATATCAATCAAATTTACTCATTGCTCATACAACAACAACACATCATAACAATATATATATATATATATATATATATATATATATATATATATATATATATATATATATATATATATATCTATATATATATATATATATATATATATATATATATATGTATATATATATATATATATATATATATATATCTATATATATATATATATATATGTATATATATATATATATATATATATATATATGTATATATATATATATATATGTATATATATGTATATATATATATATGTATATATATATATGTATATATATATATATATATATATATATATATATATATATTATAAGGTTTAACTATATAATAACAAAATATCAATAACGAACTTTCTGATTAAATATGTACAAATAAAACCGTACAATAGAGTTAAAAGTGGGGATTTAAAACCTCAACCTGTAGTTGACAGTCCTTAAATATTATTCAGTAATTATTTTAAAAAAAATGACGGGTCTTTATTATAAAATAGTATGAAATAGTATGATTAAAAAAAATAATTTAAAGAAGATTATTAAAATTAAGGAATAAAACTTAATAAAAATGAACAATGTTCCACACTCTAAATGAGGGAGGTTTTTCCGGCTGGTTTTCTGAAGTTGTCCGGGAATAGTATTAAAGAGATCTGGACTTCTGAAAGAACAGCTAAAAGTGACGGGCCAAGGTGCAAATCCAAAACTTAATTCTCTTTTCCTTTTTAATAAATCCCAAAAAAATTTAAATATAAATATCTTGACCATTGTTAGAGGACTAGTTAGCCAACGCAATGTATAAATTTGTTTGATTCCAATTGAGACAGTCACTAGATGTCACCACTTTTTCTGTCTCAATAGCTTTTTTTTTTATAATATACGATTGTTTGTTTGATATACATTATACTAGATGGTGCTATGTGAAAAAATTAAAGAATAAACTAAACGTCCATTTTTGATCCCCCGAATTTAATTCACCAGCGTTGCAATATTTCACTGACATAGTAGCAACAGGTTTATTTACAAATAAAAACGTAACAAAAAACAGCCCATGAATCACTTAAGGTATTCATTTAAAATAGAGTTATTGCTATTACTATTAACTAGTAAATATCGTGTCAACTAAAAAAGTACATAAACATACTGTGGCTTCTAAATCTTCATATCTCCATCTAAATAAGTTTAAAGAATTTAAATATTATAATTTATTTGGAAGTGTATTAAAAACATTTGGTCCGAGGTAAGTAAAACATTTTAATCCTATGTGTTTAAAACATAAAGAATCATTTGTATAAGAAATGAACAAAATTAGGTATTTAAAAATAAATTTTACCTGGTAATACATACCAGGTAAAATACATACCAGGTACATCCAATAATATTTGAAAGAAAATGATTTTAAATTAAAATAGTGTTTCTTCCATAATAAATAAATGGTTTTTTACAGATGACTGGAAATATTTGTTGTTATTACAAATGTGGTTTATCACCAAGATTCATGGATTGAAAATGTTCAGATTTCCGACAAAAAATCCTTCGGATTGTCAAACATGGATATTACACTTTGGTAAGTAAATATAAACTTTTTTTATATTCTTGTATTTCACACCGTTTCGGTTACGTATTGAATTTGAAAAAAAATTTATTTTTTTTTCATTCTTCATTAATTTTTTATTATCGCCACGGTGCACGCGTCATATTCGAGATGCATTAATTTGAATTTTACGTTTTCGTTGGTATTATAATTATGATATAATAAACTTCGAAAAAAGAAATTAGTGAATAAATATCAAGTTAATAAACATAAACAAAGAATTAGATATTTAAATATGTATTTCTTTAGCTATTTTTAGTTATTGTATTGAAAAGTAGAAATAAATTCATCTTTATCGGAGAACTGATTTATACACGTCTGGGAAAATCATTGATTTCACGTAAAAATCTTATACAGGTATTTGAAGTTTCCAAAAGATATATGAGGGTTAGTTAATGATAAATCTGTGGACATACAGGTGATTTTGGTTTGTGTTTGTTTAAACAATTTTAAAAAGTGACAGGTTATTCTTTTGCTTATAAAACGTTTTTTATCCAGTTTAAGGAAAAATAGTTGAAATAAAAATTGTAGATCTCAAAAAGTTCTTCCATTTGCGAGTTTCTAAATTAAAAGCATAAAGAATTCACCAAAATACCTAGTTGCAAAAAACCCTTGATTTTGCAGAAATTTATAAATTTAAATAACTTTGTTTTTGCATAATGGTTTGTAATGTAACTAATAAAAATAGTGACGATTTGTTTATCACGGAGAGCGATTATTTAAACAACTCTTTGTTGAGCTACCCCAGTTTAAAGAAATTAATGTTTTACGTGCCACAGAAACCAAGATATTGCAAATTTTACTTCTTTTTATTTCTTTACTGCATATGCCATCTTCATTTAGAGTCTCTTCAATTTTCAACTCTTATTGTTAATAGACAGTGGAGGTATGATTTTAACAATAAAATGCTATGGTTTTAAATATAAAATGCTCTCTTGGCTCGTAATGGTCATAGAAGAGTCTGTTTTTTTTTTAGAAAGTGTGTATCACTATTTTTCATCAGTTTTTAATTAAGCCTCTATATAAGTTTGTGGCATAAACAATATCAAAGTTATTATAAATGTTCAAATTATATAACTATAATTTATTTGCTCTATCTGATTGATATTTAGCGCACTTTAATCAATTATTAATTTTCATAATTTCAAGGAGCTATGTTACGTGTCTCTGTGCAAAAAAAGAGTAATTATAATTTATAAATAACTGCAAAAATATGTTTTTTTTTTCAACTATTTCGGTTAATGGTTTCATGTATTTTAATTTAGATACTCTCAAAAATTACATAACTTTTTATGATCTACAACTCTACAAAAGCTGAAAAAATCTTAAACAGATAAACAAAAGTCTCTAAAAGGTATATGAGGGGTAGCTGATGACAATTATATGAAGACTTCAGCTAATTTTGCTTTGCTTTATTATTAAAGAATCGTAAATAGTGAAAACAATTTTTTAGGATAAAACGTTTCTTATAAACGTTAGAGAAATATGGTTAAAATAAAAGTTATAGATCATAAAATGTTCTCTAATATTGAGATTTTTATAATTAAAATACCTAAAGTATTGGCCGAGATAATTCAAAAACCCTTATTTTTAAAGTATAATTTATAAATGTTAATTAGTTTCTTTTTTCATAATGATATGTAATCCAGATATTTAAAATTATGGCAGTTAATGAGTTTTTAAAGTATGCTAAATGTCATACAGACCGACCATACAGTTATTCAATTTGTTTATCGCGGAGATCGATTATTTAAACAACTCTACTTGTCAAAACAGTCACCCTAGGGATATTTTGTAAATAGCAATCGATTTTTTATGGCTTCGTTTTAAATTATAAAAAAAAACATCAAGATTATATTAAATTTTTAGCGTATAAAAATTTCTAATAACTTTAACATTTTTATGCCATACACTTGTATGTCTGCTCAATATAAAGCCACAGAATACTAATCACAACAGTGTTCTGTGATAAAGCTAATAAATAAAAACATTAAAACAAAAACAAAACATTCTATGGCCCAGACGAAATCAACTAGGATTTTTTTTTCTTGCTTAAGAAATTGCAAATATTTTCATTGTTTATTAACATTAAGAGCTGAAACACATCTCGCATTTCGAATAATCGAATCTGCATTTTCCTCACATCTACCGACATCTTTGATCAACTAATACACCGAATGTCATAATTAATCCCACCGTCATCTTTATGTGCAGGCTTATTTCTGCGATCAAAATAATCCTTATTTCAAATGTATCTCCTTTCATTCCGCATTCACTAATTACGGAACATCAGATGATCAATAGGTACATATCATGAGTTTTCCTAGGGTAACATTTGTAATCCCTGACAAGAAGGACTTCGAAGTGCAATCTTCTTTGTTAGTTAACCTTGAAAATACATTCTTTAAAATATTTTTATTCTCTGACAGACTATAGTGTTTTCTTTGTAAGCTTACGTCGTAAACAACGGTCGTACCGTGGAGTGTGATCGCAAAGTCTCCAGTTGACCAGACCACACCCTCATTGCAGCTAATGCTCCACTTTCTTGGTTATTTTCAGCTGACTCTAAGGAGTCCTTAATCCTGAATCCTTAACTTCATCAAAAGAACTTCTATCTTCGGAAATTGAGTCCCCCTCCGTTAACTACACAGTTATCCTGGCTGCCATTATGGATTTATCCATCCCTCGTCATACTAATTTAAAACCCATGTTGGCAGTAGGACAAAAAAGAGGACACTCCAATGATAGTCCTCCTGATACTCCTACCATTATCTCTTCATCCGGTATTCTTGCTCTATTAAGTTCTTTTCCTCATTCGACATTCTCGATACCACTCAAACCAGCCAAAAAATGTCCAAATCTAATCTTTGATTGGATTACTCGATGAAACCTAGTTATATTTTCGCTATTGAAACAATTTACAAAGATAATCCGACTAATTTTACATTCAATTCCATGCAACTTATTGCATTTCTTGAGATTTCTTTTGTATGTATCCTCCACTACAAAAAGCTTAAAAATCCTAAAAACATAGATGGTATTCAAAAGGACTTATTGCAGCTCTACACAGGTACAAGGAAAATGTCACTAAAAAACCGTATCACTAGAATCTTAAAAAAGTTAAAAGAACAGCCTACCTCCGGCTTACAAGAGTATAATAAAATATATATTATATAAGTGCCTCGTCTGATAAATCTTCTGATGTCAAATCTAATCACAGCATACATGATGAATAGAATTTCTTTCTTTCTCTCGCATTTAATCATTGTTTCTGCTCTCTGTATATTTTTACTTCATCTTTTGCCAAATTTAAAAACGATATTCAATTAAGTAAGAAAACTTCATATATATACTTCGAATACTAGCCCAAGTCTAGTTTGGAAAAAAAATTGGGCAAATCCGGGGCAAAAAAATAACCTTAAAATATCCAATTTTTTTAATCAAAAGGATATCCTTGACAATCAAGAGACAGCCAAGATTCTGACAAAAAATTTAAAATAAAAGTTTTGTAACAAATCTGGACCTAACCATAATATACTCTTTTCTTCCTCCACCCTTTCCTTATTCATCCACAGTTTCACAAGATACCAATTATCCGAACTCTCCTATAACCTATTTCTAACTAAAAGCTGCACTCAAGTCCTATAAAAACACAAAAATTAGAGTTTTCTAGAATTATCTTGAAAACTTTTTCGAAAATTCCTTAGGCACCAAGCTATTCTTCCTTAGCTATTACAGAGAATATTAACATTACTTTAAATTTGTTTTACTAATGCTTACTTACTGCTGCCAAATCACATTTCGGTAAAAAAACATCTCTTCTACTCACAAAATGGTACTATGGTGGAACTCTAATTGAAATAATGCCATCCGTTTATCCAAGATTGCTTTAAATAAATATCGATCAAACAAAAGCCAGGAAAATCTTCTAATACACAAATAAATTAAAGCTAAAGCCAAATTTCTTATTAAAGAAAGTAAAACATTCTTATGGCAAAACTACACTTCCACCCTAACACACCATGCAAACTCCACTCATTTATGAAAAGAAACTGTTTCACAAATCCAAGGCGATAAAACTAACCTTTATCCTATGAATTTATTCATCCTTCATTGCTATATCCTATCATCTTCAACAACACAGTTATCTCTGACAGTCAATTGATTTCCGACACACTCGCTAATTATTTTAAAGACAAATTCAATAAAAGTAATATGACTTTCACCCCCAGTTCTTTACGCACTCAATCTTTATCCACCATCTCGACAACTCCACACGATGTCACGTTTATGAACGCCTTGTTTACCCTAAATAAACTAAAATTTACCTTGTTTTTATGTTACAAAGTTAAGTTAGCCAAGCAAACTTATTTTAATAATAAAATGATAAATGCACAGAATAGTACGGCTGAGGCTTGGCGCATCATAAATCGAAACACTGTCGGAGGTAAAAATCGAAACTCTTCAAAATACCCAAGTAATTTTAGAAATAATTTGGGAATTTCTGTGGATGACCCTCATGACATAGCTGAATCTTTTAGTCAACATTTTTCGAATTCCGTAAAAAATTTAATTAGTCAAACTTCACCTGACTATAATCCTAAGAATCATTCTTCGCCTATACACTCCCTTTTTGTTTATTCTGTTAGTGATGAAGAAATAAAGAGTATAATTAAAGATATCTCAAAAAAATCCTCTGCTGGACTGGATGAGATCCCGTATTCTATGTTATTACATGTATCTCATAACATATATAAACAATTAACATTTCTAGTAAACCTTTCATTTCAGGAAGGGATTTTTCCTCAAATTCTAAATACGGCTTTAGTTGTGCCTATACATAAAAAAGGTGACAAATCAAAATTCGATAACTATCGAGGCCTATCACCTTTATCTGTGTTTTCAAAAATATATGAGAAGGCATTTCATACACGTCTTCTCTCATATATTAAAAGGCACAACATTATAGAAAAGTCTCAATTTGGTTTCCGTGAAGGTATAAGTGTGCAAGATGCACTACTAGCGCTGTGCAATCATATTTTATCGAACTTTGATAAGGGTAATAAAGTTATCTGTTTGTTTTTTGACTTAGCACGAGCTTTTGAAACTGTAAATCATCCAATACTGCTGGAAAAACTTTATCATAGTGGTGTTAGAGGAACTGCGTTAAAGTGGATCCAAACCTTTTTATCAAAAAAGTTTCAAAAAATTAAGGTTAATGTGAATGGAAATATAATATTTTCTTCAGAAGAAAGTGTCCTCTCCGGCGTTCCACAGGGAAGTATCATTGGCCCTCTTTTATTTTTGATTTTCGTCAACGATTTAAATCAACTGATAAACGATAGCTCAACATGTTTGGTTCGGAATCCATTAGATAATTTTTCTGATGCAATAAGCGTTCGAGGAGAAAACTTGGAACAGCAATCAGGCTGTTACGTCGCTCAATTTGCTGACGATACCACAGTTGCACTAAATTCCAGTAATTTTTCTAATGTAGTTCAAAAAGCAAACTGTCTTGTAAAAAGTATGAATCTTTACTGTTTAAATAATGCTCTAATCTTAAATGGATCAAAGACCAATATGGTAACCTTTTCATCTTCTACTATGAAGATGAGTCCATTAGTAAGGCTTGACAATGGGTCTGTGGTAAATAGCCACTCCACCAAGTTGTTAGGTGTTTATCTGGATTCTAATTTGTCTTGGAGTCCTCACGTTGATTATGTAGTGGGAAGATTGTCTGTACACTGTTATGTTCTCACTGTTACTTCACTGTTATGTTATTTTGTCTCCCTAGAAATTTTGAAACTTTACTATTTTGCTCATGTACAGTCAATTTTGCAATATTGCTTAGTTTGTTGGGGAAATTGCTTGCGTATTAATGAGGTGCTTGTTCTTCAAAAAAAAATTATTCGTACCATGACGTTTAGAAGGCGCTTGGATTCCTGTAGACCAATTTTTAAACAATTAAATATTTTAACTGTAATTTTGCTGTATATTTTCAGTTGTGTTGTATATGTGAAGTCACATAGATGTAATTTTATTTGCAGAAATGATGTTTCCTTAATGAGTGGCTACAATTTTCGTTACAGAAATGATTTGGTGACCCCTGCTCGTCACTTGACTGTTGTGGGCAAGGGTCCTTACCCAACATGCGTTAGTTTGTATAATAAATTACCTAATTATGTTAAAGAGTTAAATATTTATGTATTTAAGAGAACAGTTAAGAAATTACTTCTGGCAAACACTTTCTATTCCTTAGAGGAATACTTGCAGGCATCTTTTTAACAATTTGTATGTTTTTGTGTATATTTTATGTTTTATGATTGTGCTTATAGTTTTTACTTTTTTTACTACCTATGTACCTATAGTCTTTTAGATTGTATTTTGACGCATTTCAATACTTGTAAAAGTCAGATGAAATAAAGAATGTTGATTGATGTACAAAATCTGCTGATGATCCTGATGATATCCCTTATATATTTTCAAAAAATCTCGTTAACACATCTACCTCCAAACTTCTCGAAATTTATAACTTTATCTGGAACACACAAAAATTCCCAGATCTTTGGGGAGTGAATAGTGAATTCTATAATCATTCCAATTAAAAAACCTAAAAAATCTTTTCGTCCGATTTTTCTTACGTATATCACCTGCAAACTTCTTGAAACAATTATCAATAAAATACTTACTTGGTTCGTTAAACAGTATCATATTATTCCTGACGCTCAATCCGGCTTCCGATCAGTCTACTATTGATAACCTTTTTATTTTTCAAACACACAATTCTTAAGCAATCTATAATCAACAAGATGTCGTAGCAACTATATTTAACGTTGAAGGGGCATTTTATTCAATCTAGAAAAGCAGTCATTGACAAACTCTCCCACTACAATTTAGATGGTAACATTTTCTCATTTGTAAAAAATGATCTAACTGGAAGAATCTTTAAAGTCCTTGATAATGGTAAAATTTTTCAATCCTGTCCTCAAAATTAGGGTGTCCCTTTAGAATCTGCATTGAGTTTAACTCTATTCATTCTTGCAAACGAAATTTGCCTCCCATCAAATATGTTCAATACGCTGATGACCTAATCATTTACTGCTGTTAAATATGTCCCAACCTCATATAAACTTATACAAAGTGCAATAAATCTACTTCAAGGTAGATCTAACAAACTAGGATTATCATTCTCTCAGAGTAAACCAAATTAATAAAATTTTTTAGAAGGATTTCCACTCGTACCCCAAATTTTATTTAACAATTCTCCACTTTCTGTTGTTAATTAATGTAAAATTCTGTGTTTTATGTTTGATATACATAAAACAGTATATTGGAACAGATAGTTATGATTAAATTGGAAGAATCAAATCTCTAAACTTAAAACCAATTGTTTAAAAAGGTTGAACAATTTTAAAACCCTCAGTCATCTTTAATGGGGTGCCGATGATACTACATCTAGGTCTAGGCACTTTTCGCTTTAGTCCTATTAAGAGTGTATACCGTGAATCTAATGAACTTTCTCTTAACCTAAGACGATAATGTCTTCTACTTTCGTATGCTACATCAACATCCGCAAATCTCTTTAATCCCGTTCATTCCCTAATTGCCACAATGCCGTCTTCTTCCACTAACAATAACCAACACCTTATCATAAAACCTATAACACAATTAATTTCTTCACTACTTAAAAATATTGACCTCCTTCTGACTAATTCATTTCTTCTACCTTCACTTCCCCTCTGGGCTAAAGATCTCCCTTCAATATATACCTCACTCACCATTTTTAACAAACTTTAATCTTCTAACCTTTTTATAAAGAAGGCATTTTTAGAAATTAATTATCTATAAAGATGCTTCTAAAACTACCACTGGTATTGGTTGTGCAGTAACCACTAAACATGAACTTGAAAGATCATCTCGGTTACCCTTAACATGCAACGTTTGCACAGGTGAACTATATAGTATTCTCTTGGCCTTTAAATGCATCCCCCATCGAAACAGACATATTGCCATTTATTTAGATTACCTTTCATATATCTATTTAGTCAATATAATTTTCACTGACCACCTATTAGTTCAAAACATTCATGACATATAACAAAATCTCTCTGCTTACCATGTAACAGTCTCTCTCATATGGCTGCCATCTCACACCGGAATTACTGGTAATAAAACAGCAGATCATTTTGCCAAAAAAGCTACCAACCATGGGGCGACTGGAGTCACCCAAATTCACCTAGCTAACGAATTTCGAAATTAGTTTTCAAAAAGTTAGTAGAGGATACTTAACAAAACTTATAGCAAAAAACTAAAAACTACTCTTCATAAACTTCAATCTTTTATTGGTCATCTCCCCCTGGACTTCCTAACTAGAAGAGAAGCATCGACTATTAGAAGACTACGAATCAACCACACCAAACTTACCAACTGCAAACAATTCACCAATCTGTATAAAGCCCGGAACTTGAAACCTACTCTAAGGAACCGCTTAACAAGCATACAAAGATAACAAAAACTATACAGTTTCTAAAAACCGTTCAACTCTACCACAAGACTTAACGTAATAGATTAGTTAAAGTAATATAATTATTATTTGTTCTCATTTTATTCTATATTTAATATTATTGTTCTTGTACCAATGAGCATAGTTGTCGAGGTACTTTGTGTAAATAAATTTTCGACATAACAATACCGAACAAAAATCCATAAAAATTGTAGCATTACTTTGGTTGGTTGGTATTGCCTGTTATTTTTACTGGGAATTGATTACATAATATACTATTACTACTTCCTCCGTGGACGTGTTAGTTATTGCCCTGGAAACCTCAGAGTCTTCTAACATTATTGTTACTGTCACAGCCATTTGATAATTATTTTGTTTGTATACCGCTTTAAATGCTGAAGTTAAAAATCTCTTATTAAAATTCAAAGAAAGCTTTAGCTATAAAACCTTTTTAAATCATAACAATCTTTCCACTTGTCGGCAATAATTTTTATATTTTATCGCCATCACTTCAATTTATTTTCTTTATTTTTAACGCGTAAGTGGTGTAATAAAAATTGATGAGGTTCACACAGTTGACTAAGACTCTGAGGGCTGAACGGTCGATGTTTCCGTGGCGTAAGATTTTTTAATTTTGTCTATGTATAGATTGATGCTTATAAGTGATAATTTTTGTTACATCATTTTTTAAAAGCACGCGATATGTTTTGTTGGGAACTGGCAAATATAGATTTTCAATAATTTTTGAAGTTTAATTTTGCAATATACGAACCGTGTATTTTATACGCAAATTCGGGTAGAATTGCGTTGGTACACACTTGACATATTTGGCGACCGTGACAGGACTGTTTCCATAAAATTAATCGTGGTTGTATACGAGGTGTAACAAAAAATTGAATTGACGATCACCGGACAAACTTTATCGCGTTTCGCCTGTAACTTTCGGTAAACGTGTGTGGTTTTGACCAAGTTTGCAGAGAAAAATGGATCAAAAGAAGAAACATCGCAAAGTGCTCCGTAGCACCTTCACGAGGACGGCGAATGAAATGGATAAGCTTTTGTCGGCGCCGGAGGGTGAGATACGATCAATTAAAGTTTCCTTGGATCTATTACGCCAAAAAATTGAAGACCTAAGGAAAAGTGATGAAGAAATCTACGGTCTATTACTAAGTGAAGACGCTAGTGAAGAAGACCTTTTAGCAGAAATTGAGTGTAGTGACAACTATAGCAAGAAGTTTTTGGATCTCAGTATGCAGTTCGAAGACCGTATGCAGTCAATAGTGACAGGTGCAGTGGAAGGTGAGGTAGCTTCTAGGATATCTGATGATAGGAGTAGTTTAGACAGCAGACGCGGTAAGCGAAAATTTAAATTACCTACATTAGAGTTCAAAAAATTCGACGGGAATATTAAAAACTGGTTGCCTTTTTGGTCACAATTTCAAAAAGTTCATCATGATCCTGACATAGATCCGAACGACAAGGTCGAATATTTGATTCAAGCTACTATACCGGGTAGTAGAGCTAGGCAACTAGTGGATAGTTTTCCCGCCACTGGAAGTAATTATGATGCTATGATTGACTGTCTTATTTCGCGTTTCGGTCGGGATGACTTGCAGATCGAAGTTTATGTACGGGAATTACTTAAATTAGTAATAAATAATACTGCGTCTGGCAATAAATTAGATCTATCCTTGTTATACGACAAATTAGAGACTCAGTTGAGGGTTCTGGAAACACTCGGTATTAAGTCGGATAAATACGCGGCTATGTTATTTCCTTTAGTTGAATCCTGTCTACCTTCAGATTTATTAAGAGTTTGGCAACGATTGCCAGAAAGTATCGGATCACAAGCGTCACTTAATTCTGCCGGCATCGCAAGCATCGAAAATCGACTTCAGAGTTTAATGTTGTTCTTGAAAAAAGAAGTTGACAATGAGCAGCACCTTTCTTTAGCAGTCGAGAATTTCCATTTGCATGCTGCTAAAACCGAAGATTTTAAATCTACAGGCCCAAAAACAAGGAGACACGAGGAAAACAAGCACAAGTCTCCTTCCGCGATGGGTTTAGTTAATTCTCACACCATCTATAAATGTGTTTTTTGTCAGAATTCGCATGAAAGCAGCCACTGTTTTAAAGCACAGAAATTAACTTATGACCAAAGGAAAAATATTTTGACAGAAAAAGGCGCGTGTTTTCGTTGTTTGAAAATTGGACATCAGTCTCGAAAATGTCGCAGTCAATTAAGTTGTTTAATTTGCTCTAAATCGCATGTACCTTTAATGTGCACTGAACTTTCAAGACACCGGGTAAAGCAGGATACAGAAGAACAGAAAGAAAACGATGGCATCGCCGTGCCAAGAATTGAACAGACGCTCGCTAATAGTGCTAATACGAATGTTTTTTTGCAAACTCTGCGTATTGAAATAAACTATTTAGACAAGTCGCGAGTTGTACGTGCTCTTATAGATACCGGATCGCAAAAAACGTACATTTTGAAATCTACAGCTAAACTTTTGGGTTATCCTAGTAAACGACAGATTAATCTAGTACATGGATTGTTTGGAGGAAACCAATTAGCGCAAAAACATGATTGCTATGATGTTAGAGTGTTTCATAACAATTATAGTTATACATTTGAGGCACTAGATCAAAACGTTATATGTAGCGACGTCTCTTCCATATTTAATGGTCCCTGGATAGAAGAACTTAGTATGTTTAATATAAAACTATCGGACTTGGGTGATGCGTCTCCTATAGAGATTTTAATAGGTGCTGATATTGCTGGAAAACTCTATACTGGGAGGAGGCACATATTGGAAAGTGGATTGGTAGCTGTAGAAACATTATTAGGTTGGACTTTAATGGGCAAGATACCTTTAGGTCAACGGGACAATAATACCACATCGGCTGTATCACTTTTTGTTAAAAATGCTTCAGTTAGTAATCTTTGGGAGCTAGACGTTTTGGGCATTGGTGATCCAACTGAAAGGAAGTCAAGTGAAGAAACTGCGCTAGCAGCCAGGAAACTTTTCTTTGAAACAGTGTCATCGGATTCTAGTGGACGATATGAAGTGAGACTCCCATGGCTGGAAGGACATCCAGCATTGCCGAGCAACTACCAAATTGCAAAAAGGAGACTCGAGAGCACATTTAAGAAAATAACGAAAGACGGATATCTTGAAGCCTACGACCAAATATTTAAGGATTGGTTGGACGAAGGTATAATTGAAGAAATATCCGAGGAGCAGCCTAGCCAAGAATGTCATTATTTACCCCATAGACCGATAATTAAGCCAAATAGCTTATCTACAAAAATCAGACCGGTCTTTGATGCTTCGGCCAAAGAAAAACACAGACCTTCTTTAAATCAGTGTCTTGAAAAGGGGGTTAACCTGATTGAATTGATTCCAGCTATTTTGTTGAGATTTAGACAAAAGGAAATTGGTGTAATCTCCGATATTCGGAAAGCATTTTTGCAAATTGGCCTGCATAAAGCTGACAGGGATTTTCTTCGCTTTCTCTGGATAGATAAAACTGGAAAAGAAAGGATTTACCGTCACTGTCGAGTTGTATTTGGAATAAGTAGTAGTCCATTTTTATTGGCAGCTACACTGGACTATCATTTGTCGCTGATGTTAGAAAAATGCTCTTCGGCACGGCTTAATGTTTCAGAAGACACAATTACAAATTTATCCAATAGTTTTTACGTTGATAATTGTGTTACCAGTGTAAGAAATGAGCAGGAACTGAGAACTTTTATAGAAGAGTCAAACATAATAATGAGTGAAGGCAAGTTTGACCTCAGAGGGTGGGAGTATACTGGCCAAATACAGGATGAAAACCTTGCAGCTTCAACTCAGGTGTTGGGAATAAAGTGGAATAAGAGTGACGACACTCTATTTCTGAATAAAGAGAATGGATATGCAGATCAACTCTTCGATAAACCCGTAACTAAAAGAGTGATACTCTCGCAAGCTCAGCAAGTGTTTGACCCTATTGGGTATACCTGTCCGGCAACGCTGACTCCAAAATTGTTATTACAAAAAACGTGGAACCAGCATCTAACTTGGGATGCGCAGGTTGATTCTACAATAGAAACGCAATTTCGGAATTGGGTCAAAGAGCTGCCGTATTTAGCAGCTATTAAAATTCCTCGGTGGATACATGCAGGGCCTAGAGAAGCTGAAGAATTTACTTTGCATACATTTTGTGACGCGAGCAAAGATGCATATTCAGCAGCGATATTTTTAAGAGGTGTCCGGAACGGACAAGTATTTGTTCATATTTTAGCAGCCAAATCAAGGGTGGCACCATTAAAGGCTTTATCAATACCCCGCCTTGAATTGATGGCTGCACTCATTGCCGTTCGATTATACACTACAGTTAGGGATAGTCTTGATATTGAATTGGACGAATATTTCTGGAGCGATTCAACAACCGTACTATCTTGGATAAAGAGAACGGAGGAATGGACTACATTCGTTTGGAATCGTGTGACAGAGATTCGCAGATCCTCAAGTACTGAAAAATGGCGTCACGTTCCTGGTAAATTAAATCCGGCTGACCTTCCTTCCAGAGGTTGCTCCGCTAAGCAACTGTTGGAATCCAAATGGTGGGAGGGTCCGAAATGGCTTCATCATGATTCAGCGTCTTGGCCTCGAGAAGATATTAACTGTGATGAAGAAGAAATAAATAAGGAGAAGAAAAGAAAACTAGTTACAGCTCTAATAAATAGGGGGCAAATTATTATGACCTCGAATGATTGGCACTTTGATTACTTCTCTCAATATTTGAAAACGTTGCGAATGTTCGCATGGATTCGTCGTTTTATTCATAATACAAAGAATAGGGACGATAAACGCGCGGGGGAGTTAACCTTAGAGGAAGTTGACAAAGCCGAAGTATTTGTGCTTAAAGTGATACAGCAAGAGTCATTTACGAACGAAAAAGACAATAGATTATCGGGAATGAACGCTTTTAAGGATGAGCATGGACTAATTCGCTTACAGTCGTGTATTAGTAATAGAAATGACCTAGAGTATTTTCGGTTTCCTATAGTTTTACCGGCAAAACATTTTTTAGTGAATAGGTTGTTATTCCGGGAACATGTTAAGTCGTGTCATATTGGAACTCAAGGACTCACGAGTATCGTGCGCGAACGATATTGGATTTTAGGTGGTCGACGGGCGATAAAATCAGCCATCATTAAGTGTGTCGTCTGCAAAAGGCATAATGCGAAGCCATTCGGGGCAAGTGCTCCGCCGTTACCAGTAGATCGCGTCCGGGACGCGGTAGCATTCGAAACGACGGGCGTAGATTTTGCGGGACCGCTTTACCTAGCCACCGGAGGAAAAGCATGGATATGTCTTTTTACGTGTGCCGTATATCGTGCTGTACATGTCGAACTTTGCACCTCGTTGTCAGTCGCCTGCTTCATGCAGGTTCTAAGACGTTTTATTGCCAGACGTGGTCGTCCGAAGACTATATACAGTGATAATGGAACTAACTTTGTCGGAACTGAGAACGCGTTTTCTCGAGTAGACTTTCAAAAAATAGCTGAGAACAGTATTAATGAGCGGATCCAGTGGCGGTTTAACCCCCCGACAGCTGCGTGGTGGGGTGGTTTTTGGGAAAGGCTCGTGGGCATGTTGAAGCAACTGTTGCGTAAAGTATTGGGACGTGCTTCACTGGATTATGAAAGCCTATTGACTGTCTTATGTGATTGTGAATCCATCATAAATTCTCGACCACTTACCTGTCCCACATCAGATACCACGGAGATGGTACCTTTAACACCACAGATGTTCCTTAGAGATCAGATAGAAGACGGTGTCCCGGATTGTGATGCAGTTGATGGTAGGTCTCTATCCAGAAAAATTCTGCACAGGCAAAGATTGTTAGAAGATCTTCGACGAAGATTTCGGAATGAATATCTAGGTCAGTTAAAATTATGGTCGAAAAAGAATTTTAAACACCAAGTCAAAGTAGGAGATATAGTATTCGTAGGAAACGACCAGGACAAGCGTGTTAATTGGCCTCTTGGTCGTGTAACTGATACTATTCCCGGTAGAGATGGTCAAATTCGGCTTGTTAGGATTTCTACAGAAAGAGGTCAATTTTTAAGACCAATTCAGCGTATCTACCCCATGGAGTGCCCAGCAGATTTTTCTCAGACGCCAGGCAATGACCGAACGGACAACACGGGAGAGACCGAAGACAGAGGATCTCGTTTAAGTTTATGTGAAGGCGCGGAAGTGAGTGCCTCCGAAAACGACGCGGAAACGGGAGTGTCTGAAAGCAGAGTACCCGAAACGAAAAAAATTGTTACGCGAAGTGGGCGCAGCGTCAAAACTCCTGTGCGATACGCTAACGAGTAGATTTAGTTTTTGCTTAATTATATTTCGAATTTTGTCTGTTATGGTTTTATGTTATTTGCTGTAGTTTTGTTTACTTTTGTGCCAATATTAATATTGTGAGCCATGTTTACTTTTGTAAAATGCCTCAGGTGGGAGGATGTCACAGCCATTTGATAATTATTTTGTTTGTATACCGCTTTAAATGCTGAAGTTAAAAATCTCTTATTAAAATTCAAAGAAAGCTTTAGCTATAAAACCTTTTTAAATCATAACAATCTTTCCACTTGTCGGCAATAATTTTTATATTTTATCGCCATCACTTCAATTTATTTTCTTTATTTTAACGCGTAAGTGGTGTAATAAAAATTGATGAGGTTCACACAGTTGACTAAGACTCTGAGGGCTGAACGGTCGATGTTTCCGTGGCGTAAGATTTTTTAATTTTGTCTATGTATAGATTGATGCTTATAAGTGATAATTTTTGTTACATCATTTTTTAAAAGCACGCGATATGTTTTGTTGGGAACTGGCAAATATAGATTTTCAATAATTTTTGAAGTTTAATTTTGCAATATACGAACCGTGTATTTTATACGCAAATTCGGGTAGAATTGCGTTGGTACACACTTGACAGTTACAAATTGGTCGCATTGCTCCTGTAGTGAACGTTTTCTAAGTTAATATGCTCCTTTTCTAACTTGGCTGCACCGTAATGAAGACGGATAATTTTGATGTTAGTTTGCCTAAAAAGGTTATATGTTGCTTTTGTCCTTCCTTGTGGAAAGGATCGAAAATCGAGTGCTGCTTGTTCGTTGTACCACAAACTGTACTATTTAGAAAAAATAAATAACATTTATTACAAAAAAGACAAGTAGGGTTTTCGAGACCCCACTGTGCAGTCTACGTTAGATGAACGAACTGTGCTGTTTTAGGGATGTATATATATGTATATATATATATATATATATATATATATATATATATATATATAAACAAATATTGGCATGACTGCTAAGCTATTTATATTTTGAATACAGAACTTAAATTAGTTTTTTACTTTATTTTGCAGAATGTTGCTTTTTTTCCGTTGTATTAATAATAATATTGTTGTAGGTAATGCTGCATTGGAAAGTCTGGAGCTAACCAATTTAAAAAAAAAACGTCTATGCAGTAACATTATGCTACACTATGCAGTAAAACAACCATCAACCAATTCCAATACTGTTTCGGACACTGTTAATTCTGAACTGACGATTTTGTTGAACAGCTTATAGATATGCCGTTATCATCATTGGCCAATAAAAAAATATTTCATAATTATTGTACACTTCAAAGTTACAATCAATTTCTATAACTATTAATGTTTTATAAACAATTTTGTTTTGTTTTTTTTTACCTTGAATTATGATTTTGTTAATATTGATGTGTTAATATTGATGTGTTGATGTGTTATATAACTATTAAAATAATGCGAATTTAATTTTTGCAATTTCTATCACTTTGTAATTTAAAATTATTTCATTAATAAACAGCTCAGATCGGGCGAACATTCTCATTTATGTAAACAGAAATACAAAAATGGTGTGTATATTATAAAATACATAAGTAAATAAAGTAAAGAGTACAGTTTATTAAATTTTTGTTAATTATTATTCCTTTTATCCTATCCCAACACATAGATTAATTTATGTTGCCCAAATATATGTTGCCTCTTGTGGCATATCGATCTGTTTATTGTTTTAAAACCATTATCAAAAAACCAAACACATAAAATTACTATATTTCCAAACGTCATTTTAAAGATTAAAATACAGAAAATTTAATTAACACAAAACGTACATAAAACCACTTTTTAAAAAGATTTTCTTTTTTAAACAATGATAAAACTTAATTGAAAAATTTAAGTCTTAAATCTTGACCAAATCTCTCTTTAGTCTTGACTAAAAAATAAACCTCCGCATGAGTGTTCTAAGACGATAGCAATCGAGTCTATTTCAATTAAATATTTAATCCTTTTCTAACAAATCATATAACCAAATTTAATATCTGGTAAACTAATAAAAATTTAAAAAAAAACGGCAGCATTTATCTACTTCATTTAAATAGATTACTGACCGATTTAAATTTAGCAAGTCTCAAAGTATAAAAACAATTTGAAATAATCGCTCGAAATAGTCAAGTTATCTTTCACAAGACGTATACGACGATAATAACAATAAGCATTTTATTTAAGTCATATATTTTCTTCACAATTTGGCATCCGTGTACAAGTTTGAATTAGTTATCAGACACCTAAAAATATACTCGAGTAGAATCCTGCAAAGAATTTAGTCTCTGTTAACAGTTTTTTAAATTTATGACTAGAGTCCGCCACATGACGGCAGATTATCAGTCAAACATTTGTTCCATAAGGATTGTCTAACTAGTACTATTTAAACAATGTCTTGACTCTTGATTGAATTTCTTAAATAGGCCAAAAACAACATTTGTGTTGAGTTCCTTCTTACTCTTAATAAAAAGTAGGAAAAAAACACAAGATTTATTAACTTTGAAAGATTTACAAAAAGTTACGGGGAAGCTTGTGTGCAAGCAAAAAACATTAATGAATTTGTAAATAATGTTACCTTCGTATCGTTTGACAATAGTTTTTGTAAACTGGATTGATTAAATAGATTATTTTACCGAAAGCATGCTATGGATATATTTTATAATATAAAAGAACGGTACGAGACAGAATATGTTTCTAGATAGTTTTAATAGATAATAAATAGTTTTAAAGAGGGATAATTCTATGTTTTTGAGGCCGGGAAGTAAAATAAAAAATAGGTATGTTTTAATATCATTACTCTATTTAAATTCAAAACGTTTCTTAATGAAATGATGTAAGAAAAATTAAAGTAAAATTTACAATATTATAGAAATCAATAGGGCTGATGGTTTTTATACTTTTTATTGATAAATGGATTTACTTACTGGATAAGACTGGCTATAAATCAAACGTATATGTAACAAAACAACTAAAACTTGTTAATCTTCTTTTTTTTTATTTAATTAGATGGCTTTGGTAAAGACCAATTAGCCAGACAATTTTTTTTTAACTATAATAATTTAAAAAAAGAAAACTTTAAAAGAACTCATCCTTCTTCACAATAACAATGCTTAAAGTATTAGTAGTGCTTAAAGTTAAGTGTGAGCAGTGTTATTTGTGTTTTTTTTTGTCGCCCACTTACAAAATCTAACTAGTTGCAGGATTGCTAACAAAGAGGTGGTTAGTAATTTACAATTTCATTTTGCACCGTTTGGTGTGATTATATAAGCAGTACAATATAGTAATATTCTTATTAAAAATTATACAATTTAAATTTATAGGTAAGCAAATTTTGTTATTAATAACTTCATTATAAAATTTATCTGTGTATGTATACATAAACATGTATAATCATCAATTAAACCAATTTTACATTTATAGCTTGGTGACATTGCATGACTTGCTCTTATTCTGTTTAAAGTAATAATAAAGTTCCTGTTGTTTTCGTTGTAGAACCATCTTTTTATTGGGATTTGGACTTGACATGATTTATAATTTAATCCTATTTGTTGTCTGTCATATAGTTCTTGCCATTTAGCCTTAAGTTGAACTTTAAGTGTGGAATTAAAATCTGTATATGGTATACACTGATTAATAGAGTCTCTGTGTAAGTCTGAGGCGGATTTTGCAAACTTATCAGCAATTTCGTTTCCTTGAATACCCGAATGCCCTTTGATCCAAACTATTAGCACCTCCCGTTGCGAGCTAAGTATTTCGTGATTGGTCTGTAGTATTTCTACTTCTAGATGACTTAAGTTCTTGGCCGCAGTTATATTTTTTAGTCTCTCTATGACACTTTTGCAATCTGTAAATATAATACTTTTGAGTCTATACGTCCTAAGTATATATTTTAGAGCTTCACTTATTGCAAACATTTCTGCTGTATATATCGTTGCCTCATCTGGTAATCTGAACTCTTCATGATATTTTGAGGTGTGATCGTAAAAACTGGCACCTGTACGAATTTGTTTTGATCCATCGGTGTAAATCTGATAATAGTCAGACCATCGTTGATTAACCGTTTCGAGGAAGTGGTCGTTTTTGTCAATCTGAAACGTCTTAATTTTTTTAGAGAAAAGGACATGCGGATGTTCTGAAAATATTGGTTGGATTTTTGATGTGTACAGTACCGACCTGAATTGGGAAAGAGTGGTATAACTTTCACAAATTAGCGGAGTTTTCTTTTTTAGCCAATAAGACTGTGTGAGTACTGAAATTGGCAGTTCATGGATAGGAATTATATAATTTGCGGATTTAGCGAATGCTTTTGTGATAAACTTGTTACTAATTAGTTGCCTTCTTAGTTGTAACGGTGGTTCTACAGCTTCTGCTTCCATAATATTTATTGGGGTTGATTTGAGATATCCAAGACATATTCTTAGACTTTTGTTTATTTGGGTTTCTATTTTGTCTAAATGAATTTGTGCCGCTGATCCATACAAATGACTACCATAATCCAGGATTGATCTTATCATGGTTCTATAAAATAACAATGCGATATTTGGGTCAGCCCCCCATTTTGTATAACAAAAGGCTCCTCTCAGTATGTTAATAGCATTTTCAGATTTTTTTGTTATTTGATGGATACAATCTTTCCATAACAGTTTCCGGTCAAGATATAATCCTAAGTATCTCACAACATTTTTTATTTGAAAATTATAAGGTCCCAGTTTTACATGATCCTGTTCAATGTTTCGTCTTCGGCTAAATAGACACACCTCTGTTTTGTGTTCAGAAAGTGTAAAATAATTTTCATTCAGCCACTCTTTGAAGATGTCATAAGTTTTATTTAATTCATATTCACAAGTTTCAAAGTTTTTTCTTGTACAATAAAAAACAATATCATCTACAAATTTTATTGTTCTTATGTTATGAAGTTTACCACTAACATCCATTGTATATAATAAAAACAAAACTGGACTTAAAATACTTCCTTGGGGGAGTCCTAGGTTCGTAGTTCTAGGTCTAGTAGTTACTTGATTTATTTTTATATGTATTTTCCTGTTTGTGTACAGCGAAGTTATAAAGTTCGCTAATTGCGTATTAAATCCAATCGAAATCAATTTATTGGTTAAATCATCTAGGTTGACGTTATCAAATGCACCTGTAATATCGTTGAAACCTGCCATAGTCATGAGGTTACTAGTAAATCCAGCTAGAATATCTGTGACAATTACTGTTAATGCTTCCAATGTTGACCTAGATTTTCTGAAGCCATATTGTATATCAGGTAGAATATGTTCTTTCTCTAGCCATTGCTCAAGACGATTTTTGATAAGTCTTTCGAAGGTTTTCAACACACATGAAGCTTATGATATGGGCCTATAAGAGGTTGGAATGCAATCCGGTTTGTCGTGTTTTTTTATGGGGATGATAATATACTCCTTCCATTTTTCAGGGATCGATGTTTGTCCTGTCCATATTGCATGGAATATACTTAAGAGAGATATTTTTCTGATTTATTGGTAAGTTATAAAGCATGGAATATGAAATATTATCTATACCAGGGGAGCTGTTGTTGGTATGTTTGATAGATCGTTCCAGTTCCCACATCAAAAATCTTTCGCTAAGATAGGTCGTATTCCTTGGTACTGAAGAAATTTGGAGATCACATTCATACTGGTTGGTTGGTACCTATGGCGGTGAAATTTTAATATGAAATTCTTCTATCCAGTTTGAATTTGGGTCTATTGGCAATCTGTTTTGGACTTTTCGATTTTTATAATTGTTTACCTTTTTCCAAATTTGTGAAATTGGGGTATGGCTGTTTAAGCTTGTACAGTATTCAACCCATTTTTGCCTTTTTGTTAATTTGAATGTGCGTTTAGCGCAAGCATCCATTTTTTTGTATTCAATTAAATTTTCTCTATTTGGAGTTCTCTTATACTTGGCAAAAGCTAATTTTCTTTGATGAGCAGCATTTTTACATGTTTCATTCCACCAAGGCTTCGGACAGTGATTGCGGTGCTTATTCAAACCTGAAAATTTTCTTGGGATGGCAATTTCTGCAGCTTCATTAATCATATAAATGAGTTCATCGTAATTTTGAGCTATATCTCTGTGTTCAAGATTAGTTACATATAGATTCCAATTTGCATTTTTTAACTGCCATATACTGTGCTTCGATGGTTCAGCTAAGTCATGATCATCTTTAACATTGAGTGTTATCAATATGGGTAGGTGATTTGATCCATGTGGGTCCTCTATAGTTGTCCATGTGAAAAATTGTACAATATCTTGAGAGCACAGAGTTAAGTCAATTGCGCGTTTACTACTTAAGGGAACTAATGTTGGATATCCGCTGTTTAGAAGAATAAGATTACAATGGTTTATTGCATCAGATAAAATATTCCCATATGTGTCATTAAAATCGCAACCCCAAGAAACATGATGGACATTAAAATCACCTGCTATTAGAAAAGGTTTTGGTACATTAGCAAACAATTCATTGCACTCTTGCAGGGTTATTTTCTTTCTTGGTTCAATATATAACGAAACTATATAAATGGTTTTTTTATTAGGTAATAGATTAATAGGAATACATTTATGAGAAAAATTTACTTTAGTATTTATTATTATTTCTTTATAGTAAATGCTTGCTTTAATTAATATGGCCACCCCTCCATAACCATCTGGACGGTCTTTACGACTAATATTGTAATTTTTAAAATTATAATACTTTCCCTCTTTGAACCAAGTTTCAGATAACATTGCAAGAGCTGCATCATTCTCATGAAGAAGGAATTCCAAGTTTTCTTTATTTGAAACTGCTGATCGGCAGTTCCATTGAATAAAATTTATTTTTTGTGTTAAATCTGCGAATTTGATATATTTTCTGATAGATCTATATTTAATTGTTTACTAATTATACACTCTAGTTCCGTTTTTGTAATATTAAAATTATTAGTTCTCTTAATTGTAGAGATAATGTTTGCCACTAATTCTGAAATTATTTTAAGATTCTCTGAAGTTAACCCCGAATTATGAGTTGATAAATCTGAACTGTCTATATTTTTAACATAACTAGGGTTGGTTAGAATACTATAATTTGAACCTATAGTCCTAGGTTGAGAAATTATTTCTCGATGGGTTATTTCAATTGGGTCTGGACTATTTGGCCTCAGCCTTTTAACTGGCTTATGAAACTCAACTGTTGTTTTTTTGTTAAAGACTCTATTGTGAGTTTGTGAATGGTGTGAAGATGACTCTCCAAAGAAATTGAAGTTTGGAGGAGGTTGAGTCGAACATGAGGGTCGAAGCTCCATATGGGTTGGTTGTGGATTGGAAATCTTTTGAAAGGCAATTCTTTCGTTTGGGTTATTTTTAGTAGTAGTTGAACGATTGGCAGTAATAGAAGCGTAAGAGTTTCTGGGAATTAATTTGTTAGCATCATGATAATTTACATTGGCTGATGACATAGTTTCTTTGATTAATTTTTGTCGGTGAAATTCCGGGCAATCTTTCAAATCAATAGTAAAATGCTCTCCCATGCAACTAAAACATTTTTTTGTTTTTTCTACTTCCGTACACTCTTTCGAATTGTGATCTTTGTTACATTTATAGCATCTGGGTCGAGATCTACATTGATTTCCTAGATGCCCGTAACGCAAATAATTAAAACAAAGTAGAACGTTTTGTTTGTATAACTCTTACCTCTTTTATGACCTTATTAATAACAACATATTTAGGTAATGTTTGTGATTTAAAACTAACAATGCATGATTTTGTTGGAACAAGTTCTGGCGATTCCCCTGTTGTATTCTTACGATTAATTCTTTTAACATTTAAAACTTCGAACGGTAAATGGGGTTCGTAAGATTTAATTTTATTTTTAAGGTAATCTTCAGAAAATTCCGTCAAAATATCTCGTATTACGCCTTGTTTGAATAAATTTAGGATCATAAATATCCAAATTATTATCAATAAATACTTTAGCGTTTTTGTTACTGACAAGGTAATTAGCGTTTTATGAATCCTTCATTTTAATTCGAATTCTATTGCGACCTATTGCATCGATACTTAAAATATTATTGTCCAATTTAGGAAAATTTGTTAAAATTATATCCCTGACCTTTAAAGGATTTAGACTACTTGAAAAATGTATTTGTTTGTTTTCCACATAAATATGGAAAGGGCCCTGATCGTTTGGGCCATAATTAAAAACCTGTTTCTGCCTTTCGGGTTGAGATTGAGGTGAATTTCCGTCTTTCGAAGTCTTAGACTGCTCGGTAATTAAATTTGGTTTACTTACATTTTGATTTTCGTGAGAATTAGATATACCTGAATCCGTGACTTGCATATTCATGTCTTGCTGATCTGGGGAATCTAACAAAAGATCATCGGGAGGATCGCGAGGTAGCCCCCCGTCTTGCTCACTCATTTATATTTTTTACACTATCACTATCACTATGTTTTTACAGAATTAGTCTAATGAGTTTTTAAATCGTTTTGTAAAAATTTTAAACACTCGAAATCACACATAATCAAATTAACAATACAGAACTGTTAATCTACTTCTCGTTCCCAAAAAAATACTATTCTCAAAACAAATTTTGCACAACTCCCGTCGCCTACATTTAGTTGGTTTATAGTCAACCGAACTTTCCAACCAAAATTCAAACCAGAGTGCCTGCTAATTGTTAATTGTTAGTCGGATAAGCTTGTCTGCCAAAAGTGTCGCTTGAAGTCGCTGCTTAATACCAACTTATAATTAAAAATCAAGAAACTATTAAGGGGATATGGATTTAAAAATAGTATCTAAAGTGGAAAAAGAATTTTGAAATTTCAACTCCCCTGAAACTCACACATCTTGTAAATTCGTGGATGGATGATTCTGACAAAAGTTTTAGGGCAATTTAACATCAAGCTTAATACTTGACAGTCATCGCATTACGGAATTTAATTTTTTGGTAATGTTACGAATGTTAATTTTAGCCAATCTGATGGTATTTTACCTGTAATATTACTTATTGAATAGTGCTGTTATTAAGTCACGGCTTTTAATTTTATTTTCTGCAATTAATTTAAGTATTTTTGCAGTTTTCTGAGCTTTTACTGTATGAATAGCTTACCGCCCTAGTGGGAGCCCTACTGGCAACGTAAGATTCCCAATAAGGGTTGCTGCTGACCCTTAGATGATGTCTGAATGGATTCTAAATGGCAACTAATTAGCTAAATAGTTGGCAACTAATTGGATGAGTTGCCAACTATCTCAACTATCAACAAGATCTAGAACCTATTCAAACATCATCTAAGGGCTAGCAGCACCAATTTCAAACATCACAACATATTTTTTTAAACCAAACATATATTACCTTTGGAAATGTCAGACATATTAAATTTTGTACCATCTAAAGGGTTTGTGCTAAGGTATTTAGTGGCTTAACTCATGTGCACCGAGTAACAAAAAACTGATAATAGGTTTTTAGTCCGAAAACGTTCTGTGCTGTAACCCGAAAGAGATTATAAATTTTATATCTTTTATAAAGGATTTTAAATAAACTTTTGTGATTAACGGTATACAGCCAACTAGAAATTTTTTCTTGTGGATATTTTGGCCTCTTTGCACTTTTTTCTAATTATTTTATTAAGCCCTTTGTATTCTTTTAGATTTGTTTTATGTTTTCGTCCTTTGTCCATGAGGTACATGAACTTTTGCATTATCCTTTGTTTTCTGTTGTCTTTCGTGTTGTTTTCATTTTTAAAGCAGTCTATGTTACTTCAACGTTCGTCTGTACCAAGTTTTCCAGCGATTATAAATCTTTGTCAACCTTGATTTTTTTTTTAAATTTTTTTCAAGGTTCTTAAGTTGTGAGATGTCTATTTTTCTTGTCACTTTTTCCCCTTTAATTTTCAAAAATTCTTTTAGTCCAAATTACAATATAACTGATTTATAATGGTTATGAATGTCAGCTCCAAGCTATTTTTGAAAATTTTATGTACTTTTTAAAGTTGTTATCGAGCAAAATGAAGTCAATTTGATTCCTACCAATTTTACCCATTCTGTCTGCAGGTGATTTCTAAATGTATAGGCTTTTAGGATGTTGTTTAAATAGCGTTTTGACCAGTAACAGATTATACTCTACGCAAAATTGTACAAGTCCTTTATTGTCTCATTATATATTGTCTCATTGAGCACCAAGACCAATTTTGGCAATAGAGTCATTATTTTTTCATATAAGTTGTTAAAAAACTTTTCAATTTCTTCCTCTAAATTGTGACTTAGCATAAAGGCTGCTAAAGGCATAGATCTAAATATTATTTAGGTTTCTATGGGTTATTCTGAATTTCAACATTGCTACTCTATAATATAGAGGAATATGGTTGACTAACACAATTTAGTCCAACACTAATAAAGCCATTCCATACTGATGTTCTGGGTCGGTTCCTGAATAATAGATAGAACCATCTTTTGTTTTTGGTTTTCTCGAACCAGACTATCTCACTTTAGTCATTAAGATGACTATTTTTATTTTTCTCATCGGCTTCAGTTTTTGCAAGTTTCCTGGACATGGATAAGTTGCGTATGTTCTAGGTGGCAATAGGTACTATCCTGACCCTATATATTTCGTTTCTCTGTCCACTTCCTTAGACCTTAATAACAATTGACGGGTGGCTTCTTTACACCCTCTCTTCATTTGAGGAGTGCCCTGGACTGAGAGTCATTTTATTATGAGGGTGAAAAATATAATGGATTAGTTTTTTCGTGGCATTTTTCCAGGTCCTCAGCCAACTGCTCCAATTGTGCTTGTAGGATTCCAGTTTTAAGTCAGTCCAGGATGATTTCCTCTGTGTCTTAACCTGGTTTTGATAATTGCTATTAATTTTCACCAGAGATAAATAGGAAATATCATAAATTCAGGGATAAAGAGATGGGTCATTATTTCTCTTAATAAGAAATTTAGAGCAAAGCATGGTTTACGCGGGCAGGCTTGCGTCCCTGAAGTACGAGCATTCTCTACCGGGATCATAGAAAAGTATCTACCCACTACCCGTATACAACATATATTACCTGTTAAGACGGATAACTGATTGGTGACTGACACACATTGGTGACGAATATTCAAATACATTTTTTCAATATCCGAAAACGGCTTTTACTTCATATTTCCTGCAGATATGGCTTAAAACAGGACAAAGTTTCAATAAATTCTCTACTCTCCACATCATATGTGTCTTTCTAATAAATATTTTATTATTTTATAACTAGCAGCTTTTATTATTAAAAAAAAACTTTATGTCCAATGAAGATGATTTTATTTTCTTTTTTTACGTCATTGTGATTATGTATTTCATCGACTCTTAAAAGCTCTAAAAGACCGTAAAAAAGATTAGTCTTTGGGATATGGGTCTAAAGGAGAATTTTAAGCAGTTCCCAAATAAAACAGAGAACCAACCTGTTAATTCTAAAACAGTTTCGAATAAAGGACGGCTATTAAAAGAAGTAAACTCAGCATACTTAATTTACTTCGCATACGTTACTTCGTTACTTAACATAGCTTAAAAAATGAAGTCCATGAAACTATTGGTAGTGGAAGGAAAGGTAGAAGACTGAAGACCAATAGGAAGATCTCGAACATGCACAGGAACAGGATCACAGCTAGCGGAGACAGCAAGCTTATAATTTTTAAAGTGTCACCACGCTCGGACAAGTACTTAAGTAATGAGGAGAAGGAGGATCATGTATTGAATATTTATTACACAAATATTATTCTGATAATTGTTTTAATACTTTTAATAAATATTTTAAACAAATTGATATTCTATTTCAAAAATTTTATGTTACCTATTATATTTAGTTTAAATTAAATTTATTAAACTCTTTCCCCTATATTCATTCCCAATAATTCATATAATTTGTGACTTTACATTGTTAACCAAATATTTTTTTAAGAAATATACATTTTTGTCCTACAAATGAAATATGAATATGTTACAAATTAAACCAATTTATGTCTTTCCGTTAACGATTCGCAAACCAATAAAAATATTTTCATTGGTCATTGTTCAGAGAAACGTGACTGTGGTCGATAATGCCGTTTGAATATCTCCCTGCTAGGTCCATCGTGGCATTTTCTAAGCGACTAATTGTTTTATGCTTCTCTTTTTACTCTTATTTATGAATAAGTCTACCAGAGCAGGACTGTAAAGAAAGTTTTGAATTATAAACGCATAGTGATTTTAGAAAAAAGCTCAAACAGATCGATTTTATTTTTCAGTTAAACATTTTATGCTACACTTATGTCTTTTATAACAGTTCGAATTATGACGTCATTATTATGTTTATTTTGATACTATTATCGAAAAGAGGGCATACGAAAAAAGCGAAATACATGTTTTATGTATTTGAATGTCATATATTTCTCATGTCAGTTATGTGACAACATTTTCAGAAATTAATTCGGAAATACTAAAACATTTATTTTTAAGACATAATTAATTTTTATCTGTTTAATTCTTTTAGTAGATAAAACCGTGTTTCATTTAGACTAAATTACATTTTGATACAGATACAGTTGACTTCAAAATTATAGTTAGCTATGAAGCAATAAATATGCTTCAAAAAAGTTATCCACATCACGGCTTGTTTAAGTGAAAAGCAACGCACAGAGATTTTAATGATAGAATATGGAGATAGAAAGAGTCTCCAAGTTGAAGGTAACCGAGTGACGACCGATTTCAAGCAAGCAAATTAATTAAACTCAGCCTATGAGAAATTTTCACCCAGGTAGTACGATCGGGTGTAACAATTCATTGGAGCAATGTGTGTTAACTCGAGTAAAAACAGGAGTCACCCCACCGTGCTCCAATACTCTAGACCATCCCTTTCCCCCCTATAGCACTCTGATGCGCTATAGAAGCACAACAATCAGACAAATGCTCTTCATGTGGAGGTCCTGGGTAATAGAACCCCAACATAACCGAATGCAAAAACTCAGTACAGCGCATCTCCGCTAGAGTCCCGGCTCAGTTCGGCGACTTGGTGCTCAAGGGGTTGGGCCCTACGGGTCCAAAGCCCCTTGGGTTTTGGGGTTTTTGTTAGTTTTTTTGGTGGCCGAAGCCGGTTTTTGTTAGTATTTTTTTGATTTTTTTGGTGGCTGAGGCCGGTTTTTTGTGTTTTTTGTGTTTTTTTTTTGTAGGTGACCTGTGGACAAAAAATCATAATTGGTATATAATCTATATTATAATGAAGAAAATATATAAATATTATACGATACCACAATATAGATTGTATCCTTGTTAAGCAGCTGGGCCCACTGTGTACGAGGCGATGTGCGATATTCTGGGTGATTTGAGCTACGAACTATCTTCCTAGTGTGAGTGTTATGATTTTGGAGTTCTTTTTACCCTGGGGTTTTGTATGGTATCGTTTCCCTCTGGGGGGTTTTTTATTTCTCTCTCTGGTTTTCTTTTAGTCAATTATCTGTTGTTTAGGTATTTTGTGCTTTCATCTGTGAAAAGCGTCATATCTCATTGTCTTTCGTATTATGTGACTGGGGTGGTTCTCTAATTCTGCGAACTTTATCCTGGCCTTTTCTTTCATTGTGTCAGTCACTCTGATTTGCTGTAATTCTCTTAAAAGGAATCTTTCAGCTACGTATCTTGGTACGTTTACCGCTTTTCTTAAGCTTTTGTTGTGTTGTGCCTGTGTTTTCTTTTTGGTCGTGTTGCATATAAGTCCCCATGCAAGTGACGCGTAGGTCAGTATAGTAAGGACTATACTGTTTATTAATCTTATTTTGGTTTTGATGCGAAGTTTGCTTTTCCTTCCTGCTAGGCCTCTTATTGCGGCTCTTGCCATATTGGCTTTTTGTATTGTGGCTTCTACGTGTTTGTTAAAAGTTAATCCTTTGTCCATTATTACACCCAGATATTTTGCTTCACTTTTTCACTCAATGGAATTGTCTTGCCCAGTTGCCTGTTCTTCCGGTTATTTTCGCCTCTTTTTAAAGAGTACGGCTTGCGTCTTGTCTGAGTTTATTGCAATTTTCCACTTTAGACTCCATTCTTCTATGTCGTCTAATGCTGTCTGTAGGTTTGTGACTGCTTTGTCTACATTTCTGTGTTTGGCCGCTATCGCTGTGTTGTCGGCATAGAGACTTAATAGTGTACCTAGTGGTCTAGGTATGTCTGCTGTGTATATCGTGTACATCAAAGGTGACAGTACCGCTCCCTGTGGCACTCTGGCCTCCGGGTTCCCGAGTTCGGACAGGACTTGTCCTATCCGGACTCCGAAACTACGGTTGCCCAAGTACGAAGAGATCAGTCTTGTTATTGCTCCGCTGTACCCGTATCCTCTCATTTTGTATAATAGTCCCTTATGCCAGACTCAGTCGAATGCTTTGCTTACATCCAGGAATGCAGCTCCTGTGTATTGTTTATCGTTGAATCCAGCTACTATGTACTCTGTTAGTCTGAGTACTTGTAGCTCGCTGGAGTGTTCTGATCTGAAGCCGAATTGGTCTTCAGGTATGATGTTCAGTCTGTCTGTTTCAGCTTGGAGTCTGCTGAGTATCACTCTTTCCACTATTTTGCTGATTGTTGGTGGTAAGCTTATTGGCCTGTAGTTTTGTGGGAATGTGCTGTCTTCTCCGGGCTTTGGTAGCATTATGACATGGGCCTCTTTCCATCTATTTTGGAATTTTTTAAACCTTAGCATTGCGTTTATTATGTTTGTTAGGTATACGATGGCTTTCGCTGGTAAGTATTTTAGAGCTCTACTCGTGATCTGGTCTGGACCGGGAGCCTTTTTAGGTGAGCTGTTCTTGATTAGCTCGTTTATCTCCTCTGGTGTTGTTGGAGAGATAATTTCGTTTGGGTTTTCCGGTCTTTCTCTTTGTCTTTCGACTTCTTCTATGAAGTCGATGTCTTCGTCTGGGTGGTAATTTAATGTACACTCTCTCTCGAGAGTCCTCTTCATTACCTCTGCTGTTTCCTCTGTACTGTATACTATGCTATTTTCTCCGTATAATGGGGATATTCTTTTTCTGTCACTTCTTAAGATTTTTTGCAGTTTACAAATATTTTGCATATTTGGCCCCTGTTCTTCCATGTCCCTTATATGGTTTTCCCAGTTTTCACTACGGTGTTGTTGTAGTGCTATTTTGACCTCTCTATTTAATCGATTTGCCCTATTTTTGTCGGCCTGGTTCCTTGTTCCTCTTGCTATCTGTTTAGCTCTGTTCTTTTCTCTTATCATGTCTTTTATTACTTGTTGTATATCCTTGAATCTGCCCGTTTGCATGTTTACTTCCTGTTCAGTAGTGCTATTCCTAATTGTTTGTTGAATGATGTTTTTCAACTCTAGGACCCTGCCTTCTATTTCTCGTGGATTGTCTATCACTGGGACAATGTTTATTCCAGTGCTCATGAATCTCTTAAAGTTTGTCCACTTTGTTTTCTTTTTAATCCTTTTAATTGTACTTTCTTCTTCCCACGTTCCTAGTTCTAATAGGATGGGTTTGTGGTCATTTGTACCTTCGTTTATTGTTAGAACTTCTGTTTGTAGTCCTAGGTTTTTAGCAACTACTATGTCTATATGCGTTGGAAGTGCGTTTCCTGGGTAATGCGTTGGGTCTGTGGGGCCCATTGCCATAACGTCTTCGTTGTTTTCTATGTACGTATTTAGTGGTCTTCCATTTCTGTTCGTAGCTCTGTCATTCCAGTTAGGGGATCTTGCGTTTAGGTCTCTTATTATAATTGAGGGTTCGTTGTTTAGGAACGTGTTTAGATCATCGTCGATCAGCGGATCTTGTGGTCTTACGTAGGCGGAGGTAATTCTGACTTCTCCTTGCCTTATTTCTATTCTTATTGTTGTCGCTTGCATAGTTACTAGTTGTGGTGTTGGTAATCTAGTGTGTCTTATGCCTTTTTTCACAAGTATTGCTGTGCAGCCTGCTTTTGCTGGCACAATTAATACAATTTTTTGAAATTGTATTAATAAATAAACCTGCTATTTTGTAGTATATTTGAATGCCATTAGACTTTCTTTTTAATTAGTTTATAGTTTGTAAGAAACGGAATTGTTGATTTCAATTTATATGATTTAAGTTATACCAATACGAGATGGTAACCAGATTAAAGGATCTGTTATATTTTGGGAAAAAATAAAGTTGGTAATGGTCGTGGATCTTTTGGACGATAGTATGATCAGTGGATACGTTTTGGATATATTGGATTGAGACTAGAGAGTCTGTGCATAAAGCAACTTGCTTATTTGTAGACAAAATGTATTTATAGTTTGAAGTATACTGTAGAATTCTTCGATATAAACGCTGCAAAAGTAGGGGATAATAAATGACGTAATAAAAGTTGATGACGTTGTAACAGAATAGCCTACACCTGTAATATTTTTTAAGCATCAGTGTATAGTACTGTATCCTATTTCTTTGTAAATATAATTTCTTTAAAATTGTTTATAATGACTTTCTTGGAAGTTGTAATAGTTTTATAAATTCGAGCAACACCGGTGGAAATTAACATATTACAGGTATACGCGCCAACGGCAGATAAAGATAAACCAACCAGAGAGATCTAATTTAAACACAATTGACATTAAAAAACTCACTAACCCCGAATCCAAAATAAAAGTACGAGAACAACTAGCAAGGAAAATAAACGACATGCGCGACTCTACTAAAGTGTGACATACAGAAGAAGAAAGAATGGATGTCTGATAAGATAATGGATATGATGGATGAAAGACGTAAATTCAAGAATAAAAATGCTGAAAAATACCACCAGATTCACAAAATCATAAGAACCAAAATTCGAAAAGCCAAAGAAAAATGATTTTCCAACGAATGCAGGGAAAAAGAACAATACGAAAAAAACAGCAACAACCTGCTTGACAATTACGGATAAGTAACAGACTAATTGACCATGTAGAATCTTATGTGTACCTTGGCACCAACGTAAATGCAAAATGGGGACAGCCCACAGAAATTAAGGCGAGAATAGAACAAGCTAGAGCAGCATTTAACAATATGAAAAAGCTTCTTATAAGCAAGGATTTGTCTCTTTCCCTAAAACTACGTCTAGTTAAATGCTACATTTTTCCGATCTTACTATATGGTGTGGAGGCCTGGACGCTGACAGACGCTCATGAGAAAACTAGAAGCATTCGAAGTGTGGATGTACTGACGCATTCTTCGTATATCCTGAACCGAACATGTCACCAACATAGAGGTAATTCAAAGAATCCAATAGGAGAAAGATCTCTTGAGCACAATTAAACAAAGAAAGCTTGAATATCTAGGCCATATATTGAGTCACGATAAGTACCGTCTACTGCAATTGATTGTCCAGGGGAAAATGGACACTTCCGCACGGATCAAAATTGGCAACACCACGTCGGAGGAATTCCACATTGACACCGCGCTTAGACAACGAGATCCTCTCGCTCCCCTGCTGTTTAATTTCGCACTGAAACATGCAGTAAGGAAAGCTCAGCCACAACTGATAAACGGATTTGCCGCACAAGGATCAAAAATACTATTGGCCTTTGCGGATGACGTGGACACAATAGCATAATCCACCAGAGCTTCAAAAGAAGTTTTTACCCTATTCGAGACCGGAGCCAAGGAAATTGGTCTTAAGCTAAACGAGGATAAGACGAAGTACATGGTAGTTACGAAGAACTCAAGATGAAGGGTTAGGCGAAACGTACCAATTAACGAATATAACTTCGAAGTCGTCAAAGAGTTTAAGTATCTGGGAGCGATCATAACATCTGAAAACAAATATGAAAATGACGTGGCAGCCAGGATAATAGCAGGAAACAGGACATATTACTTTTTAATGACCATCCTTAAATCAAAAATACTCTCAAGCTCAGCAAAAATAAGAGTATACAAGACAATAATTCGACCCACAATAACGTATGGAAGCGAGACATGGACGCTGAACCAGCGGGAAACGACAAAATTACTGGTTCTTGAAAGAAAGATACTGCGGACTATCTATGGGCCTTGTAGAGAAGAAACAACAGGAGAGTGGAAAAGAAGACACAATAATTAAAATAATTAACTCCAGTCAATATATGGAGATGAACACATAGTCCGTTACATTAAAGCAAACCGAATAAGATGGGCGGGCCACGTCCTAAGGTCAAATAACGAAAGACTTCTGAACACCACATTCTGGGAAAGGTCCGATGGCAGAAGGTCAGTTGGCCGCCCAAGAAAGAGATGGAACGACGCAGTGGCCAGTGATCTACGTAAAATGGAAGTACAGCAGTGAGAAATAGCTGCTCAGGACCGACAACAATGGAGGGAAATAGTAAACGCGGCCAAGCATCACCTAGAGTTTTAGAGCCAAATAATGATGATGATGACGATGATGAAAATGGTCAGTAAGCGAGAAGATACTCCAAAATCTGCGGAAGTGGTTCGAGCTCACATCGGTCGAACTATTCAGAAGCGCCGCAAACAAGATCAGAATTGCCATGTTAATAGCTAACGTTCGCAATGACAGAGCACTTGAAGAAGAAAAAGGGAGTTGTAAATTTATCGTATTTTAAAAGTGATGTGTATCATTAAGGACTAAATATAGACCAGGGGATTGGTGAGATGGAATTGTTTGTGAACGAGATATGTTATCAAGTAACTGCGCCAAAATTAGTGGGATGGGTTTTAATAATGGTAATTTAGAGAGGTCTTGGAATATATTCGTGGATGATTCAAAAATAGCATACTTATACTGGGTTAGAGCGATTGAAAGAAATGGGTACTGCGTAGAAGAGTCTGCTTCCGTCTAATCCAAAGACGGGTTCATTTGCTTCGCAATATAAGTTTTCTACGGGGCCAGATCTGAAGGCGCCTATACCAATACGGAGAACCGTATTATGTATCGAATTTAAAAGACTAAGCTATGTTTTAGAAGCAGAGATGTATACAGGGTGGTCCTTAAGTAATTGTTCAAAAAGAAACCGTAGTTTCTACACTTTAAAATGTTACGATTTAAGCCAAATGTCTTTAATAAAATGTTGATATTAAGAAAGATACAGGGTGTTAAAGTAAAAAAATTTAATTTTCCCTATAACTTACATATTTGTAAATATTTATGTATAAAAATTCATAAATTATAAACTCATAATTCTAATTTGATGCACACTTTAATGTAGCTGATAGAGGGCGCCACATATGCTACATATGTGGCATACATTTGCACTTAACTTTTTTGCTCTTCAAGTTACCGGTTTCTGTGATAAAAAATATTAAAGATACATTATTTTAACAAAAAAGTATACGTGTTAATAATTTTAAAACTCAACAGTTTTCGAGATAATCGCATTTTACAAATCAACTAAATAATTCTGATTTAAAACAATTACTTTAGGCAACTAAAGAAAATTAGACAAAAACATCAATACTTCTGAATTTTGGTATAAATTGTGTTTACTAAAGTTAATAGTTAACAAAATATTAAATAAAGTAAATATATCAGCAGGATAGTTAATAGAAGGATTTGACAAAAGAACAGAATAATAATTGGATTTTATATCGAACATTTTAGGTTTTGTATTAAATTAAAGTAACAATCAAAACATTTTATTTATAAACCAAATTAAAAAATAGATAAACTAAATAACATTAAACTTTTTGTCAAAGTAAGTGTTCGATATGTTCACTATTTTCTTAAATTCATTGGTCAATACATTCCATAAAAGATCGTCTCATATTAAATAGCATCATTGGTTCTCAAGAAACTGCTGCAGTATTTATAATAAGTATTATAAGTGTAATATATAACAAAAATATTGTTACTAAAGATTTACCCCACATAGGAAAAGTCCATTGACGAAAAAAGAAGTAGTTCGAGAATATTCAAGATAACATCGAAATGTCTAGTGAAGTTTGAAACGTCAGAAATATATATATATATATATATATATATATATATATATATATATATATATATATATATATATAATATATATATATATATATATATATATTAATAGAGAGAGAAGACCGAAAATGTATAAAGAACGTGCGAACATACAGAGGACCAGACGCTGACTCGGATCACTTCATGTTAGGAATTAAAATGGCTCAACTGATGCCGGAAGAAAAAAATCGCAAAAGAAAAAAGAAACAAGCAAGAAGAACAAGAAATGTATAGAAAAGGTATCGATAGAAAATTAAATGAAACACACCTAGAAGGGCACATAGACAAGGACTGGGACAAAATTCAGCAGATTATCAGTAACACAGCTAAAGAATGCAATAAAAATATAACTAAAAAAAAAGGATTGGTTTGACGAAGAATGCCAGAAGGAAATTGAAGAAAGAAGTAAACTAAGGATGGATATGATCAAAAGTGATACGGAAGAAACAAGAAACAGATATAAAAAGAAAGAAAAATCGTAAAGAAAGTTTTGAGAATGAAAAAGAGAAAGTACATGGAAAATCAGCTGAAAGAAATAGAAGAAAATTACAAAAATCGAGAAATTAGAAATTTATACCAGGGAGTAAAAAATGAAAAAAGAGGATACCAAAAAAAACAATATTTTACAAAGATAAAGAGGGAAACGCCATTAGTGGAGAAAAAGAAATAGCCGCTAGATGGAAAGAATACTTCGATGAATTGCTAAATGACGAAAACAGGATAGAACAGCAACAGCCTATAAGAACGGAGAAACATAGGAACCAAATAAATGAGACAGAAGAAACACCCCCTATCAGAAACGAGATAAAGGAAATAATAAAGAAATTAAAAAATAACAAGAGTCCAGGAAGTGATAATATAACTGCAGAGATGTTCAAATATGGAGGGAAAACGCTAGAGGAGCAAATGTCCAAATTAATAAAGGAGATTTGGATTAAAGAACAACTACCACAAGAATGGACAGATGCAATTATATGCCCACTTTATAAGAAAGGCGATAGGACAGATTGTCAAAATTACAGAGGGATATCACTATTGAATACTGCATACAAAATTCTTGCAGCGTGTATAAAGGACAAATTGGCAGGAGTGATAGAAAACATTGTCGGCGAGTACCAATGTGGCTTCAGACCTGGTAAAAGTACAACAGATCAGATATTTACGCTCAGAGAATTGCAAGCGGAAAGTTATCAACACAATCTGCCGACAAGGGTCCTCTTCATTGATTTCAAACAAGTGTACGATAGAATAAAACGGAACCAAATGAGCAAAGCACTAGAAGAATTGGGTATCAGTAGAAAACTTATAAGAATGATACAAATAACGTTGTCCAAGACTGAGAGCAGAGTTAAAATAAATAATATAATGTGGGAAAAATTTGAAGTCAGTGAAGGAGTAAGGCAAGGAGATCCCCTATCATCGATACTATTCAGCTTGTGTTTGGAGAAGGTCATACGAGATGCAAATGTCAACAGAGAGGGATTGTTATACCAAAGAAAGCACCGATGTCTAGCCTTTGCAGACGATGTAGTAATACTGGCTCGAAGCAAATGGGAGCTACAAGAAGTATTAAAGAGGCTAAATAGAGAGGCAAAGAAAATAGGCTTAGCCATCAACGAAAGTAAGACAAAATACATGGAATGGATAGATGACAATGAACAAAAAGGAGGAAATCTAAAAATAGAAGTAGAGGGTGAAAAAGCATATATATTTGAAGCAGTGGAAAGATTTACAGATTAAGATTTACCTGGGGTCGATGTTCACATGCAAACCAAATATTAGAGAGGAGCTCCAATCAAGAATAATGGCAGGAAACCGATGCGTGTACTCCTTAAACAGGCTATTAAAAAGTAAACAGATATCTAGGAATGCCAAAATAAGGATTTACAAAACAGTTATACAACTAGTGGTAACCTACGCCAGTGAAGTGTGGACACTGAACAAAGGCGAAACAGGTATGCTCGAAATATGGGAAAGAAAGGTTTTGAGAAAGATATTTGGAGGCAAGATAGTAGACAATACATGGAAAAGAAGAACAAATAAAGAATTAGAAGATATGTACAAGAATCCTAGTATAGTGGGAGTAGTAAAGGCTCAGAGACTCAGGTGGCTAGGGCACATAGAAAGAATGACAAATTCTCGAGTACCAAAAATGATTCTGATGCATACAATGGGTACAAAAAAAAGAAGAGGAAGGATGAGAAGTAGATGGAAGCAACAAGTAGAGAAAGACCTAAAAACACTGGGAATAGAAAGATGGAAGGACAAGGCTAATAATAGGAAGAAATGGAAAACAATAACAGCTCAAGCCATGGGCCTACTAGGCTCGTAGTGCTATTATATATATATATATATATATATATATATATATATATATATATATATATACTATAACAACAAGATATGCTCACTTTCTGTTCTAATTTTAATTGACTTTGCGCATGTCGTCATAGCGAGACAAAGCCATGGGACTCGTTGTATATCATATTTTAACTATGCATCATAATATAGCAACGTCGTTTCATAACTAATAAACAACTTCAAAAATTAAACTGGTAAGTATACCTCGATGCCATATCTTGCACTGTTATAACTAGCTACTTTCTGTAAAAACGTGTTTTGAAAATTAATAAGTCATTTGTTGTAAAATTAATTAAAGAAATATATGAATCTACCATTTGATTGTGTGTATTACAAGCAAAATAAATATTACCACAAAACATAAATTAAATATAAAATTCCGGCAAAATGTAAAGAATTTGAAAATAAAGGAAAAGCGGGTCATATCATTTAGACATTTATTTTACAATCTCTGTGATTTTTCTTTTGCGGTATTGTAATTATCTTTAATATTGATTTAGAATTCGTATTTTAAAATACATTTTACACCTAAAAAAAGTAATTTTACACCTTCGCTAACATTTCCATATTTTGTAGCTTCGATTGAGTTTTTTTAAATAATTTTTTGTTATTTTTATTGTTTTGCCAATATAACTACGAAAAATATGTTCCAGTTCACTATATACTACACACATCCAAAGTAACTTTTTTTAAAGACCTATCAAAAATAAAGTTCTATTAAATTAAATTACTTCAAGTTCTATTAAAATGGGCATTAGTAAAATATACAATAATAGTGTAATATATATATATATATATATAATATATATATATATATATATATATATATATATATATATATATATTATTGTGATATTCAAAATCTTAGTGCGCCAAGCAATTAATTAATTAAAATTATTTAAATGATATGATTATGATTCTATCACACTTTTTAATTCTCTTATCTCAGGATTATATTCGTGCTTCAATATCTATGCTTTACATGTGAAATCAAAATCAAGAATCAAAATGTTTATATCTTTTCTAAAGTAATTGTAAAAATTGTGTTATCAATAAAAGAAAAACTGCAGAAAAAACAAAACTATCTCTCTCTGATGATAAGTGGTCCAAATCCTTGTTCCTTGTAGCCTATACTATTTATTCTTACCAGCTCCCTAGGTAATCAGCAATCTTACAACAAATTGTTGCAAATTTATCGTCCTTAATGATCTCCTTCAAATGCACAAATCGTTCAAATTATGCTAGCCTCTTCTCCTTTACTGGAGCAGCTAAAATCTTTTTTTCTTCAAAAACTAACTAAAATCTCATTCTCAAACCAACCATCCCACCTTTTTCAATCTCATCCAATCAAAACGCGTCATGCATCTCCCATTTCTTCATTTCGATAACACAAACAAATTTTTGCCTACAGTTATAAAATTTCGTAAAACTTATTTACAAACTAATCTTTTTCTACCAATTCTTATGAACTGACAAAAACATATCTTTCTAAAATCTATTCTATTGTCTTAATTACTGCACAAATTTATTTGGAACACTTCATTTGACACTAAGTGACACTCGACACTAAGGAGTAGGCAGATTGAGACCTTAGTGCCGAGAGACAGTTCTTGTATTTATAATACAGAACACGATAACGGTACGTCTCGAGTGAGGGGAGTAGGCAGATTGAGACCCCGAACTCGAACCGAACCGTATCCTTCTTGATAATGGCTCCAAAATGGGAGCCAAAGCGTCGAGCATTAAATTCTCAACGCGGTTCTTCCCGAGAACCTAGTGATTTTCATATATATATATATATATATATATATATATATATTATATATATATATATATATATATATATATATATATATATATATATATATAAAGAATAATAATTGGATTTTATATCGAACATTTTAGGTTTTGTATTAAATTAAATTCACAATCAAAACATTTTATTTATAAACCAAATTAAAACACAGTTAAACTAAATAACATTAAACTTTTTGTCAAAGTAAGTGTTCGATATATTCACCATTTTCTTTAATTCATTGGTCAATACATTCCATAAAAGATCGTCTCATATTAAATATCATCATTGGTTCTCAAGAAACTGCTGCAGTATTTATAATAAGTATTATAAGTGTAATATATAATCAATATTGTTACTAAAGATTTATCCCACATAGGAAAAGTCCATTGGCGAAAAAAGAAGTAGTTCGAGAATATTCAAGATAACATCGAAAATTCTTGAAATGTCTAGTGAAGTTTGAAACGTCAGAAATATATATATATATATATATATATATATATTATATATATTATATATATATATATATATATATATATATATATATATATATATATATACTATAACAACAAGATATGCTCACTTCCTGTTCTAATTTTAATTGACTTTGCGCATGTTGTCATATCGAGACAAAGCCATGGGACTCATTATATATCATATTTTAACTACGCATCATAATATAGCAACGTTGTTTCATAACTGTAATGTAAAACTTCAAAAATTAAACTGGTAAGTATACCTCGATGTCATATCTTGCACTAAGAAGTTACTTTCTGTGAAAACGTGTTTTGAAAATTAATAAGTAATTTGTTGTAAAATTAATTAAAGAAATATATGAATCTACGATTTGATTGTGTGTATTACAAGCAAAATAAATATTACCACAAAACATAAATTAAATATAAAATTCCGGCAAAATGTAAAGAATTTGACAATAAAGGAAAAGCGGGTCATATCATTTAGACATTTATTTTACAATCTCTGTGATTTTTCTTTTGAGGTATTGTAATTATCTTTAATATTGATTTAGAATTCGTATTTTAAAATACATTTTACATCTAAAAAAAGTAATTTTACACCTTCGCTAACATTTCCATATTTTGTAGCTTCGATTAAGTTTTTTTAAAAAATTTTTTGTTATTTTTAATGTTTTGCCATTATAACTACGAAAAATATGTTCCAGTTCACTATATACTACACATATCCAAAGTAACTTTTTTTAAAGACCTATCAAAAATAAAGTTCTATTAAATTAAATTACTTCAAGTTCTATTAAAATGGGCATTAGTATAATATACAATAATAGTATAATATATAAATAAATATATATATATATATATATATATATATATATATATATATACATATTACACTATTATTGTATATTTTACTAATGCCCATTTTAATAGAACTTGAAGTAATTTAATTTAATAGAACTTTATTTTTGATAGGTCTTTAAAAAAAGTTACTTTGGATGTGTGTAGTATATAGTGAACTGGAACATATTTTTCGTAGTTATATTGGCAAAACAATAAAAATAACAAAAAATTATTTAAAAAAACTCAATCGAAGCTACAAAATATGGAAATGTTAGCGAAGGTGTAAAATTACTTTTTTTAGGTGTAAAATGTATTTTAAAATACGAATTCTAAATCAATATTAAAGATAATTACAATACCGCAAAAGAAAAATCACAGAGATTGTAAAATAAATGTCTAAATGATATGATCCGCTTTTCCTTTATTTTCAAATTCTTTACATTTTGCCGGAATTTTATATTTAATTTATGTTTTGTGGTAATATTTATTTTGCTTGTAATACACACAATCAAATGGTAGATTCATATATTTCTTTAATTAATTTTACATCAAATGACTTATTAATTTTCAAAACACGTTTTTACAGAAAGTAGCTAGTTATAACTTCTTAGTGCAAGATATGGCATCGAGGTATACTTACCAGTTTAATTTTTGAAGTTGTTTATTAGTTATGAAACGACGTTGCTATATTATGATGCATAGTTAAAATATGATATACAACGAGTCCCATGGCTTTGTCTCGCTATGACGACATGCGCAAAGTCAATTAAAATTAGAACAGAAAGTGAGCATATCTTGTTGTTATAGTATATATATATATATATATATATATAATATATATATATATATATATATATATATATATATAATAGCACTACGAGCCTAGTAGGCCCATGGCTTGAGCTGTTATTGTTTTCCATTTCTTCCTATTATTAGCCTTGTCCTTCCATCTTTCTATTCCCAGTGTTTCTAGGTCTTTCTCTACTTGTTGCTTCCATCTACTTCTCGGCCTTCCTCTTCTTTTTTTTGTACCCATTGTATGCATCAGAATCATTTTTGGTACTCGAGAATTTGTCATTCTTTCTATGTGCCCTAGCCACCTGAGTCTCTGAGCCTTTACTACTCCCACTATACTAGGATTCTTGTACATATCTTCTAATTCTTTATTTGTTCTTCTTTTCCATGTATTGTCTACTATCTTGCCTCCAAATATCTTTCTCAAAACCTTTCTTTCCCATATTTCGAGCATACCTGTTTCGCCTTTGTTCAGTGTCCACACTTCACTGGCGTAGGTTACCACTGGTTGTATAACTGTTTTGTAAATCCACTGGGTTACCACTGCTTCAAATATATATGCTTTTTCACCCTCTACTTCTATTTTTAGATTTCCTCCTTTTTGTTCATTGTCATCTATCCATTCCATGTATTTTGTCTTACTTTCGTTGATGGCTAAGCCTATTTTCTTTGCCTCTCTATTTAGCCTCTTTAATACTTCTTGTAGCTCCCATTTGCTTCGAGCCAGTATTACTACATCGTCTGCAAAGGCTAGACATCGGTGCTTTCTTTGGTATAACAATCCCTCTCTGTTGACATTTGCATCTCGTATGACCTTCTCCAAACACAAGCTGAATAGTATCGATGATAGGGGATCTCCTTGCCTTACTCCTTCACTGACTTCAAATTTTTCCCACATTATATTATTTATTTTAACTCTGCTCTCAGTCTTGGACAACGTTATTTGTATCATTCTTATAAGTTTTCTACTGATACCCAATTCTTCTAGTGGTTTGCTCATTTGGTTCCGTTTTATTCTATCGTACACTTGTTTGAAATCAATGAAGAGGACCCTTGTCGGCAGATTGTGTTGATAACTTTCCGCTTGCAATTCTCTGAGCGTAAATATCTGATCTGTTGTACTTTTACCAGGTCTGAAGCCACATTGGTACTCGCCGACAATGTTTTCTATCACTCCTGCCAATTTGTCCTTTATACACGCTGCAAGAATTTTGTATGCAGTATTCAATAGTGATATCCCTCTGTAATTTTGACAATCTGTCCTATCGCCTTTCTTATAAAGTGGGCATATAATTGCATCTGTCCATTCTTGTGGTAGTTGTTCTTTAATCCAAATCTCCTTTATTAATTTGGACATTTGCTCCTCTAGCGTTTTCCCTCCATATTTGAACATCTCTGCAGTTATATTATCACTTCCTGGACTCTTGTTATTTTTTAATTTCTTTATTATTTCCTTTATCTCGTTTCTGATAGGGGGTGTTTCTTCTGTCTCATTTATTTGGTTCCTATGTTTCTCCGTTCTTATAGGCTGTTGCTGTTCTATCCTGTTTTCGTCATTTAGCAATTCATCGAAGTATTCTTTCCATCTAGCGGCTATTTCTTTTTCTCCACTAATGGCGTTTCCCTCTTTATCTTTGTAAAATATTGTTTTTTTTGGTATCCTCTTTTTTCATTTTTTACTCCCTGGTATAAATTTCTAATTTCTCGATTTTTTCGTATCCTTCTTGATAATGGCTCCAAAATGGGAGCCAAAGCGTCGAGCATTAAATTCTCAACGCGGTTCTTCCCGAGAACCTAGTGATTTTCATATATATACATATATATATATATATATATATATATATTATATATATATATATATATATATATATATATATATATATATATATATCAAGAATAATAATTGGATTTTATATCGAACATTTTAGGTTTTGTATTAAATTAAATTCACAATCAAAACATTTTATTTATAAACCAAATTAAAACACAGTTAAACTAAATAACATTAAACTTTTTGTCAAAGTAAGTGTTCGATATATTCACCATTTTCTTTAATTCATTGGTCAAACACATTCCATAAAAGATCGTCTCATATTAAATATCATCATTGGTTCTCAAGAAACTGCTGCAGTATTTATAATAAGTATTATAAGTGTAATATATAATCAATATTGTTACTAAAGATTTATCCCACATAGGAAAAGTCCATTGGCGAAAAAAGAAGTAGTTCGAGAATATTCAAGATAACATCGAAAATTCTTGAAATGTCTAGTGAAGTTTGAAACGTCAGAAATATATGTATATATATATATATATATATATATATATATATATATATATATATATATATATACTATAACAACAAGATATGCTCACTTCCTGTTCTAATTTTAATTGACTTTGCGCATGTTGTCATATCGAGACAAAGCCATGGGACTCATTATATATCATATTTTAACTACGCATCATAATATAGCAACGTTGTTTCATAACTGTAATGTAAAACTTCAAAAATTAAACTGGTAAGTATACCTCGATGTCATATCTTGCACTAAGAAGTTACTTTCTGTGAAAACGTGTTTTGAAAATTAATAAGTAATTTGTTGTAATATTAATTAAAGAAATATATGAATCTACGATTTGATTGTGTGTATTACAAGCAAAATAAATATTACCACAAAACATAAATTAAATATAAAATTCCGGCAAAATGTAAAGAATTTGACAATAAAGGAAAAGCGGGTCATATCATTTAGACATTTATTTTACAATCTCTGTGATTTTTCTTTTGAGGTATTGTAATTATCTTTAATATTGATTTAGAATTCGTATTTTAAAATACATTTTACATCTAAAAAAAGTAATTTTACACCTTCGCTAACATTTCCATATTTTGTAGCTTCGATTAAGTTTTTTTAAAAAATTTTTTGTTATTTTTAATGTTTTGCCATTATAACTACGAAAAATATGTTCCAGTTCACTATATACTACACATATCCAAAGTAACTTTTTTTAAAGACCTATCAAAAATAAAGTTCTATTAAATTAAATTACTTCAAGTTCTATTAAAATGGGCATTAGTATAATATACAATAATAGTATAATATATATATATATATAATATATATATATATATATATATATATATATATAATATATATATATATATATATATATATTATTGTGATATTCAAAATCTTAGTGCGCCAAGCAATTGATTAGATAATTAATTAATTAATTAATTAAAATTATTTAAATGATATGAATATGATTCTATCACACTTTTTAATTCTCTTATCTCAGGATTATATTGGTGCTTCAATATCTATGCTTTACATGTGAAAGGTAAGGTCCAAAGAATACCGGAATAATAAATAAAACATATATGATATAACATTATATATTGAAATAAAAATAATGAAATAAAATTTACACTCAAATGTGTTCAATAAACAATATCTCATATAATGATCCTCAAAATTTTGTTCTACGTACGTGAACCTTCAAAATTAATGGTACAAACAATATTAGTTAAAATCTCAAAATCCCAATTATTATTCTAAATCTCCTAACCAAAATATTTATATCTTTTCTAAAGTAATTGTAAAAATTGTGTTATCAATAAAAGAAAAACTGCAGAAAAAACAAAACTATCTCTCTCTGATAATGATTGGTCCAAATCCTTGTTCCTTGTAGCCTATACTATCTATTCTTAGCAGCTCCCTAGGTAATCAGCAATCTTACAACAAATTGTTGCAAATTTATCGTCCTTAATGATCTCCTTCAAATGCACGAATCGTTCAAATTATGCTAGCCTCTTCTCCTTTCGATAAACTGAATCTCTCGTTGGCCTGAGTGAAAAATGACTCTTGGAATAACTCCTTTTTACGATAAACTGAATCTCTCGTTGGCCTGAACAGTGACTCTTCGAATCTAAGTAGAAAAATATGACTTACAATCTTTTACTGAAGCAGCTAAACTACCCGAGAACAACGGCCGTTCGCCTTGCAGCCTTGGAAACCAACTGACTCTCTTTTTTTCTTCAAAAACTAACTAAAGTCTCATTCTCAAACCAACCATCCCACCTTTTTCAATCTCATCCAATCAAAACGCGTCATACATCTCCCATTTCTTCATTTCAATAACACAAACAAATTTTTGCCTACTATATTTTCATATAAACAGTTTTGACCTAGAGCCTGGGTAGAGCGTTTGGGGAATCTGTAAGCGCTGTCTTTCATGGTCATATTACTTGAACTATCAAAAATTATTAAAAAGTGTTCGCGAACTGTTAAACGGACATTATCAGTGATCACATATAGGTGGATATCTTTGTAAAAAGTAGGAGTGCGTAAACGTCTGATATGTCCTAGACAGTAAACGCGCAACCGCAATTATCTGTACACCCGTCCTACTGCGCAACACGATGGAAACCACACCTGCGAGACACATTATTTTACTAATTTTATTTAGGTTGGAATTAGTTTGAGACCACTCACTTGCGCCCACAACAGCAACACTTTCTTTAATTTTAAAATAAGCTTTTAATCACAGGAAACACACTTGTCATCAGCTCCGACAAATCACTTAAATAGCCTCTCGTGCATTCCTTGTCAGCTTCGTCATTTCCGTGTTATTCCAACGTGTGAGGGAACCCCATATAATTGAGACGCCTTCTTCTATGTTCCATGAAGCGTCGGAAAGCTAGTATTTTAGCAGCTGTTCAAAAAGGAATGTTTTGCTGCAATGCTGAGGGTAAACGGATAAGAAAGATTGTTACTGAAGAACGATTGATGCCCCCAGCTCTAATCCGTCTTCGGATTTAGATGCATCTGTTAGCTTTTATGGTATTCGGTACTTATTTTATGAGGGCCTTAAACGGTTGAGACCGAATAGAAAATGATGTTATTAGATTTATCTATATAAACTCTAGAGATGCATACACAATTTGTATATCGTGATCACCACAAGGCTCGGGGTATTTAATAT